>PVKB01000861.1:403157-563992 GCA_004027205.1 Ctenodactylus gundi | reverse complement strand
ATATACTTTAGGGATATATAAAACAGCACCTAATTGGGCCAAAATAACTTACTGGGCATTGTTATTGCCATTCAAAGGGTAAATTATCTTTTCAAATAATTCTTTGAGGATGTAAAGATGTATAAAATGCAGCCTCTATTTTTAACAGTTGCTGCTTACCTTAACTAGAAACCCTATCGCTGGCAAATACTTAGAATAGAATAGGTAAACTGTTGAAATGCATGGTTTTCGATTTTTAAAAAGGGAGGAATGAGAAATAAAATGGGAAATGAAAAATAAAGGCTGACCACGTGAGTGGAACATGTGACTGTCCTATGATGCCCTTTTCCTCCCGTTGTCTTAGTGGCTTGAGTTGTACTTCCCCTGAGTGACAGGCATGTGTCCTGGGTCCTTCACATGACAGAATCAGAACCAAGAGTCCTGAACACAGCACACACCATTACATGTCCACCGCTTGGTGGGCGATTTACTTCTTAAATTGTGCAGTGTCACAAGGAAATAGGAAGGAAGTTTATCTCTGCCTGTGCTTTATGTGGAAAGGCTACATCCCCAAGTAAGATGAGATTCCAGTCCCGTGGCAATCAGGGTTCAGAGGTTGAAATCCAGAGATTGCTAATTTTAATAGTATGTACCCTGCAGTTTCTGAAATAATATTTACCTTTGGGCCACCTGGAAAAGTTACAACAAAGCTCTTTTTTTTTAAAGCCAGGTATTGTAAGGAAGAAAAAAAAAGCAGATGAAAGGCTCACTAAAATAAACTGAAAGCTGAAACCAAACAAACAAAAAACACACACCAAAAAAAAAAAAGATTAAATAAATGTGACAGGAAAATTATAGATTTGATAACTCAAGATATAAAGACATAGAGAGAATTCTCTCTGTAAAAGAGAGAACAAAATCTAACCAGTGTAAAACAGTATTTTATACACAGAGGCGTTGGGCTTGGGGTACAGCTCACCAGTGGAGTTTGCACATAGTATGCATGAAGTACAGGGTTCAGTCTCAGCACTAATACTACATACTGCCTTGGTTCTCCTTGCTGGGACACAAACAACTTAAGAGAGAAAAGATCTGTCTTAGCTCACGGTTTCAGAAGGTCTCAGTCCACTCATGAGCCGCCAGCAGTAGCTAAAGCACGGGCGCAATGGAAGGAAAGCTATTCATAGCACAGCAGACAGCAAGCCGAGTGGGCAAGGAAAGGCAGAGCGAACATGCACCTATTCAGATGAAGTCTCAGGGTCTGTCCCTTCCACGTTAAGCCCCAGGAAGTTGCCCCTTCTGGGTCAAGCCCCAGCCTTCAGCCCCTTCCAACCAGGTCCCCCGCTTAACAGCACCTGGCTCCATGGTGTCCCAGGAAATCCTTATGCATGAGGCTTTTGGAGACATTCCAGAGCCAACCCAGAGCACCTACAGAAATAAAAATAAAGATGGAGATTGACAAGTAATGAGCCTAAGGAGCTATGGGATGAGGGAGTCAGACCGTATAGACCAAGAAAAAATAGGATCAAATGCATAAGACATCATAATCCACTTAGAGGAAGCAGTTTGAGGAGTAAAAATTGAATAAAAATTGTCTGACTTTAATGCCTGCTACATGAGAGTAAAGCGGAGGAAACAGAAAAAAATCCTGTCAGCAGCATGAGCCAGACTAACGTTGACACGATCGGATCTGGTCCTGTCATTTGCTCAATAAGAGTATTACATGGTTTGGGAATGGAACTCAGCCCGGAGTGGGCCTGTCGATTAGTGCTTTGCACTTGCAAACTGTGTGTGACCTTTGTTTTCTTTGTCTATACAGCCTGTGCAGTCTGCGGGATGGCACTGGCTAGGTCGCACTGGCATGCCCTGCCACTGGAGGCTCCCTTGAGCTATTTCTCTTCTCCCTGTCTTCTGGAATACGCAAGGTCTAACTCAACAACAAAAAGACATGCACAAGTGAAGAAGGGCTCAAATATGTCCCGGCGTTCTTAGAAGCTGTCCCTCCACCCCCCCGGCGTGGTATCGTCACAACCCTTTGGAATCCTGACAGTAAAGTGTGACGCAGAGCAGAAGAGGAAATGTAGGATGGGAGGTGGATTCTTGCATGCTCAGGTTGGGACCCTGATTTGGGGCCTTTGATAACTTCAGGCTTGTAAATACTCTCACTGTGGCTGCGAGTTTCAAGTCGTTCAACAACCAGCTTGCAAAATTCCTGATAATTTTAGCACTCGGTTGTTTCTAACTGCTAACAGCCACCTTCAAAAGATGGGATGGTAACTTTCCTGTGGTCATCCATGGCCCTTTCCAACCGGTTGTACCAGACTTTGGATAGTACATGTTCTCAGATTCTAGCAGCAGGGTTACCGACATCCTGTGACAGTAGAGTGAGATTTCTTTACCTTTATACATATTTTAATAGGAAGTTGAGAAACAAAATAAATCACAAGCTATTTTAAGTTGCCCTCCCAACTTATCAAATATTAATATTTTATTTATTATTCATTAATTCAACAAAAATCTATTATGCTCTTCCTTGGCACATATTTAGGTAGTAAGGATAGAGTAATGGGGAAAATAAAATAATAAAATCAAACAATTCTATCTTCTCTCCAAAATTCTTCCTTAACATGGTTTACAAAATATTCCCTTTCTTTTCTCTAAATTAAATATATGACAGTATCTTCTGTCATAGACCTGAATATCTGACACTGAATGCGTAAATTCTGGAAAGAAATAAGGCTGTTGAAACATATAAAAATGTAACAAACTATAGTAAAATGTTCTGCAAGAACAAAAATTAAAGCCGAGCTATGTTTTGGCAAGTCCAGAATCGATGAGCCCTTAGTAGTAATAAATAACAAATGCAGCACGACACCAAGTAGCATGCATGCATGTGCGTGTGCATGTGTGATCTAACATTTATGACAACAATAAACACCAGTTTCATAACAGTAGTCACCACCAAACTTCCCAGAATTAGAAAAGACAGCGTACTCTGCAAATACAAATACTCAGCTGTCTTCTGAACTCCCTCATTATGCCCTTGTCCCGATTCCTGCACTCACGTTCGCTTACTGTTCATGATGTTCCACAGGGACTGACTGTGGTGCTGCACCTGGCAGCCCTGCTGACTGTCTTAGCACTCGCAGGTGTCAGCTGGGCTGCTCCAGCCGACGTCACCCACGGTCCACAAGGCCCCACAGCAGCTCAGGTGCTCAGGTCTGAGCTCAGAGATCCCCTAACAGCTGGGTCCTTGCCCATCTTGCTCCTAAGCAGGTAGAGTGTTCTGGCGTGGGACCTGGGACAGGGCTTCCCAGGAAGCTTACAGTGTAACTCAGAACTCGGGAGGCTGAGGCAGGATAGTTGCGAGTTCAAGGCTAGCCTGGGCTGCAGAGTGAGTTCAAGACCAGCCTAGGCTACAGAGCAAGACCCTACATCCCCCCCAAAAAGGAAAGAATCAGTAAATCATATTATTTCCTTCCATCTCAGGCTGTGCTGAGTAGTAAGGGTAACATAACCTGCTTGGAAGGCCTCTTTATTCATTATAAACAAACCGTTGTCTTTCTTCTAAAGCAACAGCCTCCTGGGCAATGGGCCACTTTCTCTCCTTCCCTGAGTCACTTCTCCATCACTCTTGTTACCCTGACGTTGTCTCTTTCAATACAAAAATAAAAATTTTTGACAGGATCTCATTCTGTAGCCCAGGCTGGTTCTGAACTCACTATGTACCCCAGACTGGCCTCGAACTCACCACAATTCTCCTACCTCAGCCTCCCAGAGTGCTGGAATTTCAGGCATGCACCACCACACCTGACTAGAACTTCAGTTTTGACTGTTTGCTTTTTTTTTTTCAGAGATCTTTAAGACATCAGTTTTAAACTCCATCAAATTTTAAAACAATAAAATCTAAAATATTAATACTAAGTAAGAAGTCTTTCAGTATAATATCTCTTGAATAGTCACAGTTAACACACTTTAACAGCAATGCTCAAGATTTTGGGTTTTTTGTTTTGGTTTTTGGGGTTTCTCTGAGACAGGCTTTGCTCTTACTCCAGGGGAGCCCGGTACTCACTATGTCGCCCACTTTGGCCTCAAACTCACGGTAATCCTTCTGCTTGAGCCTTTGGAGTACAGAGATTATAAGTGTCCACCACCAAGCCCAGCTCTAACTTTTTAAAACAATTATGAAAACAAACAAAAATATATAAATGAATAAATAAATAAATAAAACAATTATGAGACACATGTTAGCAGATTACCCTATTTCAGGAAGAGATCTTATCTTGCTCCTAGTTCTGCTTGTTTTCTCCAAAAAAAGAACAAACTCTAGTAAGAATTGGTGATGGAAAAGAACATAAGAAATCTACACAACAAAAGCAATACATGAACCATTATTTAGTTTATTATATAAAGAAGATGTGATGAGCAATAATGATAAATATTAATGAAAATAAATCCATCCTTTTTTGGAAATGAACTTTATTGAGGTAAAATTTGCATTCAGTAATATGAACCCATTTTAAGTGTACAGTTCAATGAGTTTTGACAAATCCCTGTCTGTATATGCCTCATTACAATCAAGATTTAGAGTATTTGCATCTCTCCAAATAGCCCCCTCAAGACATTTTGCAGCTGAACACTCCTCTCCGTGCGGGGTGACCACTATGTACCCTCTATCCTAGGCAACCACAGGTCTCACCAGCTTTCACTTTCTGTCACTACCCAGTAGCTTTATTAGATTTTTAAAAAGTCATATAAATAGAATTGTCAAACATATCACACACACAGACATCTCTAGCTTCTTTCAACATGCTTTTGAAATTCATCCATATAATTGAGCGTATAAGTTGTTTGCTCTCTCTGTTGCTAAATAATATGCTGCACTAATGCGTTATATGTTGATGGATTCCCAATAGTTCTACCATGAGCACTTGTGTGCAAGTTTTTATCTTAAATACACATGTTCATGCAGGGGATTTCTAGCAGAGGAATTGCTGCATGGTACAGTAAGTGTACACTTAATAAGAAACCATGGGATTAAATCCGAAATTGTTGCTCCCACAAGCACTGGGCAAGAGTTCTGGCTTTCCCACGTTCTTCTCAATGTTAGACATTTGTGCTAGTCAGCTTCCCATCACCGTAGCAAACACCTGGCATAACCAACTTATACATTAGTTCACAATTTGGGAGGATCCCACTTATCATTGACCGGTTTCATGCTTTTAGGTCTGGGACAAGCACCATATCACGGCAGAGTGCATGGTGGAAAAACCTTCTCACCTCATGGCAGAGAAACAAGAGTATGGATAGCGAGGGGAGTCCCACAGTCCCCTTTGAGGGCCTGCCTCAAATGAACACAAGCTCTCCCACTAGGCCTTGCCCCTTAAAATGTCTGCCACCTCCCAATACAGCGAAAATGGGGGCCACATCATTAGCATGTGGGCTTTGGGGGACATTTCAGCTCTAAACCATACGAGCATTTTTACTCTTTATAATTACAGTCATTTTTTCTGAGTAGCATTATCTCCTAGCAATTTTAATTTGCATTTCCTACTGAATAATGATGCTGAATATATTTTCTTATTCCGTCGACCATTTTGCATCGTTTTTGTGAAGAAACTGCCTAAATTGTCCATTTTCATTGATGTGTTTATCTTTTTACTTGCTTTTAGCTCGGGGAAAGCCTGTGGAATCTTCTAAGAGATCTTGATTTGCAAAAAAAAAAAAGTTTAAATTAAATTCATAAACTAAACTATTAATTAATGACCTATCATCTGCTTTCATCCTCCCTCCTCAAGGAGCTTTAGCTGGGTCCCCTCTTCCCGCCTTTTCTCCAGTCTCAGAACAGTCCTAGTCTCCCCCCTCCTCACATTGCTCATGCAACAAGCTCTGCTTAGCATCCCGCTTGCTTGGCCCCCCATGTGGCAGGATCCTCCCCATCTTTCAGCTGCGAGGTCATTCTCAAGACCACCTTTCCTGACCTCTCAAATGAAAACAAACCCTTTTATATCATGTCTTCCCACGGTACTCTATTCCATCATTTCTCATAGTCTGCATTAATATATTTTTGTTTACTTGATTACTTTTTATTGTTATACACTCCCTCCCCTACCTGTACTCCATGAGAACAGGGACCATGTCCAAGCTGTTCTCCAAGAACTCTTTAGCATATTGAAGAGTAAGACTCACGTTAAAGATTGCGTAAATGTTTGTTGAATGAATGAGTGCCTCGGTTCTCAATGAGTATTTAATTTGGAGGACCAACATATTTACAGAAATCACTCCCTGTGTTTCTTTTTGAAATGCTGCACAAATGTTAGTAATTCACACAAGGGTATACCTGTGTTTACCCATGTATACCCTGTGTATACCCAGGATCTGTCCCTGCTCACCTATTCATGGGAACATTCCTCACTCAATGTTTGCAAACACAGAAATTCCAAGAATCCACAGAGTAGATTTGGGGTCTTTTGGGAAGTCCATATCAGCGTTGAAACTTTTTAGAAGTTTACAACTTTGGGAATTAGCTGGAGAATTCTTGAACTCAGCAGGGTTATTCAAGGTCAATTTGGCAAAACTGGGCTCATGGAGAAACTTGGTAGACCATACAATGACCAGGGCATGCTCAGTAAAGATAGGCAGGAGTGAAGGGGAGCATTATCACCAAGCCTAAATCTGATGCTGAAATACAGCATCAATTTCCACCAGTCTCCTAATTTAAAATAAAAGAATACATAGAGATTCCGCTGCTTGATAATTATGTCAACACTGGCAAATTGTTTAATCTCTATGTATCTTAGTTTCCTTAGCCTTAAAATAAAGATATTAAAACTATTTCTAAACTGTTTTCTTATTTAAGGAAAATACTAGTAGAGTTCTACTATGTTGTAGAAGATTTATTCTGTTGTTTGTTTGTTTTTCTGACATTTTAATCCTCTTTATCTTACATGTATTAGAAAGTAAGCATTTTCCAAACACATATTGTGTTCTGTTCTCTCCCAAAGTGTGTACTTAATAAAAATTTATTGATAGCAGTAAAAGTTTAATGTGCCTGAGAATAAGTACCGATTATATAACCTAAAGGCTGCAGTACCAAATAAAAATCTAATTATTAGAAAGATGTATAGTAATTCAAAGAAAAAAATCCTCATAATGAACTCATTTGATATTCAGATAAACTTGAAATAATTACTTCAAGATATTAAATATTCTCCAAAGAATAAAATAATATAATGTGTGCCTGATAAAAAAACAAAAGTTAGCCAGGCATGAGGTGCACTTTGTGAGCCCAGAACTTGAGGGGCTGACACAGAAGGATTGTGGGTTCAAGGCCAACTTGGACTATATAACATGATCACATCTCAAAAAAAGAGAAACAAAAATAAGAAGAAAAAAAAGACAGACAAAACTCAAGCATCATTATTTGTTGATATATCTACACATATTTTCTAGCCATTTATGCAGTACCCTGTGAGGTTTCTTTTAAAGGTAACTTTAACTATAAAATTGTAAATGTGATGTACATTCTATTGTATAGCAATAGTGTCTCAGATATTAATCTAGCAGTAAACAGGAAGTTCCTATCAACTTTAAGTCTTACTAAGTATACACTTTGAGGAAAAAATATTTAACTCAATAAAAATAACTTCAGAAAGTGACATTCAAAAATGAACGGATGTGAACTAACATCAGCCCCTCTAAGCAGAAGCAGCTCAACCCCTCTGGGTCACGTGTCCTTCCTCCACGCTGCCCATACGTACTTGTACATCCGGCTGACATCACTCACTCAACAAGCCCAGAGGCAATGTCTGTCTGCAAAGAGGAGTTTAATTTGCTCAATCAGAATCAGTTTTATTTTCTCAAATCACTACGGCTTAAAAGTATATGTTTATTTTTCAGTCCTTCTTTGATTTCAGATCTCCTATGTAACCGGGTAACCACATTCTATAAATTTTTCTGATGAGATGAGAAGATTGGTGGTTATTTCATATTTCTTTTCTTAGGCCTCAAACCAGAAAGGGGAAGAGAAATCCTAAATGTAACAGCCACACTTCAATCATTTGCTTATCATTGGAAGAAGGAGCCTCGCAATTTAAAAATAGTCCTTGCCTAGAGTCAAGTTATCATAATCTATTCTTGTCACTGCACTCACTAGCTCAGTAGCCTTGTGACATCAGATAAGGCACTTCCCCTTCATGTTTCTGTTACCTCATCTGCACAACGGCTGGGGATGTGGGCGACACGCTGAAAGTCTACAGTTCTGTAGGACTCTCATTTTCATATTTGTCCTGTCCTTCCCATTCTAATTTTCTCCCAACGTTAGTGGCTAACGTCCTATGGCAGAACTTCCTGAATCGTCTTCCACTGAGATTTCTTGCTACATGTTATATAATCAAACTGGCTGTTCCAGCCAAACTGATCATTCATTAATAAAACAATGGATCGGGCTTTCTCGTCTCTACACTTTGCCTATTTTATGGGTAGGATATTCTTCACCTGGACTATCCTCTTTCTCTTTTGGTACCCTCTGAAATTTTACCCCACTCCTAAATTGTATCCCCTGGAGTCATAAACTAATGACTGCACACTGGTGGGATTTGTCTTGTGCACTGGCTCCATACGATCAAAAGATGAAAGTGCTAATAAGCCGAGTGGGAAAAGGCATTGCCAGGCCCTCAAGGACAGGGTTGCTTCTCAGGCTGAACAACTTGTAGTAGAGACACCTTACTGAGACTTTTTTTTTTTTTCAAATAAAAGCGTGGTTGCTCGTGTTCCACCCCAACTCATTTGCGCTGGGCAGGCCAATAAACACGTACTGGAAGCTAGAGTTCTCTGGCTGAGGCCTCTAAAGCTCTGTGCGGAGCAAGACAAACAGTTCCAGGCAACTAACATCTCCAAGAGAAGCCTCCAACACAGGAAGAGATCAGTCTCCTAAGGTATAGTAATTCTGAGACCTGCTACCCATGCTGCTTTCCACGCCCCAGATTCCTCCAGGGGGCTCTTTACATGCGCTGCAGTCCCCTGTTTTGCCTAGGCTGCTCCCCACTGCTTTATGAGTGGTCCTGGAGATGAGTCCTTTGTTTGTTTTTGAAATAAGAGTCTTTGTTTTCCTCATCAGAGTCAGGTCCACTAGATGATGCTCGACCCTCACATGCTGGGCTCGAGGGATCAAGCCTTGTATAAACAACTTGCACTCCAACATTTGACTTTCTTATCGGAGATCTCAAAACCAGAGTTTGTGTTCTGCTGACGTCAAAAATGAATACCTCAAACAACGAAAGAGTTTGGAAGTAGAAAATAAATTGATTGGGTGAAGTGTAAAAGAGAAAGTGAGGTAGGAAGTAAGAACTCCCCTGCAACCAGGAGGAGGGGAAGGATGCAAATTACTTAGTACAGTCATCTTTTATAGTTTCTTTAAGGATTATGCATATTAATTTTCCTATACAGAGTTGGGTTTTACTGACTGGTGCGTATTAGCATAAAACTAGTTCATTAGTTTAAGATCAAATTTGAGGACCCAAGATAAGACCCCCAGATCCTGGGTTATAAGGGTCTACTATGGTCTCAAGACCTACTCAGCTTTAGCTTTGTCCTTGGCCATTCCAAGGTGGGTCTGTCTTAAGCCATCAGAGTTCCTTGTCTGGGAGGAGTTCCTCAATTGAGTGTAAGTTCCTCTTTCTGTCGTCTAGACCCACCCAGCCTAAATACTCTGAACCTGCCTAATGGAAACGGGCTTAACTTATCAAGTCCCCTGAGGAAACTGAATTTTTCATGTATTTGTTCGTTTCCTTTTTCATTCCTTTTCTTGGTTTGATTTACATAATTTAATTTTTTGAGAAAATTGAAATGTGATTTACAGTTTCCAAATTCTTCCGTATGTATTTGTGCATTATGTTCTTTTTTTAAAATATCTTATGTAAGTCAGAGTATGTCTTTATTTTCATTTCTACTAGTGTGTATTGTCCTTGTTTTATGTGTGATGTTTGAAAAAATGTCTATTTGTGTGTGTTTTCAATGAATTACTTCAATTCTGTCGATCTCATGTCTGATTTTTGCTTGTGATTGCTTTTGTTACCCATTTTTTTTTTCTGTTTTAATTTCTCTTCTTACCTTGGATTTTTTTTTTTTTACTTCCTTTGACTCACTTCATGTCTGGCTTTTTGAGATGAATGCTAATTTATTCATTTTCAACTTATCTGATGTTTTTGAAAGACTCGAGCTAAATAGACTCCATGACAGGTCTCAAACTCTCCCTAAAACTAGTAGGCCTGAGTTGGCAGTTACAAGAAAAAACACACGGTTGCTCACGGTTGAAACCACCCCCAGGCCACTCTTAGACCAGCCAAGGCTAAAACATCTGTTGCCTGAGTTAAGGTCCCGTGGCCACATATCTAACATTTCTGCAGCCTGGGTGGTGGTCTAGGGACTACATATCTAGCATTCTTGTGACATAAATTAAGGTCTGGGGACTACAAATAGTTACTTTGTGCAAACTGACGAATCACTCGCTGCTTGCCCAAATCCCCACACAGGACCATTGAGCTAACCTTATGATAGGACATTTTAAAAGACTCTCAGAGGTCATGATTGGGTCCCACCAGATGCTATGGACACTCCACGAATTCTGGCTGGTCAATGTTGTTGCCATGGGTGCTGTGTAATTGTGATTGGTTTTTATGCAATGATGCTGTGCCTATGTCATACTCCCTGTAACTTTCCCTTCCCTTACCCCCCTAAAAACCCTGCTCAGCTATTGTTTGAGGCTCTAGGATGGGATCCAATGTGCTGGTGAAGACTGAGACCCCAAGCTTAAGCCTGAATAAAGACTCCTTGCCTTTGCGTGTGTGATCTGTCTCCTGGCATCTTTGGGTCTTTCGTGATCTGGGCATAGTAGTTTTAACTAATGGATATGAAAGTGTACATTTCTGTCCAGGTATTGATTTAGAATCATCAGTTAGGACATGAGGTATTTACATTGCTTATTAGTTTTAAATGTTTTTTCAAATCTCCGTTGTGATTTATTAAGCAGTACAATTTATTTTTCTCATATAAAACTATTACGTTTATATCTTACATTGTTGATTTCAAAATTTATCTTCTCTAAACTTGTGACTGCTTATTATTCTTTTGGATTTCTTTAAAAATCTATGAGGCATTTCAAGTACTGATTAATTTTAAGGAATGTCCAAGATATGCATTTATAAATTAAACATTCTCAATTTGTTCTGGGAATATTTCTTTAAAATATGGATTAGCTAAAAACCATTAGGTTTGGAGGATTTTAAGACTTTTATTTTGTCTGTATACTCTATCAGTTTTTTTTGAGATGGTCGTGAGCGTAACCCAGCTGGTATTGAATTCACCACTAGCCCAGGCTAGTCTTGAACTCACAGCAATTCTGCCTCAGCCTTCTAATGCTGGGATTACAGGCATGCACCACCACATCCAGTTTATATGGCGCTAGGGAGTTGAACTTAGGCCCTTGAGCTTGGTTTGCAGCAAAGTGCTTTAACTCCTGCAATTCTGCCAGTCTTTACTATTTTTTATTTCAAAGTTCAATGGAAAAAAAGCTATAATTGTTATATTATTGATAAGTTGTTCATTTTATCATGAAGAACTATTTCACTTTGTCATTTCATCTTCTGGTTCATTTGTGGTTCTACTTTTGAATTCTGCACTGTAGACAGGACTTGGAGGTTTGGTTTCTTCTTCAATGGAAAAGCTTAGACTTGAGTCGCCGTGGACTTGTTAGGTAATAATCACCACATGGGTTTAATGCCTTTGTTGGGAGCCATCTGTGTTAGAGGCCCCAGACCTGAGACATAAGCAACTCCATCTTGGCTCAAGTCTACCATACTCGGTGGTGCTGACGAGAGAGCAGCCAACACCCTGTCACTCTGAAACGCCCAGTTTCTCCAAGGACTGTCTGTTTAAACTAATGTGACCTTTGCCTTTCTTTTTCTGGGGCATTCTTTTAAATATTTTGGCATAGATTAGCAGATAAGAAATCAGAATGTCTTGCGGTTTGGTGGCCATAGAAATCGTGCCTATGCAAATTACCTCTCCTATACCATTCTCCTTACATACGTTGTCCTAACCTGTAATAAACAAGACTTGATCAGAAAGCCTGTCTTGTCTCCATTCCTTTGTGTCTATCTTGTCTCCCGCATTCGCGCGCCCCCTCCTCTAGGTTCCCGTTGACCTGCCCGGCGGGCCCGGGCATGCCTTCAAATCTGACTTGTTGCTATATGCTTCTTCTTGGTTTCTGACAGCTAAACATCTACATTTTACTTCCTTGTGTTGACTTTCGACAAGTGTCTAGGTAGGTAAGAAGACAAGAAGACAGGTGATGGAGAAGATAAAAGGATTAGTAATGTACATGCTTCTGTGCAGATAACAGGAAGGGGTACATACATGTATGTATAATATGTACAGAAAGAGAAAGAGCACGCACCCGGGAAGGGGTAGGTTAACATGTGTTCCTCCTGCTATCTTCTTTCTTTGTTTCATGCTGAGTGTTGAACCCAGAGCCTCGTACACACTAGGCAAGTGCCCTACCACCCAGTGGTATCCAAGCCCTTTGATTACAATTTGGAACTGGGTTTCACTAAGCTACCCAGGCTGGACTTGCAATCGGCCTCAGCCTTTGGAATACCTGGGAATGCAGGTGTGCCCAACCGTGCCTCCTTCCTTTTGTCGTCTTAACTGAGAAGTCTATCTAATCCCGTAAGCACACAATTTGATCAATTGCCATTTCCATTGCATTCCTTGAATTGCAAATTGTACCTCTTGCACTAGGAATTAATTTTCCTGAGCAATTTATGAATGCCTTATTGCTGCCCTGTGAAGGTAGCCTAGCGGTTCTTTATACAAGCTGCTAATGACCACTTAGTCCTGACACTGGAATGCAGAATTCCCCTCCGGCAATATTCCTGATGTATTTCTAGAGGGTGCCACCTTAAGTGCTCACTGGTCTTCGAAGTGGTACCTGGGCTGGTGCCCAAGCTTACATTAAGAAGACAATATATTAAGGCACCCTTAGAAACGTTTTTTATAGCCTAGAAGGAAGAAAAATCACTTTACTCTCCCACTTTGCTTTATGTATTGCTATCATCATTGCTAATTAGTTTCCCAATAAAGTATTTATTTATTAAGTCCCTTCAGTTTGCTTTCCTCACTTAGTATAATGTATTTTCCTCTCTCAGGAAAATTTCCTATCAAAATTTTATGTGGTTTAATTAGATAAAGGGTATGGATGAATGATAAAAAAAAAAAACCTTGGGGCCAAAAGACCGGCTAAATTAACGATAGAGAGAATGGTTAAACTAATCTCTAATTTGTTTTTTTATTCTGTTTAGACTTGAAACTTCAAGCTTTTTCCTTCTCAAAATTAAAAAAGGCTTAAGAGATCTAAATCTAGTGCAGCCAGACACATCCACTTATATCTTTAACAATTCTGAATGTGTTTTGACAGATTTTCTTTCTTCTCTTGCCATTTAGATTATAATTTATGGTTCCATTTCACAGCAGTTAAATATTACACTCATTTTTAGGGAGTGAAAAGAATTACCATGATCTAGCTACCTTACACTGTCATATATGAATCACTTAGAAAACTTTAGGAATCCATCCAGCCACATTTCTCATAACACACTCCCATCTCCGTATACGGTGTAGTGTCAAGACGTATATCTGTATGCTTTAGAAAATTGATGTAAGTAAAACAAAAGTAATTAAAGAAAACATGTTATGCAATACCATTTTGAGCACACAACTTGAAGAAGGCCTACCACAGCAAGTTGTATTTTAGTGCGTCTTCTTACGTAACGTTGACCAGCACGCTAAACAATGCAATGTGAATTAAGGATAAAAGCATCACACAGAAGCCCAAACAAACAAAAATAAAATTAGTCTCTATTAATAATTCATTATCAGTGATTACTGATAATAAAGAATATGTTGTTTTCTCATTAAAATTTAGAATCAGTATCCCAAAAATGACTGATAAGATTTTTTTTAAGAAACAAAATGGCTTACTGTGTTAAGATTACATTTTATAGTTTAAAAAGTGGCATTGCTTGGTTTTATTGTATTTTTAAATCAGTTTTACACACATTTCAAAAGAGATTTTTGGGACCTCTATGTACTAGATAATTTGGGTTATAAATTAGAGAAATCTTTCTTGTAGCCAGTATGCCTCTGACCCTGACATTGAAGTCTAATATTTTTTCAGCAGAACAATTTGATTAACTGGCATAAACACTGAATTATCTGATAAAGTGATTATTAGTCTATGTAGAATTTCTAATTTTTGTTTATTTTTGTTTTCTAAGAAAATAGTTATTTCATTATGTTTTCTGATTTACTGACGTGTAGTTAGTTACTCATTGTGTTTCCTTGCAAAGTTTTAAATTTCTAATCTAGCTTTAGTTTATGTACTTATTTTCACTTTCATAAAAAGATTTTTTTTATTTATTTACATGACAAAAAATCTTTTTGGTTACATCTCAGAAGAGCAAACTGGAACATTTGACTCTCTTTGTCTTAAATGTTCTGCTTTACCAATTGTATTTCAACATAAAATTTGTTGAAATTATCTTCCTAGTTACTAAATGCTTTGAGAGCTTTGAGTGCAAATATCTAATAGTCCATCAGTTTCACTTTTATTCCTTCAAAAGGGTTTGTTTCCTTCCACAAAATAAAGCTTCCTAAAGCATTGCTCATCTTTACCAGCAGTCATTTTTCTTTACAAAAATGTGATCACAGTGATTGAAACTCTTATGGTGCAATTTTTTTTTACTGATTTTCCAACTTCCAGACGATTTCCTCCTGGCATTCTATGAGAACAATGGTGTCAAAGCACCTTCCACAGGGGGACCCACATACTAAGACTCAAGTACAACCCAAGGTTAATGTTGCCCAGAAGAAATTGAGAACATGGGCATTTTCTAGCTCCATAAAACAGTTCTGAAATTCACATTTTTTTCTTTTCCTTTGGCCTTAAAAGAAAATTATACAAGGAAAGTTCCTGGAGAATGCAAAGATCGAAGGAAAGAAGGAGAAAAAAATGAGACAGAAAGCAGAAAGGTGATGGGTGATTTATATAAATGCTTAAAATGGCATTACAGAACTCATTTAGTTGCTAAGCAGTCTGTCTTAGAGTGAATGCTGTTATCCCTGCCTTGACAGAATGATAGCTCTCTAATTCATAAGTAAAAATAGGTATGTCATATTTCGTCTACTTCAAATGCTTTTGGAAGTTAGAAATGAATGTCTCAGGGACCGGCAAATGTCGAAACAGTCGTGCCCTCAGTAGAGCTTTGCCAGTGAACTTACACTTGGTTTATTTCTCTCTAATAGTTAGTGTCTGAAAAATACACATGGAGTGCTTGAATGCAAATCGGGATGCTCTTCCGTTGGGAACAAATAATCCTCACGGTGCGAATGACCAGTCATTTTATGCTTTTTTTAACCACTCTCAAGGAAGCATTTGAGACACTTTGCGACCTCAATGTATTATTAAATGGTCATGATGAAGCAATATATTTTCAAATAGTTTGACATTCCTAAGGATTTAGGCTTAAGCTTTTGGCTTTAGCACAAATTACTTGGATATTGAAGTGACGTATGCTTATCTCCCAACACACTGTCCAGAGCTGTTGTTTCAAATCATACATCTTACCATTTCTCTCTCCAGCTGGAATCCCATAATGGCTTCCCAGGGCCATCCGTCTTGCCAACCTCATCAGAGCCTGTACGAGAGGTCGAGGCCCTTGTTCTCCCTCGTTCCCCACGTGTGGACCATGGTGACCGTCTTCCATTTCTTCCCAGGTTCCACAGTGCGTTGAGGCACTGCACCTTTGTTGACCTGTCTCTGACAATCCTGCTTCACAGATGAGCCCAAGTACCACTCCCTCACAGAAGAACGGGCACTATCAGCACTCAGATTCCATCCATGTGCCCTGGCACGTGCTCAGTGGAGGTCTCAGGACTTTCTTTCATACCACTTGCCACAGAGTGGCATGGTGCAAGGACAAGGGACTAACCACTGCCAGACGTTCTGCACCCTGTTACTACTTTACCCTCACAACCTAGTATTTATTCCTAGAATATGTGGAGGAAATATTGCAAGTATACAGCACGGCAAACTACAACTTTCATTGCTCTGTCATTTACATGAGTGATTTCACCTATTTTCAAAAATTCTGTAAGTTCAAAATGAACATAAGATTATTTTTTCTAAAAATAGTGGCATGAAGTGACAGGAAGTATCCTCTCTGTCCTCTTTTCTCTCACAATACCTCAAAAAAATTTTTAACTACTTATAAGAAGACATATCTTGGCTGAGTTTTCCCCCAGATAACCCTTGAACAAGGGACTCAAGTATAAATAGTTTAGATGAGAGATGATCCCAGAAAACAAGAATTGCAAAGTGAAAAAATGAAACAGGAAATGGACACAGCTTAACTAAACAGGATAGTACATGAGCACGATGAGAGTATGTAATTTAACAAGCCACCACTTCGGGCTTTGGGAGCCAACGTAGAACGTACACCTCAGCCTCGTCTCAGCAAAGGACAGAGAAAGCATGAGTACGTAATCATTATCATGCCTCAGAGGCTGAATACTGCTCCTGAAAGACACGAATGCCCCAGTATTCCCAGACTGCTTCTTCCTGGGCACCAGCAGAGCAGTCTCAGACTGCCAGGGAAATCTCCCGAAGAGATAACCTCTTGTCATTCAGCGTAATATGGAGAACCTAGAGGGTGGGGCTGGGCCCAGTGTTCATGAAAATAGGCTTTATATTTGATAATTCTGCATTTTTCTTATCCCGAACACTGAAACACTCTGTCATCTTGTTTTATTTACAATATTTCTGAATATTAATATCGTCAATGGTGCATTTAAAAATAATAATACAAACACTAGTAATAAGAGCAGGAATGGACTACACCAGTTACACTAACAGGCACTGTGGCTAAATTTATGCAGTAGCACGTAGCTCTTAAGACTTTGCAAAAAAAAAGAAAATGCACATTATTTTATGGGAGAATTTAAAACATCGTTTATAAAATAATGATTCCAGGTATATGTGATTGCAGCTTCAAAGGTAATTTGGGCCAGGTGTACAAAGCTTTGCACTCCGGGAGGCTGAGGTCCTGGGTCCAATTCCCAATACCACCACCATCACCAAAGGAAAAAAAGCTGTTATTTGGCAAATAGTGAATCTTTCTATTTCACCTGCATGTTGAAATTAACCAAACCAGTTTTCCAGATGGAAGAAAAAAAATTCATTGATTCTGAAGCAATGTTCTAAAGTAGAAGGACTCAAGAGTAAAGACTCTGGTCATCTTGTGGTGCTTGCACATAAATGTGACGGGTATCTCATAAAACTTGAAATTACCGTATCAGAGTTTCTCGTAGAGACTTCAGATGACACCAAAAAATGTCCTTGCTACACAATGAGCTACCATAAGGAAGCGATAGCATGGTGATGACTGATCATTGCATTTGTCTCATACAAGTAAAATGGGATGAATGCTGTGGCTTTCGACAAAGTAGGATTTTTTTTCTACATTCTTACCATTCTCACAGAAATCTTTAGAAATGGACATCATTACCCATCTGACAAAGAACTCAGAAACACAGCCACAAAGTTAAGAGAAAAAAAAAAAAAAACTCCCAATTGTTGAAAAGAATTTAAAAATATCAAAGTTTAAAGACATTTCCATGGTAAAACTAATTACTGTAAATAACAGCCTTTAATAACATAGTGCTTCCACATTCGTTGTTGCAATTGAACTTTAAAATGTTCTCTTTTAAAAGGAGAAGATTCATCTAACATGAAACACCCAGTGATGACCTTAGCTTCCCCCTTCGCACATAGGAAAACATTAGCTTGGATTGACTTCAATTTCTTCCACATAAATCCAACAATCTCGACACCTAATTCATCTTCTCCCCTTTCAAAGGAGATAAACACCTGCTTCCCGGGGGAGAGTCCCTTCCTTGCCGCTCAGAGTGCCCCTCTTTTGCTCTCTGAGGGACATGAAACTACCAACTACCCTGCTTCCCTGCCTCAACATGTCAGCCCTTAAGTATCTCCGTGTTTAAAGCCAAAGAGAGTGCAAAAATAAAGAAAACCCACAGTCACCCCCACACACTGTCCTCATGTCCTCTCCACCACTCATTCTTCAATCCCCTTCAGTCCCCTCACTAAATTATTTACACGAAAGCCTTTTCACTCTCATTTCACTTCATCTCCTCATCACTTTTGGGCCTGTTGATGGCTCCTTCTTTCCCTGTATCCATTGGTTTTATCATTCCTGGTTTTCTTCGCGTGTTCTGGTGGCAGCTGCTCAATTTCTCTGCCAAGCTTATCCTCTCGTATGCTCACATAGTTAGAGACCAGGTATTCTTTGTCCTCTATGTTTTTCTAGGAAATTTTATCACTATCAAAGTCTTCAATTATTATTTCCGTATCTTGAACTCCAACTGTATGCCCGTATCTTGGTGTAGATGTGTTTTTTTTTTCTTTAAATTAGCATGTTATTATTTTTTCTAGACATCTCTACTTAACTGCCACAACATTAACCTTCAACTCTAATTAATTAGTTAATAACAGAAAATCTAAACCAAAACCTATGATCTTGCCTTCCTTCAGGATGCTTTGGCTCAGTAGCATCACCACCCAGCTGATTTCAAAAGCCAGGAAACCAGGGCTCACTCAGTTTTTAATCCATTCACTTCCTCTCCCTCAGACCTCAGGTCATTCAGTCCTCTCCCAAGTCTTATTAGCTGGGTCTCCTACGCTCGATTTACAATCATCTACTTCTGTCTATTTCCAAGGCTACACATTGGAATGTTTGACCTCTGGAGAGATTATGTCAATTCGAGGTAATCAGGAACCATGCCTGTATTAGGGTTTAGGAACTATGCCTAGATCAGTCAATTAGGAACCAGCCTGGATTAGAGTGTGACCGATTTGTGAGCAAGGGAATGAGAAAAAAACACCCACCTGGATGTAGGAGGCACGACCAGGAACTTGAACTGTATAAAGGAAGGAAGAGGGAAAATTGTTATAGCTTTTCCTCTGGGGAGATTTGGACTTGATGGGACTTGGCTTCCTGTTTGCGATGTTGTGAACCTCCTCCACCTCTACCTCTGCTGTGTACTTCCACTGCCACCAGCTGCCCTTGTGTGAACTGTGACCTTCTGAAACTGTGAGCTAAATAAACCTTTCCTCTCCTAAATTTGTGGATGTCGGGCATGGAGTCACAGCAACAGAAGGTAACAAAGATGGAATGCCAAGTCCATTTCTGTTCTCCACACTGACAACTGAAAAACTCCACTCTGACACAAAACCCAAAAGGTCTCTTGTCAATTTGTGATCATTTCCGGCTCCTGTTTAAAGCTGTTAGATGTTTCCCCGCTGGTTTAGGAGAAAATCCAGAAGCTTTGCTGTAGGGTGTCGGCTTTAAGACCCCAAGAATTCCCTTCTTGCCGGCTAGTCATCAGCTTTCACTTCCCCTTCAGCTGAGCTCTAGCCCCTTTGGCCTCAAATACTCTATGTTCTGTGCCACAGGTCCCTTGCGCTGCCCTTTCCTCTTCTTAGAGCTCCTCCCCTTCCTCAGGTGCCCCTGGCTATTCTCCAAACCTCCATTCATTAGGTTAGTTCAGAAAAGCCTCATTGGGCCACCTGAGTCCACTGCAGTTTTAGAACAATGCTTGCATATCCTTCAGGGGCCTTAGCAAGAGTAATAATTAGATACTTAACATTTATAATCATTTCATCAATGTTAGCCTTCCCTATTAGGCCAGATCAATAAAATCAAGAAACATACCTTATTTTTTTCTACCAGTGTCCTCACATGTAGGTCAGTTGCAGTGCTCACCTATTATTTGCTAAACATGTAATTAGGCAAACCTAGGTTTTGACTTTGGTGTAAAATTTTGTCTACTACGTATAAGAACTTATTCATTACAGAGAAAGGTGCCACGTAGAGCAGATGTGTCTGCATTCCTGTAAGCCACACACTGTTTACAAACCGTCAAAGACAGCAGTAAAAAGTCCCTGCCCCCTTGGAAAACTTGATTTTAAATTTTCAGGTTTTTTAAGATTTGCCATAGAAAACAAAATCTCTGTATTTTTCTGCCTACATCCTCCTACTACTTTCCTTCGCTTGAAAAGTAAAGATACTCGTGAAAAGCATGTTCTATTAAAGTTTTATTAGTTTGGGTTCTACAAAAGATAGAAAGGCCAGAATTTTTTTTGAAAGGATCTATTTGGAAGGATTGCAAGTCTGAGGACAGAGACAGTCCAAGATGGCTGCCTGCACATGTGAGAGCTGGTGGGTCTGATGGCTGCTCATCCACGAGGTAGAACACTCAACAGAGACTGCAGCAGAGCTAGCGAGAACCTGCTACGGATCTTGGTTGTTCATAGAACAGTGGCAAAGACCAGACACTGAGGATCAGTGACTGAAGATTGGCGACAGGCAGACAGATGTACGTCAAGACTGGAATGAATCTGGGATCAGGATCTGTGACGTGTAGCTAGCAAGTGAGAGTCCATAGACAATTGCGAAGGCGAGAGCTTTCCCAGAAGAACAGTTGGAGCTCCCAGCCGGGCCTCCCACATCTGGGTGGGTGCTCTTCCGTCATTCGCTGGCCCACAAGTCACTCACACACACCTATAAACTCTAATCCAGGTGTGGTTCCTCATTGCTTCAAGTTGACATAATCTCTTAAAGTTCACAGAAGTAAAAGAGAATATTACACCCAAAGAACTTAACAACAAGCATGGATGCTTCTGTAATTCTGACAGTGGTAGTTCTCTAGTGGTGGGAACATTTGCCGTGGGGACACTGCCAGGATTTTCTATGAGCCCCAATTTTTTTTCTTTTTTCTTTTTAATTTAACTTTGTTTTTCTTTGTTTACATATTGAATCCCTTTCCACTTCCCACTCTTTCACCCCTGCCCCCCCCCCACTTTCCCTTTCCGCAACGTCCATCTTCCTACTGCTTCTGTATCTTTTGCAGTTTTTCTGATCTGGTCTTCTCATCTTAGAGAGACCACATGGTATTTAACTTTCTAGGTCTGATTCGTTTCACTGCCCGTAATGTTCTCAAGGTGCACCCATTTACCTACAAATGACCCAAATTTGTTATTCTTAATGGCAAAGTAAAGCACCATTGTGTATATATACCACATCTTCTTTCTCCAGTTGTCTGAACTTGGGCATATTGGCTTCTTCCAAGACTTGGCTATTATAAATTTTGCTGTTATAAGCATGGGTATGCATGTATTGCTATGGTATGAGGACTTTTGCTCCTTTGGGAAGATACCCACAAGTTGTAGAGCTGGGTCAAATGGGATCTTGATGTTTCATTTTCTGAGGAATCTCTACAGTTTCCACAGTGGTTGTACCCCCAGTTTGCAGTCCCACCGATACAATGTAGGAGGGTTCTTTTTCCTCATAGTCTCACCAGCATTTGTTGTTTTTGAGTTCTTAATAGCAGCTATTCTTACTGATGTTAGATGGAACCTCAGCATTTTTTAAATTTGCATTTCTCTGATGGCTAAATATGTTGAACATTTTTAATGAATTTATTGGCTATTTGGCCTTCTTCTTCTGAGAACTGTCTATTCATTTCAAATTCCCACATCAGTGCAATTAGAAATGAAAAAGGTGAAATCACAACAGACACTGTTGAAATCCAGAAGATTATACAAAAGTATTTTGAAAAACTATATTCCAACAAACTCATTAACTCAAAAGAAATGGATAAATTCATTGATATGAATGATACACCAAAATTGAGCCAAGAAGATATTGAAGCCTTGAATTGAGCAAATAAAGGATGAAATTGAAGCAGTAATAAAGGATCTGTCAGCAAACAAAAGCCCAGGACTTGATGGATTCACTGATGAATTTCATCAGAACTTTAGGGAATAGTTAATGCCAACGCTCCTTCGACTCTTCTGAACCAGGCAATGGTATTTTAGCTTGTAATCCAGCACTCAAGAGGATGTGACTGAAGGGTCTTAAGTTTGAAGCTAGCCAAACTACCTAGCAAGACCTTCTCTCAAAAAATAAATAATGTGGTCTGAAGAGTTTTTGAAATCTTCATGCTGTTATCATTTGTCCCAAGAAAAAATACATAGAGAGATATGTTCTGTGCTATCTGCTTTACTAAGTAATAAAATGGACTCAAAACCTTTAACAAGTATTAACATTTATTTTAAGGCTAGACATGAAGATTTTAAAGTATGCTAAATTCCCAGGTAGGCTTTTATTACCCTGACTGGGAAAATGATAATAAACCTTTGTAAGCACAGTCACGTGAGCCAGCCGGCCTGATCCATCCTACTACTCTATCTCTGCTGACAGTGTAATTTGCACTTACTATCGTTACTTTGATTGAACACAATCAGGAAGGTGAAGAATCAGCTGTGACTTTTTTCAAAATTGTGGAGTTTAGATTTATGAGTCCCATTAATTTCAATGTCAGCAATCCATAAAAATTTCAGCTTTTTAGTCCAAGATTTCACATTAAGTGTTTACGTTCATATGCAAAACATTTGCCATGCCGTTATGTGGTCTTATTAATTAGAAATTTAATTGCCCTGAATAATGTTATTCAGCACAAAGGTACCATAACTGTTGTCTGACTGCTAGCTACATAGTTTTTTTAAATTTCCTTATTTTACTTTTCTGTGTTGGGAACACTAAAATTAATACTTTATAACAAATCACTTTAGAGAGTTTATTTGAATTTGAAAGCACTTTTTTCTTTTTTAAAATGACTATTGAAATATAATTTGTATTCAAAAACACACACAAATTTTTAATTTTAAATGCATATTTTCATGTGCCCACTAGTACAGATATAAGACATTTTGTGACCTTAGGAAGTTCCTTTGAAATTTTTTTACATTTACTCTGACCTTCCTCAATCCACCCCATCCCAAGGCAACCATTCAATCAACTTTCCCTCAAAGTATGTTAGTTTGGACTGTTCTAAAACGAGATTGAAATGAACCTTGCAGCATTTGTTTTTGTTGCTGGCTTTCTGGGCTCAGGATAAAGGGTTTTGCAAGTTCATTACCATTGTCATCTAAATCATTAGTTTGCTCTTCTTTGTTGCTGTGTGGTATTCCATTTTGTAAATTGGTGACTTCATTCATGTGTTGAAGGACATTCAAGCAGCTTTCAGCTTGCAAATACTGGGAATGAATCAAGTTGCTAGTTCCATTCCAGTGCAAGTCCTTTCATGAACATAGCTTTTCATTTGAGTAAAAACTTAAGAGTGAAATTACCAGGTTACAGGATAGGTATGCTTAATTTTACAACAAAGCGCTGAACAGTTTTCCAAAATACTTGAGTTATTTTTCACGTCACCTAGCAAAGCGTAAGAGCTCTGCTTGTCCTACATTCTTGCCAATTCCTGTCACTCTGTTTAGTTATTAAAACAAGACCACAGGGCAAGGAGTTTGTGCATCTCATGTCTTGAGGATGGCAGGATTTCTGAGAATAAGAAACTGAAAATAAGGGACTTTCTGAATGTGAGTTTGCAAGGTGAAGTGATCTCTTTGCCTTCTTGCCCTGACTCCAGACTCGATTACTCAGTAAAATATTCATATAAGAGGATTACTGAGACAAGAGCATGTTCTTTGCAATCAAATTTTCCATAGATTAAATCCCTGATACAAGCTCAAAGATTCAAAAAGACTTGCTAGATTTCTCCTTCTCAAAGTGAAGGTTATCTTTGTCCTGGATGTGGCCTCCACCTCAGGTAGACCTGTTCTCCCCACGTTGCTCTCCAGTGAGGCACTTTTCTCTCTGGGTTGGTTTAGTTCTCGCAGATTTGTTGGTACCTATGAGACAGACCAAATGGTGTTTTAAACAAACATAAATTTTTGCTGTATCGGATAAGATTCTATATCCCAGTAGAATAAAGGAAACATGTTTATGTCTTTTGACATCCAAACCAATAGCAGACCTATCGAAAACATTTGCTAATCTAAAGCATTGATGTATTCCCAGAGGACCATTACTAGGTCATGAATATTGAATGTTTTGTGATGATTGTCAAAATAACAATAATGGGATAATGATATTATTTATCAAAAGAAATATGCTTCCTTTTCTACAGTTTCTTACTGTATAAATTTGAAACAGGAATTTCTTAGTTATGTTTTTGTTCCTGTGGCAAAATACCCAACATGCACGAATTAGAAGAGGAAAGATTTAATTTAGCTCAAAGTTGCAAAAAATCACAGTCCATTCATGGAAAGCTGGCAACCCTGGAAGCACATGGCAGAGGCAGAGATGGAGGTAACTCCTCCTCACATAGCAAACAGGAAGTCAAGACCCAGAAGGAAGGAAGGAAGTATCAGGAAGGAACTCTTCCAGGTCTTGTTCCAGTGATCAACCCCTTCCAAGTCCAGCCTCAGTGTTCCACCCCTTCCAAATTTAAGTCCCTAACCCACCCCATGCTGGAAATCTATAACCTACCACATGCCTGTAATCTATACTTCACCACACGACTGTGTTCCACCACACACCTACAGTCCACTACACTCCCACAATCCACCCCTCCAAATGAAGCCCCGATCTCCTACCCACACATGGTTGCATAGATTAACCCATAACATGCAAATACATGAGACTTCTGGGGGACATTTCAAATCAAAGCCACGAGAGAACTCATTGAGTTTTGTTGCATTCATTTTGTTAAAATATTTCTGCATTAATCTCAAACTTGAGTTTCACCCATTGCCTGGCAACTCGATATCCATTTAGTCTAAGAACAGTCTTATTGTTATGATGTGCCTCCAACAATTGAATATTTGCCCATCTGAAAACCTAAGTCAATGTCATGAAGTGACTTCTGAATACATTGAAAAGGAAAAGAAAATTTTCTGATTGAAAATGATATTATAATAGAGTGCACTGAATGCTTATTTGATGTGAGGCAGAATTAAACATTTTAAATTATTATTTCATTTAATCTCCACATCAACTCTAGAAAAATCGCTATTTTTAATTGCATCTTTCAGACGGCAGAACTGAAATTTAGACCAAGGTTAGTAACTGATAGAACCAGGGCTCCAATTCCACGTTTGTGTCATACGGTTTTTGATTTATTGCTTTCCAACTTTAGTTAATAACATCCAACAAGAGCATTTGAAGAGCCAAAAATTATATACCTGCAGGTCCTTAAACAGGGAATCACTCAAGTTACGACAAACTTTGGAGGCCAGGGGTCAAAAAAGTAGTACATACACATCAAATCAGCCTAAACTGGGAAATCCTAAATTCTTGGGAAGTTAACTGGAAGGATCAAGTGTAATGCATCCTTGCACTTTGAGGTACCTTAAGTTCAGTTCAAGGTGCTCACGTACAGCATCACTTTAAAACCATATTGATTCTGTGTCCAAGCATCATTATGATAACTTCGGATCCTATGACTGTGTAAAGTCAATATAGCGATCTTGTTAGAGTTAACACAACCTATGTTCAGCTTTTGGAGAATTACAAAGTACTACTTTTGCAAGAGATCATTGAAATTTTACTTGAGAGATAAAAGTTTTCCAGAGAATTCAAAGCAATTTTCCAAGATAAAACAGCTCTTTACAAAGCAATCTTTCTAAATTTTCTCAGGTGTCTTGAGCCAAGGTCCAGGAATTCTTATGACACATTATATTGATTAGAAGTGATTAATACATGTTAGTTTCCTTTCTTTCATGCAATCTCTGGAAACGCCCAACACTAGCCAGTACTCGGGCACGATGCGGCCTTTGGGGTTCTGAGGCAACCTGCTCTGATTGCAAACTCTGGGAATAGGCTTGGCATCCCCCCAGCCTTGGCTCCTGCCAAGTCCAATTTCATCAGGGAGTAATAAAGAACAACAATACACATTTTTACTTTAATGTTCAAAGAACACTTCTGGATCATTGAATTTTGGACAGCATTTCATCTGTGGGATGCAAATTATTCTAATTACAACAATTTACCTCATAAAAAAGAACACCTGCTTTTTTAGGGCAACATCCTCTAGGCAATAATGAATTGAATACAATTAAATTTTGTTGGCTTTTTATAGTCGTTAGGAAAGAATAAAAAAGAAACAAGAAATTGTGTTTGTCACTGGAAGAAGCACTGTTTTAGGAACTTTATAAAAGGAACACTAGAATTTTTATACCTTGTGCATCTGTATGTGGGTACTCGATAAATAAAAGAAAAAAACAAGAAAATAATACCATATGTACCTTGATTAAACAAATTTTCATTACAGACATAATAAACTTTTAGAAATGAAATTAAATAGTTAAGAATTGAAGTTCACATCACATATAAATAAATTTTCCAGATAACTAAGGGCTACAGCCGCAAAACACAGCATCGTGTTTCAGTATTCATCCTAATAACATAACTCTATATGAGCTAAGTCTGTTTACCAGGTACTGGGCTAACCTTGCACTATAGAGGAAACATGATCTTTGGCAGTTTTATACATTTTGGATGCAATCATTATTAAAAAACTTTAGTTTTGTCTGTTCAAACCAAAAGTGATCAGTATATGTTTTTTTTTTTTGTCTTGATGATTTTGGTAAGCATTCACTACTGACGCAAAGTTTATTCTAGTAAACTATACTTTAAACTTTACTATAGTTAAAATATAATTTATAAAGTATCTTTTAGATTTTATGACTCCTTCTCCTATAAAATTCTGCCAAATTCTGGGACACTGAGGGAGCATGATTACCAGACCTCAAGTACTTTGCACATTTTTGGTTCTTGATCATCCATGACAGGGGGAACAAAATAAATAAATGAGTCAATAATTGAAGTTCAGTAAGTCAGGCACGGAAGTAGTTCCCTGTAAAGTGCCTGGTCCTATGCAAGGACTCGGTGAAACTTCTTGAATGATTTGAAGAAAATCTTGAGTTTATATATTTCCTAAAAGTCAGAGCTTCCCCCAAATGACATTATCCAAAGTTAACTTCATTCCTTTTATGATATCGGCAGAAAATTTGATAATTGAGCCTCGGGTTGCCATAACAAAATATTGTAGTTGTGGTGATCTTCTCTTTCTTTCTTTCTTTCTTTCTTTCTTTCTTTCTTTCTTTCTTTCTTTCTTTCTTTCTTTTGAGGTAAGTCTTGCTCTGTAGTCCAAGGTGGTCTTGAATGTCCTATGCACCCAAAGCTGGCATGAACTCATGGCAATCCTCTTGCCTCTGCCTCCTGAATGCTGAGATCATTGGCATAAACTATTACGTCTAGTTTATGTAGTACTGGGGAATCAAACCCAGGGTCTTGCTCTTGTTCAGCAAATACCCTAACCATTAAGATACGCCCCCAGCCCCGCGGTATGGTAATTTTAACAACAAAAGTTTTCTCACAATTCTGGAGCCTGGAAATCCCAGATCACGCAAGGGCAGGGGCAGTTTCTGAGTTCCCTTCCTGGCTTCCAGAAGGCTACTTTCTCCTGTACCCTCATGGGGCAGAAAGACAGACTAAGATTTCTGGTGCTACTTCCTATAAAGAGACTAATCTTATCAAATCAATGGCGCACCTTCATAACCTCATTTACCCTTAATTGTTTCTTTAGAGGCCTCCACCTCCCAAAGCTACCACATCTGGGATTAGGGCTTCAACATACAAAGATTGGGAAGACACATCCAGTTCTTCATAGGTGACTAAGCTAAATTGGTATATAATAACAGTGTAAAAGTATTATACTGAACAGTAATTTATATGAAAGTTCTCTTGAGATACTGACTTTAAGTGATACTTGGTTGGGCAACAATATATAGCCACACTCAAAATTGGCATTTATTTTAAAGATATTTTTAAAAGAAGATATCAAATTATCATGGCCTATTGTTAATTTTTGGAATCAGTGGTTTCAATTTTTATTATATTTTTGAAAATTAAATTAAATTTTTGCAAATATTCTTGAAGAGGATTCAAAAATAGACCACATGCTACCAGAGCAGTATCAGCCCAGGCTGACCCCTGACTTGCTGGTAATAAACATATAAGTTGGAAAAATAAAAGACGTTCTGTGCTGCAGTCATTTCATGTGGCTGATTTGACCTTAGGCAGAGAATGAGAAGGGTTTGCTAGAATAGGGCAAGCGTGTAGGTTTACTGACAATGTTCAGCCCTGGAGATGTGGACTGTATTTCAGAAATGGAAGCCAGCTCATCAGTGGCTTTCAGTCATGGTGATAACAAAGTGAAAACAATAATGCTATCCGGTCAAATCAACCAATGAGGAAGCTTTCACAATAATAGGTTGGATTTGATGAAGGCATGAGGGTAATAGTGGAAGCAATGAAAAGAAGAAAGTGATAGGCTAGTGGCTGCTGATCATCTGTAGGACAGTACATTGCACTATACATCCTGCGTGTCCAAACCACTTGGGAGATTTTTCAGAACATGTGCACCCGTGTCCATCTCACTCTCTGGGCCACATCAAAATTTTCCTTTTGAAAGCCCTAAGGGCCAAGTGCTCTGCTGTGTGTTGTCTGTAAGACTTCCTCACGCAGAGCCCTTCCGGGAAGACCACCACTTTTCCCCTTCCTTGTCTTATCTCCTAGTCTATGACATTCATGGGTAGATCCCCCCGAAAGAGCTAAATGGCCACATCACCCTGTGACCTGCTGACCTGATGACCTTCTCTTCTTGTTCTTAAACATCCAGATTGAAAAGAAAAACATTTTCAAATTAGCTGATCTTTCTCTTTACTTTCCTGCTCTACCTAATTGTGCAATGTAGATGCTCCGCTTACCAAGGGAATGGTCAGGGATGCAGACGAGATGACACAGCTCAAATTTCAAGATGTTTTCTCATGCCAACCCAGCCAGGTCTGACTGACTCCCAAATATTTACTATTCCTAGGCTGCCAAGGGCTGCAAGCTATCGAGGAAAAAGCAATCAAAGTAATAATGACTTCTGCTTTTCCTTTTCTAAAGCAGGAAAGAAAGAATAATCACGATTTCATCTTGCAGGAAACATATCCTGAAGTACCAGAAAATATGACCAAGTAGTTTGGACCACACCTCCCCTGGAGCTGTGAGTCCCTCACGACAGCGACAGTGTTCTTTTTTATCAGGCAGCTCCAGCTTTTCCTTGGTTCTTATTTTTTGTCCACTTCTAACCAACTGAATACCAACCACTCTGTCGGTAAATTGTCCTCTCTTATTTCTGTTTTTTTTTTCCCCCAAAGATTATGTTGTGTCTGTATTCAAACCCTTTCCCAACTATCAAAGTACAATTTGTAATTAGCTACATTTTTTAGGTTGAGATAAACAGAATGATTGAGCCCATCAAACTAAAACCCATATGCATTAATAATATTAATAACCTGTATCACTGAAGCTCTAAAATTTTTTCAGAATGAGCATTTCCACTGTATGAATGCTTTCTTCGTCTATGTTCTTTTAAAGTTTTAAAGGCATGTGGTGTTCTGTTACTTCTGTTCTTTTTGAAGCTACTCTTGTTTTTAAAAATCTAGTATTATTTTCTGGGAAAAATGATTCTCAGCTCTGGCTACACGTCAGATTCACTTAAATGCTTTGGAAAATACTGTTGCTAAGTCCCAATTAAATCAGAACCTCTGGGGTGAGCCCCAGGTGTAAATATATTTTAAATGTCAGGAGTGAAAACCAATATTTTGCTTTAAGTTAAAACATTTCCTTTTTTGTTTCCCTGGGAAAATGAAAATGGACAAATATTTTTAAAAATAGGATATTGGTTTAGGCTGAGGAAGCCCTCTCAAGACTTGAAGTCCTGGAAACTGGAGCTTCTCCCAAGAGATAAACCCGGAAGTCGCAAGAATAGGAGTACATAACTCAACCCAGGACATTTAGTGAGTCCCTACAGGCACGATCTGCAGTCCTCCTTTCAGCTAAATCTCTGAAACTAGGAGTTAGTAACTCTTGCTCAAGATCACTTGTTTAGTGGACTGTAATTTCAGTTCTCACGCCTTTTTAATTCTCGTTTGGTACAGGGTAAAACTGATCTTTTCAGATTCATTTAATAAGTGGTCCAGAAGTTTTAGCTAATGCCCAGGGCACCAGCCCAGTAGGACATCCTGGGGTAGCTGGACCTGAGGTTAAGGACCCAGGGACTCATTCATCCTAGCATTGCTCTCTGTTTTGAACCGATTACTAACCAACCTGTTTCCTCATAGATCACAAAGATGTAGGATCAAATGTCCTACCTACCTCCAAAGATTTTGCGAAACCAGACAACATATGGCTGAGTGCTTTGAAACTATAAAATATGGCTCAAACAAGCATTATTTTTATCACTGTGATTATTTATGAATGATGAGTTTGTCCCATGTTCTTTTTATTTCCAACTTTTAATACTGAATGGAGTTAAACAGTAAAAATGAGATGAAAAAAAATCTATCATAATATCCTTAATGATATGAATCCATTGAAAACAACAACAAACGATTAAAACATACACCAGACATTTGTGCTGATAATGAAAAATTGGAAGAGAGAGAGAGTGTGTGTATTTTGTTTTTAATTTTTGTTTTCTGTACAAAGTGTTGGTAATCCTCCTGTTTCTTCCCTGCTAACATCCGAGCATTGTTTACAGCCAAAATGGCTGACTTCTAATTTATGTTGAACTCTAAATTCCACAAGGAACTTTTGTCACTTTCAAAGCCAAAATAAAAATTCAGTCTTTATCCTTATTGTTTTCTCCAGGGAAATTTCAGCTTCTCAGCACACCCCCTGAGACCTGCAGCTGAAAGGCTGTTCAGCTGCTTGGGAAAAGAAGATCTCAAAATTCCCCTGAGATTTCACTTCAGCTGCTCTTTTCAAACACTTACACATAGGAATCCTTTATTCACAAAAAAATTTCAGTGAAGTGTTTTCCAAATAGCACATTAATGCTAAACGTCTGTATTAGAAATTACACTTTGGTAAAAAGATTATCTCATATTGAACCCAGAAAAGTTGGGAAGACCTTATATAAATATCGAAGGAATCTGTCAAAAACAGGAAAATGATAATAAGAAAAGGAAAATGTGCTTAAAGCCGCCAGGAAGAACTGTGTTCCGTCCCATTCCTGCCACGGTACTGTTCTGTTTTTCCTCAGTGTTTATGAAATTAGTCAAGCTGTATCAGCTCATTCTTAAGATATCTTTGGATACATGGTTATAAAGAGTGAATGAAATCCTCAAACAAATATTTATAACCTGAACAAGATGAAATTTTTATTTTCATGAGTTGACTACAATTAAATGTCACCAATTTCAGCAGGGGATGGTATTACATGATTGTGATCTCAGCAACTTGGTTGGCTGAGGCAGAAGGTTTTCAAGTTTGAAGCCAGCCTGGGTAATTTAACAAGACCCTGTCTCAAAATAATTTTTTTTAAGGGTGGGAATGTAGCTCTGGGCTGGAGTCCTTGCTTAACCTGTATGAGTTCTTTATTCAATTCCCAGTACCATGGGGTTGGGGCGGGGAGAACTTCCTACAGTTAATCTCATACCAAATTCTTGGTATTTATTTATCAAATACAGTTGGTTTTTAATCTATGACTATCTTTATAGACTCTAGGTTTATCCACCTATGTCAGAAAGGTTTAGCTGACAATTTTTCTTTTTTACTTCATAGTATGTAAATTTTTGCTTGTTATGATTATGACATATTTCCTTATGTTCTGCCTGCTTCACATTTTTATTTATTGTTTTTTATTTTTAAAAGTATTTTCCATTTTTAAATTTTACAATATTCTATAATGCATCTATTTTAATTACATTCTTTTGAGGTTAAAAAATAGCTCGTGGAAAGGTAAATCAAAACAGAATGCTACTGCTTTGGTTTTATTTAGACTTCCTATTTATCTATGTAAATATAAATCACAAATTAGCTAACAGCATGGTTATTTCTCTAATATCATTTTAATATTATTTTAACTAAACATAAAATTCTCTAAACTTCTTTAATTAGATAAGACATGTTTTTAGTCAGTCCCAGAGCATTTCTCTGCATCCTGCTCTTTTCCTGTCCTCCACCAAGAGAAAAACAATGAAAAATGTTTATTTCACAATAAGAAACACACGTTTTCCTTTATGATGCTAACAGAAATCATGAATGCTCTTGTCTAACGAACATATTTCCAGTGACTACATTCTTTCTTCACTAATTTAACTCAACTTCTGTAGTCTTATTGTCACCAAACCACACAACCATGAAAACTCTAAGCAACAAAGCGCTAGGAAGGCACTCACCTTGTCCTTTCTTGGCCCTACCTGTTTTGTTCTATTTTCTACTATGTAGCTCACATTTCAGGATCATTTGTCTACTAAGCCTTGGATGTCACTGTGCTTTCTAAATGCTGATGCTCCCAAGAGTCTATATTTCCCAGGGACTATTTCCAGTCCTTTCCCTTTGTGTTTGATAAGATTCTTTGTCAATAAAATAAGTCTACTCTTTCACATCCCAGTTCCCTATCCCCTTAATTTTAGTTTAATGTACATTTAAAGACTGTTTTGCTTGTTCTGTGTATACTTCTCTTGGGGAAAAAACAAACAACTTTTGCCCTTACCTAGGAGTTTGCTGTTGACTTTATCCAGTAGTTATGTAAACACTTCCGTGTGCCAATTTTGCATTGTTCTAGTTTCAATTTAGGGAGGCCTTTGAAAAAGCTTCTCATCTACAGCTTTGCCACTTCTTTCTTATGTGTATTTATTTTCGAATTAGTCTTTCTCCATTGGAGAAAATGGAACGGGAATATCTTGGAGCAGAGGGAAGGAGGGCCGGGGAGGAGGTCAAGGTTGGAGAGCTGGGGAGGAGAAACTCAGGACAAAGCTGGGGAGCTAATTCTGACTCGGAGCCAATTGTTAGGTGTACTCCCTTTCTAACGGCTCTTAAGACTGGGAGAAGGTAAGAAATTAAGAGGAGGCATTGCAAAATTAGTGACTTCAGTGAGGTCTGAGGAAGAGCTGTGTAGAAAAGGTAACCAGGAAACGGCTGACCCAATGTTTTCCTCCATTCCACCCCATGGCATGGCTCAACGCAGGCTCACAGTGTGGCTGAGCAGCTGATCAACTGCTGGAACTTGTAGCCAATGTCTTCCTTGTCTCTCCCCCTTAGATTGAAACTCAGAACCAAACTTTAAAAGAGCCCTGACACTGAAATTTCCTAGCTACTCACTTCGGTCTAAACAGCATCATTTTGATTAACTATATAAAGTCACACTTCTTTTTTGGATTGTCAAAGGAAAGGCAGTCATCAGCTGATACAAGTATGTTCTAAAGCTCTAGTAGACAGAAAATTAAGCTTGACTTGTTTCTTTCAAGATCCTGTGGCAGCTGCAAAGCATCGTGGAAGCCCCTTCTTGTGTGAACACTGTTTTCTCATCAGTTATGCTTTTAAAACTGCTTTATTATACTCACTTATTACTGATGATATCTACTTGCTAAATACCCCTCACTTCATGCCAACACCTCATCAGTAGTTACTTTTCTTAATTTTGTTGTAAAGACAGTAAAGTTTATTATTTTTCCTTAAAAAAAATAATACGTATGGTCTGAGGATGTGACTCAGTGATAGAGGGCCTGACTCACATGTAAGATAACATGGGTTCTATCACCAGCATAAAAATTTAATAATTATTCAATAAAAATTTAAAAAGTACAAAAAAGTACAACATTCTACTTAGAATAGGGCGTGATTCAATCATTTTCTATTTTTAAATCACATTTATTTTTCATATTTTAACAAGTTAGTTTTTGCTCTTTAACAAATTACTTAATTTTTGCAACAGTGTTTGTAATCTCCCTTACATTTCAAGATGACCATCTATTATTTAAAAATATTAAGGATTATATGCCAGTCTGTTTAAAAGTGTTATCTTTAATTCTGGTTTTTGTTGCGATAAGAGGCAAAATAATGGCCTCCTGAAGATGTCTACTTCTTAATGCTTGGAAATCGTGAATTTGTTATGTTCCAAGGGAAAGGGATTTCAGCAAGCTAGCCAGTTGACCTTGATATAAGGACATTAGCCCTATGGCCTCAGTCTCATCATGGCTTTCTGGCAGCAGCGAACTTTTTTTTAGCAGCAGTGTGATAGAAGGTCAAAGAGATGAGACATTAGAAAGACTCTGGTGGCCATTACGGACTTGGAAGATGGAAGACATGCATGAGCCCAGGGAATGTGGTGGCCTCTGAAAGCCAGCAAAGGCTTTTAGAGAGAGGGGTGGAGTGCCACCAACACCTGGATTTAATCTATTAAGATCTGGGTAAGACTTCTGGTCTACTCACTATGAGACAACTAATTCGTACTGTTTATGTTTGTGGTAACTGTTATGTCAATAATAGAAAACAAAACGTCTTTGATAGGCAGCAATTTAGGGAAGGAGAACTGCAGAATAGGATGTCTGGTAAACCCTTCCCCCAAAGACTGTTTTTCAGCTGCAGCTATTCTTTAATTGAAGTTGCTTTTCACTTTTCTGAGAGAAACTGGCGAATATATTTCATTTTCCTAAAGTTAGTGAAATAACTACACTCCCTCTACCTTGAGGAAGTCCCGGCCTTTTCCAGTGACAAGCACGTGAAGGAGCCAACCATTGAGTGCCACATCACAGCCCCAGTAATCACTGGGAGCCATCTCACTGCTCCAGTCCCCATTTGTCCTGAATCCGTCTAGGGACCCTCAGATCCATGCCCATGGATGCCCGTGTGGGCCCCCTCTTATCTTTTCTGCCAGAGCTTCTCTTTGTTTCCTTTTCTGTCTCTCGGCTGCAGATCTGCTTAGGTTTCCTCATGGCTTCTTGGCCAGGAGCAGCTTTATTTATTTATTTATTTATTTATTTTTACCAACAAAGATCTGCTTGAGCTTCCTCCTGGCTTCTCAGTCAGGAGCTTTTCTCTGCCTTCTCTTTCTCTGAAGGAGACCTGCTTGGGTTTATTCCTGGCTTCTCAGTTGAGGACTTTTCTTTTCTCCTTTGTTTGGTGCAATAAACTGTTGTTTCGGATCCCATCCACTTATTCTTAATTGCACTAGAGTCATTGGACCTGGGAACCTCCCTACTATACCAGTGGGGAGAGAGGATTTACCTCTAGATTGAAAATGTTAATTTGTGATCAAATCCTGTTAGCATCTTATTTAAGGAGAAAATATTAAAATATAATTTTAGTTAATCAGGAAAATTCTATTAAGGAATGTTGTTAATTTTGTTAGGAGTTATTATACCATCATAGATTTTTTTCTTGGTGTTAGAGAACAAATCCAGGAGTTGGTGTCTGCCAGGCAAGCACTGTACCGCTAAACTATGCCACCCAGACCTTTATTATGTTTTTGGTTTTGGTTTTGGTTTTGTTTTGAGACAGTGTCTTACCCTGTATCCAGACTGATTCTGAACTCCCGCTGTAGCCCAGACTGGCCTAGAACTCATAGCAGTGCTGCTGCCTCAGCCTTCTGAGAGCGAGCTAGGATTACAGGCATGTGCCACCACACTCAGCTTATGCAGTGCTGGGGAATTGAACCCAGGGCCTCAAGCTTGCTAGAGATGTGCTTTAACCACGGTGTTATTTCTCCAGCTATTTCGTATTTTTTAAGCCTCTTAGAGATACACACTGAAGGATTTTATTTTCCTGTAGTTCTAAGAGTCAAACCTAAAAACTACACTACTTAGCTACTCCTCCCAGGCCCCAAACTCTTTTTTACTTCTTTATTTTGAGACAGGGTCTCAGCTAAGTTTCCCAGTCTGGCTTTAAACTTGCGATCCTCCTGTCTCAGCATTCACAATACCTGTGATAACAATCACGTGGCACAACACTGTCTCTGAAGTACTTCCTGGTATGACATTATAGTGAGTGGAATCTGACTTTAACCACTCCAGTGCCACTTTTGCAGAGCTGTGGGTGGGGTGGACAGGAGCACCAGGTGCCAAGGCGGACAGGGTCAGCATTGTTGAACATTTGTGATGGACCACGGGGATTACTATTCTCTCTCTCTGTATTTGTCAGTGTTGGAAATTTCCCGTAGTAAAGTGATGAGCTTATAAGTGATTTATCTTTCAGCATTTTCTGATTTCTTACCACAATGAATAAGTAGTAGCTGTGCAATATAGAAAGTTTTATATTTAATATTTTAAATACACGTCCAATTTTAAATATGTTCCCATTTCTGGCAGCCCTTTGTGCAGCTTTCTTGTGTCCCTGCCAGTTTTTCAAGTTTTGAGAAATGAATTTTGACATTATCAGGAAAGGTGCCATCTCCCATCATGGGCAGCTTTGCAGTTCACCTGAGATCACATCTCAGAAAATTCGGTAGCGCCACCACAGCATTGCCCAAATGCAGTCTTGTTTGTTGTTGACCTGCTTCCTGCGATTCTAGGTTTTTTAATATTGTTATCACGTACAAACAACTATGTAGGCTTCCATGTTATATTTCAGCAGGTTTATTATTATTTGGCTTCAGAAATCATTTTGTTTACTTCTGGCTTGATTCTCTTTCCTGTACGATGCAACAAAAATATCCCCTGAGTAGCTGCTATACACTGAGAAATTATCCTCAGATAACTCCCCATATTTCTCCTAAAGTATGCATGCCTGAGGGATTCTTGTGTTGTGCTCTTAGGAAAATACAACACATTCTCAGAGGTAAATGGGAACTACTGGGGTAATGATAATAACAACAGTAATGATGATAATAATTCTCTCCACTCCCCCTCACCTCTCCTTCGGCTGCCTCCTGTCGTCTCGGGACCCATTGTTACTATCTCACTCTTGTGCTCTTGGTTCTTCCGGGCCTTCTGGTCCATTTCACTGTGCCCGTGAACTCTGTTTCTTTGATCATTTTCCTCTGTTGATTTATCTGTACACTCCTTTATTATTTCTGCCTTTCTACTGCTAGATTTAGATGAAATTTCTTTTAGTACATTTGCAACCACCTCTATCACCAGAAATCCTTTTTCTTTACTTTCTGTTTCTTCTCAGGAGCCTCTCCTTACGTCTCTACATGGCCTAGGATGGGTTTGGGTTGCTTTGGTTTTTGTTTTGACTTATGTTTAACACTTAACAGAGCCCATGCTCTGTGTGTGTGTGTGTGTGTGTGTGTGTGTGTGTGTGTGTGTGCTCAGACGCTTGTGTGTGTGTGTTTGTGTGTGCGCATTGTGTGTGTGGTCCTGGGGTTCAGCCTGCTTTTCAGTCCTAATTCTTTGACATGGTCTCACTAAGGTGCTAAGTTGCCCAAACTAGGCTCAAAATTGTAATCCTCCTGCTTCCACCTCCCGAGTGTGCCAGGATTGCAGTTCTGTTGTCACCAGGTCCAGCCCGATTCCATTACTTAATTTTCCATTTTCATTTCTTGATTTGAGACCAGCTTGATTGTGTCTCTCTCTTGCTTTAGTTATGATCAGTTACTTACAATTCAAAGAGCTAACCAGGGTCTCTTGGGACTATAAATGCAACTCATTTATTTTATGTTGAAGAACTAGAAGCTCCTGTTCCTTCATTTCTGGAACTCTTTTTTAAGACACTTCAATTTACTAAGTTTTAAATTGATCTTTTGTATTTCCGTAACTCGATTATGTTTCCAATGGACTTTCACATCAATCTCCTTATCTGTCTGTGGGGGTTTTTTGTTTGTTTTTATGTTTTGCTTTCTGCTTTTTTGCAGTACTGGGAAATGAACCCAGGGCCTTATAAATGCCAGGTAAACACTTCACCAGGGAGCCTTGTCAGTAATTTAAAGACCATTCCCCCTCATTAGCTCCTAACTCCCTGAGCTACAGCCTTGAGGAATTTCTGTCCTGTGATTGCACCTGTCTGTCCGAATTTTTGGGTAACAGCACAGAATCCTACACTGTATCTTCTCTAATGTTTGTTCCGTCAGCCTCTGGAGAACAAATTTTGTTACATGCCCCACTATAATGGTAACAATAGCTTCAGTCTTCTATAGAAGCTTTAAGAATAAACACAATATATATATCCTATTAAAATAATATCCTAAGACGCACCATTGGGTGGGAGGGAAGTAGGTGAACAAAAGAAGAGTACATTTTCTCCTAAACAAACCCACCAAGAAAAAACTGGGAAAAAAAATCTATGAGAGCAGTATGAATTAAGGAGGTCCCTTCAACAACAAAAGAAACATAAAATACTTTTAGATATAATGTCAGTTCACATTTCTGTACACTTAAGTGTTTCCTGAATATTTGTACACATTTTTTTCTCCTTATAGAAGTTAACCATCACCTTTTCTCCCAAAAATGAAACATTTTTTGTTCTTTTCTTTTTCTTCCTCACAGAGGAAAAAGGAAGAACCATCGTGTACTGGTAACCAAGCTGTCCCAGGCCAGCTCCTCAAGCCCGCCAAGTTGATACAGCAGAAACAGCCCTGCTCACCTGAGTGTCGTGAGCACAGGTGCTCAGGGTGTACCAATAATAGTGAAAAACTGTAAGATTGTGACAGGATTTTTTCAGCTTATCCACTTTTTTTGCTGCTTCCTACAGCCCAATTTCCTCTACAATGTTATTCTACATATTAAGTATTTTCCCTGTCAAGTCACTGTTGGACCCGCATTACCTTCCACACACCAGGTCCTGACCATCAATGCAGTCCCACAAGGGAATGAGTGTCAGGAAACTTTACAAAGGAAGCAGTTAAGCAGGAGAGAGATATTAAGCCTTTGCCTCAAATCATTCATCACGAGGAGACAAACCCCGAACTTGCGTTCCAGTCTCTGGCTGGGAGTCTAGTACGCTTTGCATCTGAGCCATACTGCTTCATAAAAGGAGATCAGCAGGAATGGTAGAAGTTTCCAGAGTGCAGCCTGACTGATGAGGTACTGCTGGAACAGATCTATTGCCCAGAGAGCATCTGACCATATGCCATCGCGGTCCCCCTGGTGGGTTTTGTTTATCCACGTACTTTCCTCGGGCAGCAGGAGGCAGCACAACTGTCAGGATGAATTCAGGCCACAGCGTGCTGGGGCGGGATGTGTTGAGTCATTTCCTCACTTCACACTTCTCCCTGGCTTTATGTTCTAAATCGTTATCATGGCTTTAATCTCTCCTTTATTTTCACGGTTTAGATTTTTTAGCCATTATCCAAATGAAATATCAATTCTCGCTTATGAGCCCCTCCTCCTTCCCCAGTGGAGCTGGCTACGTAGGATAAGACAACTCAACCAGTGAAGTTAAAAATGCTTTTACAAAGACAGCGAGTAGCTGTTTACAAAAGTCATATTTAATTTCCCAAAAATGCAAACTGAAACTCGAAATCCTTGCTACTGGCATTCTTTAATTTGCTCTTTGCTCTTTTCTCCTGATGATGTAAATTAAGTCTTTTTTTAAAGACCATTACTGCTCAGGTGAGGAAAAAAAAAAAACCCAAGTCACTGATTTTAGTTCATAACATAATTCCTAGTCTCTAGCTATTTGTGGATTCTATTGCAGTATAGGTGCTTTCTTCAGGCATCTATAATGCATTTATTCTCTAAGAAGAGAAATTCCAGGTAATTTCTATCACTTATTATTTTTATTTTAATCATTTATTATATAAAAATTTAGTGTTTTTTAAATATACAAATATTACTAGCGGTGTAAAAATGCCATTTGTTAATGAATGAGATAAATCAATTTGAAGACTGGAGAATAAAGTAATCAACAACAGAGAATAGGTTTAGTGAAAAGAGGAGGCCTATGCAGATGGAGCGATGCTGAGCAGGACTGCAGTGTAAAATACAGGAGAATATTGATGGAAAGGCAAGACCTAATATAGTTTATCTTTACACTTGTAATAGTTTGCTTCTTGCTTCTGCTTGAATGCTCTCTGCCATTATTATAACTAGATGTATTGTTTCATAGGGTCGTACCTACAGTTTTGACTATAATCAAAACAAACAAATCACTGCACCTAGCTAAAGCCTTGGATTTTGACATAATAAGAAATCATACAGATCTGCTGCAATGCCTTCCCAAATTTTTCTGACCGTTAAATCCATCCAGCTGGAGCTCTCTGAAGGTCATCAGAGAGCAATACAACTTCACCAAGGCTTTAACTGAAGGATGACCTTGACATTCAGTAACCTTTAGATGTGCTGGTTACCAAGAAGCTCATGTCTGTTGAACCGTCTCGTCCCACATGAGTCTTACCCAGCCTGTGTCACGTTTCCCAACAGGGCTGTTGCTCTGATCAGCCATTGTTTTCCCATGAGCCCTGCTCCTCCAGCACTAATCATCCCAATGACCTAAATTACTTGCCCAGCCTTGTCCTTCCCCTCGGAATGTTCCGGTCCCTGTGCATCCACTCTAGTTCCACTTCAGCATCCCGATACTCACGTGCTCTATAGATTCCCCATCATCTGGGCTGATCTCAGCTGACTGTCCTCCAGAAAGCTTTCCCTGAATTTATCTCAAAATAATATTTTCCTCTGCTGGGTTACCATCCATCGTATGTTAGTGTACAGCTTCTCTGACTGTCATGAACCCTAATAGATGGGAAGTACATGGAACTTGAGAAGGAATGTGCTTGTTAGGGTAGGCCTTTAGGGAACAGGGCTGGCTGGGGATGATGTAAGTCCTAGATGATAGATTCAAGATCTGAAGACTGCAGTAAGCAAAAATGAGCATGAACCCAGGAAGCTGTCAGTGTGAGGCCTAAAGCAAGGCTTCATAACTAGCCGAGGAATCTATTAGGGGAATTTTGCTAGTAAATATAAGAAGGCTGTCCAGGAGAAGAGACAGCAGGCAAGGGTGCACTGCAAAACTACGGAGGAAAAAAATGGATGAGAAATAACAAGGGTAGTTGGGGCTAGTGGCAGGGCCTTTAATCTCACTACTCTGGGAAGTTGAGGCAGGAAGAATTGCAAGCTCAAGCCAAGCCTAGGTAACTTAGTACTAGTCCTCTTTGCAGCACAAAACTAAAAACTGAGCGGGGCATGTAGTTTGAGTGTGATAGCCCTGGGCTCGACCCCTGTACTCCCCGGAAAGGCCCAGGGGTATAGGCTCGGAATCCCGGCACTCTGGGATGCTGAAGCAGGAGGTTTGCAAATTCAAGCCCACCCTGGGCAATTTAATGAATTAGCAAGACTTTATCTCAGAATCATAACTAAAAATGGCCTGCGGATATATCTCAGGGCATATAGTTCAATCTCTGGAACCAACAATAAGTAAGTACAGAAAGAAAGAAAGAAAGAAAGAAAGAAAGAAAGAAAGAAAGAAAGAAAGAAAGAAAGAAAGAAAGAAAAACACAGGGTTTCAAATGGCCTGAATTTGTAAGAAATTATACTCATGTTTCAAAGTCAATGAATTAATTATATGGACATAAAACCACATGAAAACATAACATATAGCAATATTAGCAGAAAAGTTGAAATAATCTTGAGTCCTGAAATACTAAGGTAGAAACATTTAAATTTCTTGCAGATGATAAAAGTGGAGGGCAATGTACTGGTTCATAGTAAATTTCAGAATTTTTGTTAACAAAGCTAGACTAGAAATAACATCTTCCATTTAAAGTGAACAGTGAAACACTGAGCTCCAAATCCAGCTGCAGATACCATCTCTTTCCCACTTGTATATACAGGGCACGAAAGGAAAGCTCAGAAACAAAACCGTATAAAGAAAGTAGAAGGCGACATTTGCTTGCAAAGAAATGTGATAAAGTCAGACTTCAAGATAAAGGGTGCCAACTTTTCAAAAAAATAGAACAAATATTTTAAACAAAAAAATGATATAAATTCTATCAAGTCTATTAGTCTCTTGGAAAAAACCAACTTTATCATGATACTCTGTTCACAAAGTTCATGACACATCATCAAAAAATAACGTAGCAGGGCTCGTTTTGGCAACACATATCCTAAAAAAATAGCATAGCAAAAAATCAAGGATAAAGCCATTTTTATTAAAGTGATAGCATCATACAGGAATGGCTGAAGGTTTTCCTACAAGTAGGCTTAGAAAGACACCTTTCTTGGTTATATTGGAAGAAGAATGAGGGTTTTTGTCTCTTTCTTCAGCAATGAGATATATAGTCAATGCCACTTCTGTTTTTACAGTCCTTCTTGTCCCATTTTCTCTTAGAGAATTTGTTTTCTATCTTCATTTACTCAAAATTTTCCTCCATCAGTTCTATTGATTTTAGATTTTTCTAAGCTACTTGATTTGTATAGATTTCACAAGCAGCATCAATTCTATATAATGACTTCCTGTATTGATTTTTTAATGGAACAATACACGCAAAGACTTACAATTTTCTTCTTGCCTACATTTCGTAAGGCCCTGGCCTTCGTTATTTTACGTGCTTATCAACTCACAGCAATGAGTGGACCAAACCATCCAAGTCAGCCCTTCCTCATTTTATGGACAGTACCGTAATTGGGAAGGTGCTTTAAAAAAAAAAAAGACACCCAAATTTCTTGGGTTCGTTATCCTACCAAGAGATGACATTTTTTTTTTCATCTATAAGGCTGAAATTATCTAGTCCATAGAGCAAGTATCAGATTAGATATCTGGAAGAATATTGTACACATTGCTTTGGCATACAGAATGAAACCACTATTGAATTTGTCTTGTCTAATTAAATAGAATTTGTAACCTAGCAATGTTAAAAGCTTTTTTTGACTACATTCACACAGAAAAAGGAAAAGGCTCTTAATACAAATAGCTACTTGGTCATGAAAAGTAAAGTTTTTAATTAAAAAAATTTTTATAATAGTGAATCCTCATGGAGTAAGAGTTTTAATAAAAAAAGACAAATATGTGTCCATTGTATTTAATATGTAAATATTTTCTTGCTCAAACTCATTATTACATCACAGTTCCCTAAGTTCAGTGTAATTATTACATATCACAAGGTACATTAATAAAAATAATAACTACAGGGGAGGAGAAAAGAAGAAAAGTATTTGCCCACTAGGGTATGTTTTCCTGGAAGAGTCACCTTGGGAATAAGCCTGGGATTAGCCTGTTAGGAACATCTACCCTTACAACCAATACAAGTCTTTAGACACGTGAGTGGCGCCATCTCAAACCAACCGGCCTCCATCAGCACCCGACAACTACAGTTTCAATAATGATTGTAGACAATAGTGTACTGGAATCACCAGTTTAGCTCGACCCTACCTGTAGATTCCCGCAATCAGGAGCAAATGAAATGATTTTGGTAGACCGTAAAAATGCAAAATAAGACAAAACCCTTTATTGTAAACTGTAGTTAATACAGTTACTTCCCCCGAGATACCCTATAATCGTTCTGTACTTCTCCAAGAACTGTATCCTGTGACACAATTTTCCCACCTGCTTCCCTTTGTTTCTTATATCCTGATATACCAACCAAGTCCATTAATTCAGCTCAGAATCAAACTTCTACCTATTTTTGTTTCTGGGCTGTTAATCAACAAGTTACTTGTGTTTGCATAGGTAGATAAGTAAATAAATAAAAACAGGAACTTTATTGAATTTGAGATTATTTAACCTAATTCATTAATTTTATCCAAAGTAGGGAAATGTATAACAATGTATTCAAAAGATATTTACATATGCACAATAGAAGCACATTACCAAAATCACAGTCAGTGATGATTTTCTCCCTATTTTATTATATACTTTTTGGTTCTATTAATTTATAGTTTTTATCTAGTCCAATTGTATGTTAACTTCAGAGCATAATTTATTGAGGTTGTTAATACTTCATTGCTGACATACAGAATATTCTACATACACTATTTTGATTCAGTTTCATATTTTCATGAGATTTTTCTGGTTCCTTTTGAGGGAAGGAAGAAGGACATTTATATTCTTGAAACCCTTGAAATTTTCAGAACATGGAACTTCAAAGCAAAAACAATAATTGTCAGGACACAATGCACTCAGCCTCATGAAAGTTTGGTTTACACAACGAAGCAAAACCTTCCCAAAAGTTAGAGCTCTCTGTGCTCCAAGCCATGTCAGATTGTCATCAATCTCAGTAACTGTTACAACAGCTATTAAACTTGAGTGTGCCTCAAAATCAGCCGATACTTAAATGCATTGTTTGGCCCTCACTTGGCAGTATATGATTCAGTAAGCAAGGCTCAAGGATTAGCGTTTCTAACAACTTCCCATGTCATGTGGAGACTGTAGGTCTGTGAACTACTTTGAGAGTCACTCTCCTAGAATACTCCAAAAAAGGACTAGTGTTTTACTTTCAATTAATTTGCCAAAGTTTTCTGTGAAGAAAAAAAGTCAAAGAGAAAGCCAGGGAACAAACTATTTTACATAAAGAATGAAAAACATTTGAATGTAAAATGTTAAAAAGGTTAATTGACTTCATAAGAACGGAGAAAGGCTTTTATTTCATTTTATATGCACCAAAAACTTTACAAGTTTATTCATATTCCAGAAGAAGGCACAGAACCTCAACATTCCCTGGATCTCACAGGGTGCCCCTTCATTCCAGTGAGCACATATTATATTGGAAAAAAACAAGAGATACTAGAGACCACCGTAGTCATTGATACCAATGGATTTATTAAAAGTATAGAACATATTCACTAGATTTCTTATTACTTTCACCCAAAAGGAATGACTTCCAGACGTGTGCCATCCACCAAGACTACTACCAGATTGCCAGCCATTCTGCTGCTACACACCAGCACATACAGGACCAGGCACAGAACATGCAGTCATTTTTCTCATGGATTTCTACCATAAATGAAAGACTTGCAGGGTTTTGGGGTGGGGTGGGAGTATCAGTGTGTGAATGCATGTGCACATGTGAAAGTGAAACTCTTTCTTATAGGCCGATACTGAGTTCTACAAATGGGACAGCCCAGATTTCCATACTTACGAACAGGCTCCCACAGACCTAACCCTTACTATGCCATCTGTTAAATTTCTTTGGGAAGAATCTTCCAAGTTCTGCTAGATAGAAGGGAAAAATTGGGAACAGACTCCTGGTGTTGCCGGCCTGTTGATAGATGTCGTCGCACCTTCCATCTCTGTCCTCTGGGTTCAGTTCCTCACATTGGTAACTCTGGGCTGAGAGTTTTTCTGGGTCTGCTGAACACACCGACTCTCTCCTCCACTGTGGTCTCCTACTGAGAGTCCCCATCCACTACTGCTTCACTTGGTGACCTTTGTCCAACAAGCTTTCACCTGCCTATACTCCAGAAGTCAGCTGCGATATGCTGCTGACACTATTTTCAGTCTTTGGGTTGTCAGAGCTCAGGAGGAAAGGGAGCTAAAAGTGTGTACTCAGTCCACCACTGCCATGACCCAGAATCCCTTACATTAATCATAATTGCCCATGAGTTCTACTCTGAGCCAGGCCACCACCAATGTTACCTCATCCCAGTCTCTCTTCACAATTAATTCCAAGGTCACAGGTTAGAATCAAAATTTGAATTGGTCAAGTTTAAATATAAAAAGATGTATTGCCTCATGTAACTTGGGACTAGAGATGGGACAGGCTTCAGGGTTAATTGCTTTAGTGGCGCAAGGTTACCACTAAGCTTTGGGACTTGAGACCATCGTGCTCAGTGAAGTGAGTCAGAGGCAGAAGGTTAAATATCGAATGGTTTCTGTAATATGAGAAAACCAGATCACAATTATTTCATAGAACTTATTGAGGGGAATAATGAGAACTGGAGGGGAGGGGAAAGGAGCGGGGGGTCAAAAGGGAGAGGGGAAGGATGTGTAATTTTGATACAATATGTATATTTGCACAAAATACTCAAGATCAATGTAAACAGTATGTATTGCGTTTATACATAAGAAAAAAGAAAAACAGGAAGTAAGGAAAGATAACTTCTGCAATAGGAAGGGATTTGATCTTAGTGATTTGGCTCTTCTAAAAAAGAAGATGCACAAAAGCAAATTCTAATAGAGCACTTAATAATTTAGGGGGTCGGCCAGGATATCATATGACTCTTGCCTCAAAAATTCTTAGTTCTCAGCTAGTCTTGGTGGCACCTGCCTATAATCCCAGCTGCTCTGGAGTGAGGCAGAGGATGACAAGTTTGAGGTCAGTATGAGTAATTTAGTGAGATCCTGTCTCAATATTAAAAAAATAAAATGGACTAAGTATATGCCTCAGGAGTTAACTGTTTGCATATCATGTACAAGTCCCTAGCAACTGTGATACAAAAGAAAACAAGAATTCCTAATTCTTAATGTGTTTAATGTATTTTATAAATTTTATCTATTCTAGTTATATCAAGAGTCTTCACCTACATTATATTCTTTGCTTTTCTTTCTTTCTCTCTTTCTCTTTCTCTCTTTCTCTTTCTCTCTTTCTCTCTCTTTCTTTCTTTCTCGCTTTCTTTCTTTCTTTCTTTCTTTCTTTCTTTCTTTCTTTCTTTCTTTCTTTCTTTCACCAGCTGGGGATTTAACCCAGGTATTGTAAAATGCCAGGCAAGGGCTCTACCACTGAGTTACACTCCAACACCTTTATTAAAATGTTATTTTGAAACAGGCTTTCACGTAATAGCTCAGGCTGACCTTGGAAGTTGCAAATCTCCTGCCTCATCTTCTCAAGCACCTGGGGTACCAGACCTGTGCTACACAGCCTGGCTCTCAACCTCATTGTTCTGAATTGCATTCTAAAGGCTTAATAAGGCGGGCAAAACAGCATACAAGTGTTACTGAGTACTTGATTATTTTATCTTATATAAGCATTACCCAAACTAGGTAGGGCTGACACTACTAACGCGCCCATTTCATAGAGTAGGAAAGTTGGTGACAGATAGGTGACTTGCCAAAGGTCTCATAGCCTGTCAGTGGCAAGGTCACCCTCTAAAGTCAAGTTGTTTGACATCAAATGCTACATCCTCAAGCATTTCACTCACCTGTCACTGAATTTTCACGTAGATAATCAAAAGACTTCAAAAAATGATCAATGTTCTGGGCAACTTTAAAAATAAGGTAAATACCAAAGAACACATGAAAAAAATTTACAACATTCGTTTAACACTCCACTGACAATATGGAACCAATGCCAAGCATGACAAGGAGAAAACCCACAAGATTTAACTGTATAAGGAAAAAACCTTCATATTTCTATACGATAATAAATAAGGTTAAGAAGAAATATCAAATGAAGAGCAGTATTTGCAACAACATGACAAATGTCTCCAGTATAAGTAAGATTTCATAAACTAATAAGAAAAATCTGATGAAAAACAAATATAAATATATAAGTACATATAAGTATTTTGACTACTCTCAGTCATAAAAAGAAAAAGGAAAGTAAATAACAAGAACCTTTATCATTTGTTGGTTGTTTACCTGGTTGGCAAAATATTAAAAATTAAAAATCCAGTGTAGTGAAATAAGTGTTTTCATGCCCTGTAAATTACAGTATTTATATCTTTTAAAGTTACTTTTATCCAAAGTTGTACCAAGGACATATCAATAGCTTAAGCCTTGATATTTAAAAATTAAAAAGCAGTGCATTAAAATGACTTCTCTAGATTGAAATTTTTCCAAGCTAGATCAAATGAGTAAGGGCTTACGTCCCTTGGTACAGGAGTGCCATTCTAGTAGTGTGCATCCTTAGAAAGCTACACCCATGCAGCACAATATTAATCAGCTACTTATGATAATGTGCATCATATTACTAAAATCAAATTATTTTTACAACATATAATGTAGTAAAGAAAAATTATTAGGAAACTTTAATGTCAAATTATGTATTTATCTATAAACATGGGACCTTTTTATGGGTGGTAGAATTCTAGATGACTCAGTCCATGCGAAATAATGGCTGATGTTTACAGAATAATTTCATTAAAAGTTTCTTAACACTCCATGAAATGGCCATCTAAATTTCCTTAAATCTAATTTTCTTTCTCCATACAGCCTCACTTAAATTTCCTCATTATTTTGGTTTTGTCGTCTACCTCTTTGGCCTGATAATCCATTTATATGTCCTTCCAATTTATAGTGTACACTAAACAATTTTTATTCCCTCCATAAAACTCACTGTTGTAATTCTCATTCCTGTGTAAGGAGTCTTCAAACGGACGCTGCCACTAGCCAACTTTTCCTGGCACAGCTTTTCCAAAACTCCAGAGTTTTATGTTCTCTCTTCAGACCAATCATGACTTCCTCCATTATGGTGGGTTTTTTTTTTTCAATTATGTTTTCTGCTCTTTGTTTTCTGTTTGGTCCCAAGTCTCACCATGTTGCCCAGCGTGGGCTTGAAGGCATGATTCTTCTGCCTTGGCGCTCCGAATCGCTGGGATTGGAGGCCTGCACCACCACGTTCAGTCCAGTTATGTTTTCATTATGACTCACACTTGTCCTCAAAGTGTACCCCAATAAGACATGATGGCTTGTTGTTTGTTTGTTTGTTTTTACACTGAGGACTGAGCTCAGCGCCTTCGCACTGAGCTACTTCCCCAGCCCAATATTAGTTTTGATTTTGAGACACAATATCACCAAGTTACCAAGTCTCCCAGGCTGAGCTCAGACTTTGCAGTTCTCCTGCCTCAGCCTCCCTGAGTGCTAGCTAGGATCATAGGCCTGCACCACCAGACCTCGCTCACCAGATTTTAAGAGCGGCGAGGGACTGCTAGGAAAGGAATGAATCCCTGGCAGTGGAATGGAGGAGGCGTAGGGCAAGTGCAGGAGGGAAGAAAAAAGGGGCCAAATTTGGTGTAGATGCTCACTGATTCCCCAAGCCACGTTTCTAATGTGTTGTTGAATCTGTAATTCATAAATAAACGAAGTAGAATGTAGGGAAAACAATTAGAAAGTTTCCAACAAGAAGTTGCCAGGTTGGGCTTTTAAACTTAGCAATGGAATAAAACAAACGACAGCAAGACATTAGTCCCTCATTGACCTCGTAGCTCTCTGACTTACACACCTTCTTTCTTCTCTCTTACTGTCTTTGCTGCTTGATTTTTCTATTTGCCTCCCTAGAACATCAATGTATCTATCTCAAGTACAGCACCAATGGCTCAAGATTTCAAGTATATTTATATTTAAAATAATAATAATATCCAGAGTGAGCTTCCAAGTATTTTGGGGAGACTTACGTATTCAATCTAAGGGGTATTCATTGAGCACCATAGGTGCTTTTTTCCCCCTCCTGCTTTTTTGATAAATGCCACTGACCCTCAAGAGACCACCTGTCTTCTAGGACACTGTCTGATACTGTTTCTACCTCCTCTCTGGACTTGGAGAACAGAGATCAACTTTCCTGGAGTCAGACAAACTCTTCCTTCTAACTGTTCACAGAATTAAGCATGCTGTAGAAGGAACTAAGGAAGGATAAGAGAAAAAGAAACTACAAACCACAACTTTGCAGGTACTCTGCTTCACAAGTCCATTTCTGGCCTAGAAGGATGCCTCCTGGTCTCTTCTTGCCTGGCTGAATTTCAACATGGCCTCATGTTGATCACTCACATCCTGTACCCAGAAAAGTCATAGATAGCTCTATGCTCTGAAATCTGTGATAGATCCTTTCCTAATTCCAAAAAATCAAGTTATCTTGACTTTCCCAACTCCTATGTAGACCCTGCCTTGTAAGTCCTCTTTCAAATGCCTCAGGATGATCTTTCAGAAGCTTTTTTTGCCTTCTGAGAAAACAGTACTCTTAGAAAAATGACCTACAAACAAATCTCCAGTAAAAGTCTTGGACTCACACGGAGAAAAAAAATACCAAAACGTCTGGATTATCCAGAATCAAGTAATATTTCATGTAGTATTTACAGTCCAGTTCATAAGCTCCAGACAGGGCTAGTCTCATCGGTATTTTGTTTTGTTTTCTGTCTTTCCTCTTCAAGAATTCTAAAAATTTGGATTTTCCATTTCTCTTAAGAAGAAAAATGAATACATTGGCACAAAAAATGAACCACCTTACTGATGCTTCCTAGAGATTTTCTTAAGAAAACCAGAGAAATAGAATGCATAAGTTTTCCACATTTTTATCCTAGTATTGCAAAAACAGTCATGGGGTCATGAGGTCCTCATTGCCTCCTCTTATATTCACATCTTTTAGTGAAGAAAAAACTGGACCCGTGTCCCCGGAGCCCCTGGAATCAGGACACACAAGTTACTCACTACACATTGTGAAAAACTTTTAAAGAATTTGTATTAAAATTGTTTGTCATTTCTGAAAGCAGCAAGTACATTAGAAATGTAATGTAACTTTCCGATTTCACCTCACATAAGAAATTAATGTCCTTACTTATCAATACAGGGTGAAAATTTCTTCAGACCAATAAACTAAAATCTTGAAAGATTACCTTAAATAATCATGCAATTTATATATAATATATACATGTATATGTCTACTTCCTTATGTATACCTTAAATAATTGCACTATTTATATCTATGCTTACTTATAAGATGTTCTTTATATATCTGATATCATTTATATACATATCATTTACATAAAAACAAAAGGCAGTTATATATGACTAAATTTTACAAACTGTTGTTTTTTATTGTGTGTGTGTGTGTGTGTGTATGCACGCACCTTGCATTGAACCAAGGACCTTGCGTTACATGAAAGCTCTACCACTGAGCTGTATACCCAGTCTCTGTTTTGGTATTTTTTACTTGATGTGAACTCACCATGGTATTTTTTGTCAATATAAGCAAAGTTGCAATAAAACATATTCAATTACTCAGAGAGCCATTATTTGCACTGGTACATGAATTTCCATAGACCACAAAATGGCTCCAATTCACATTCTGACCAATAATATGTGTGCTTTGTCCTGAAACATCGCCAGCCCTGAGGTTTTTTTTGTTTTGTTTCGTTTTGAATCAGGGTCTGTCTTTGTATTCCAGGCTAGTCCTGAACTCACTGTGCAGCTCAACCTGGCCTTGGACTCATGGCAATTCTCCACCAGCACTGAGTTTTCAAAAAATATAATCTGTCTCATGGATGGAGAAAGTAATTCTTCATTTTGAAATTCTGTGACCACTAACAGGATTAAGCATCAGCATCATTTCTCGAAATGTTAAATAGTAAAATTATATTAAAACTATGTATAAAAAGGAAAATGGAATATTCAATCATGTACTTGCACATTTTAAATCTCGTAGTCGATTATTAGGAAATTTAAATATACATATAAGCAAGCTCGGCTCCATCCCTAATCCTGTCAATGAAGAGGCATCTCGCTGATGCTGGTGCTCCCGGCCACTGCTGGAGTCCTCCATCTGCCCACTTTGGAGTAACATGATAAAATAATAATTAAATGACACACCTTAAATTTTCTCCATATACTGGAACACAACAGAATTTGGTGAGTCAGTCAAATTTTGTAAATTGAATAACCTTCTCTCCCTAGTGTACCTCTCATACGCTATCTGGTTTCTCTCTGTATCCTCAATTTTATTCTCTCTATATTTCTGTCTATTCTTGTGCCAGTACCATTTAGATTTAATTACTGTTGCTTTGTAGTATATTTTGAAGTCTGGAATTGTGATCTTTCCAGCTTTGCCTTTGTTGTTTAGAGTGACTTTGAAAATTCTGGGTCTTTTCTGGTTCCATGTAAATACTAGAGAGGGTTTTTATAGGTCTGTGAAGAAAGTGCTTAATATTTTGATTGAAATTGCATTCAATCTGTATGACAATTTTGGAAGTGTGGCCATTTTCACAGTTTTAGTTATTCTTATCCAGGAGCATGGGATGTCTTTTTTTTTTTCCTAAAGCCCTCTTCGGTCCCTCTCTTCACATTTCTGTACTGTTCTGTGTATGGATTTTTCACTTCTTTCATATGCTTTATTTCTAAGTATTTTTGTTGTTGTTGCTGCCATTGTGAATAAAGCTAATTTTTTGATTTTACTTTGAGTTTGTCATTGTTGTATTGGAGTGCTATTGATTTGTAAGTGTTGGTTTTATATCCTGTTACTTTGCTGAATTTGCTTATTATTTCTAAAAAATTTCTGGTAAAATTTTTTGGGTCTTTGGTGTAGAATAACATGTCACCTGAAAATAGGGATATTCTTACTTCTTTCCTTTCAATTTATATTCCTTTTATTTCTTTCTCCTGCCTGGTTGCTCTGGTCAAAATTATGAACACGATGTTGAAGAGTGGGGGTGACAGTGGACATCTTTGTGTGGTCCCTGATTTTAGAGTTCTGGTTAAGGTTAAGGTGAGAGTGATGTTGGCAGAGAGGAGAAATGAAAAGTTTCTAGAAAAAAATGATAATAGGTGCACATTACAACACAATCACTGGGATACAATGAAGGCAGTATTAAGAGGGAAATTTGTTGCCATAAATGCACACATTTATGAACTGAGCAATCTTAAATCAATAATCTAGTGGTGCAACTCGGGGCTCTAAGACAGCAAGAACAATCCAACCCCAAAACTATCAGAAAGAAAGAAATTAAAAAGATAAGAGCAGAAATTAATGAAATCAAAACTAAAAAATACAAAAAATCAATGGCACAAAAGACTGGTTTTTCAACTGGATAAACAAGATTAATAGATCCCTAGCTAAACTCACAAAAAGAAGGAAAGAGGAAACATATATCAATGCAATTAGAAATGAAATTAGAACAGATAGCACTAAAATCCGAAGGATTAGAAGAAGCTATCAATACCTTGAAAACTTATACTCCAGTAAATTTAAGAACCTAGAAGAAACTGATGAGTTTCTAAGCACATGTTAACCTCTAAAATTGAAGCAAGACAAAATACAACACCAGAATAGACCAATAACCAGCTATGAAATCAAGAAAGTAGCAAAAACATTCCTAACTGAGAAGAGTTCAGGACCTTATGGATTCACTGTAGGATTCTACCAGAAGTGCTGAGAAGATTTAATGCCGATACTCAGTAAACTCCTTCAAGAAATTGAAAAGAAAGGAAAGTTGCTGTAGTCCTTCTTTAAAGCCAGCATATCTTTAATACCAAAACCAAACAAAGACCCAACAAAAAAGGAAAATTACGGGCTGAATTCCCTAATGAACGCAGGTGCCAAAATGCTCAACAAGATACAAACAGAATGCAACAAATCATAAAAAAAGATCATATATCACAACCAAGTGGGCTTCATCCCAGGGATGCAAGGATGGTTCAATATATGCAAGTCAATAGATGAAATATACCATATTAACAGATGCAAAGACAAAAGTCATGTGATCATCTCAATAGATGCAGGAAAGACCTTTGACAAAATTCAGTATGCATTTATGATAAAAATTCTGAAGAAAATAGGAATAGAAGGAACTTACCTCAACCTGATCCAAAGTTCCTAAGGCAATCAACATTGGTTTTCTCCATTTTATATATATATATATATGCAATACATAATGTTTACATTGAACTTGAGTATTTTGTGCACATATATATTGCGTCAAAATTACAAGCCCTTCTCCTCTTCCTTTTTGACTCTCCCACACCCTCCCCCTCCCCACTAGTTCCCATTATCCCCCAAATTTAGTTTTAAGAAATGACTGCAATCTGGATTTCTCATGTTAGAGAAACCATTTGATATTCAACCTTCTGCATCTAACTCATTTCACTGAGCATGATGGTCTCAAAGTTGCATCCATTTATCTACAAATGCCTCAAAACTATCTGTCTTTACAGACGAGTGTGCTGTGTACATATGCCACAATTTGTGTATTCATTGGTCTGTTAATGGGTATTTTGATGTCTTCCATATTTTAGCTATTGTTAGCTGTGCTGTTATGAACATGGATATACATGTATCTTTTTTATATGACGCTTTTAACTCTTTTGGAAAGATTACCAGAAGAGGTATTGCTGGATCAAAGGGAAAATTTATTTTCAGCCTTTTGAGGAATTTCCATATTACCCTCCACAGTGGTTGTACTAGTTCACATTCCCACCAGCCATGTAAGAGGGTTTTTTCTCCCCACAGCCTCGCCAACATTGACTGTTGTTTGAGTTCTTGATATACACCATCCCCTCTGGGATTAGATGGTATCTTAGTAACATTTTGATTTGCTTTTCTCTGATGACTAAGAGTGTTGAACATCTTTTCATGTATTTACAGACAATTTGGACTTCTTCACCTGAGACATGCCTACTCAGTTCTGTTGCCCATTTTTTAATCAGATCTTTGAAGGGTCTGTTTTTCAATTCTTGGTATATTCTAGTTATTAGCCTCCTATATGAGGTCTAGGTGGTGATTATTTTTTCCCATTCTGTCTGTTCTCTCTTTACTATTGATAATTTCCTTTCTAAGGCAAACAACATTTTAAAGTGAGAAATATAGCACAAAAACAGACAAATCCACAGAAATACAAACTTCAATAAATTCTTGCTGGTGAGAATAGTACTACAATGGTCTGAGTGTACGTGTTTCCCATAACTCATACATCAAAATCAGAACTCCAAGATGACAAGATTAGGAAGTGGGGCTTTGGGTAGGTGGTTAGATTATGAGAATAGAACCCTCAAGAAAAGAATTAGTCCTCTGTTTTAAAACAAAAATAAAAAGCAAAAAGCTCATTGGCTCCTTTATCTTGTGAGGACACAAGAAGAAAATGCCATCTGTGAGCCAGAAAGGGGTGCCTGACCAGACACAAAATTTGCCTTGATTCTGAATTGCCAGCCTCTACAGCCAAGAGAAAGAAGTTTCTTCTGTTTGTAAGCTAAATTGCTTTATGGTGTATTGTTATGATGATACAGACAGATTAAGCCCTTGTAAAACCACTTCCTGAGCACATCTCACCCACTTGCTGTTTCCTCTTTAGTTTTATACCTCAGCCTCTGTGTAAATTCTTTCGTTCTTTCCAGTTTTCCATTCTTACACTTTGAATCATTTTATCAGCTTATAATATCTTTTTATCAAGTGGTAGTTTGCATTTGTTTATCTTTGCCTGGTTCATAGCACTTGATACAATTTCCTTTAAATCATCTTCCCTTATCTCACAAACTGCATTATTTTCCATTAATTCCCAATAAACTCTTAATTGTCCACACTCTGGCGGAGCTAGCAGAGTTGATCCTTGTCTAAGCTAATAGGTTCGACTTCTTCAACAACCAAATCTCACATGAAAGCGGCTGACAAACTAGAGCATTAACTGAATATAGTTTCATTGCTTCTCACTTTCCTTGGTCTGTCTCTCTCATTCTTTGGAAAATAGATTTCTTATACAAATGAACATGATAAAAGACAGAACACAATCCAAAGAGGCACAGTGTTCTCCTTAAAGCTCATAGGATACTTTTTGTGAATCAAGTTACACCTAAAAACCCATAAATTAAGCCCGCCTACCCTACTGGTGCGCACCTGTAATCCCAGCTACTCAGGAACTAGAAGCAAGAGAGTTGCAAGTCTGAGCTCATCCTGGGCAATTTAACAATACCTTGCCTCAGAATTAAAAAAAAAAAAAAAAGCAGAAAGGCTAGTGATATTACCCAGCACTCTCTGGGTTTAATTCCCAGTTGTATTAGTCATTTTCCTGTCACGAGGACAAAATACCTGACACCCACAACTTCAAAGAGGAGAAATTTACTTGCCTCGTGGTTTCAGAGGTTTGTTGGTTCTAAGGCAGAATTGGGATGATGAGAGGCCTGGCAAAGGCCAGCTGCCCAGCCCATGACAGCCAGGAGGCAGAGAGAGTAGGAGGAGCCAGAGGGCAACAGGTGTCATCCAAAGGCTGGCCGCCAAGGGTTCGCTTCCTCCACGTGGGCCACACCTCCTACCAGCATATTCCACAATGAAGTCATCAACACAGAAAACCTCAGATGAGTGGGGCAGCACATGACCTCATGACCACCTATAGACACCTAAGACTTCTGAAGAGTGTTTCAGATCCAAACCATGACACCAGTGCTGCCAATCTAACAAATATTAAAACAACAAATTAAGTAGTACTATTCCTTAAACTCATCTTCAAACATATCTGACTGCAAGTGATTTCACTGGTACCTGTATCGACCCTGAAAGTAAGAACCCCCTGGAACGTGTCTCTAATGCAATGACAGATTTTTGTCAGAATTAATTTTTCAAAATAGAAATTAAAGTTATTCTTATATTTATTATAAAAATATGCTTAACACAAGAAAATCATTTTTAAAATGTCTAAAAGAAAGATGGGAAAAGCAGTAGCCATTCCATATCCCAGAGCTAATCATTGCTAATAATTAGATGTGCAAATACCTAAATCTTTATTCTAAAGATAAAATTTTCATGCATAAAATAAATAAATATCTCCACATGAGATTATAAATAATTCACTCATTTAAACAGCCAGGTACATTTCACTATCTAAATGCACCATATAATATCTTCTCAGGCCTTTGGGTGAGGATTTATGTTGCTTGTAAATTTTGTGCCACAAACTTTATAAGCACAATCTTGTTAAAGATTTCCTGCTCCTATAATTTTACTTGCATAGAAAAATTGCTAGAAATGAAACTGAGTCAAAGATAAAAATGTTAAATTTCAAGACATAGTCAAATAATACTACAAAACATTGTGGTATATATACAGCTTCTTTTTCTCCATTTCAAGTCCTGCCGATAATTTGCAATCAATGATACAAAAAAGAAAAACAAGTCAATATAATAATATATACAGCAGATGGATAGACAGAGAAAAAAATCAAGTGGTCAGACTATTGAAAGACGTTCAATATCAATCCAATCATAGTAGTCAATATTTAAGAATTATAGTAACAATGCTAGCATGGGTGTAAGTATTAGACACTTTACTATGATGTCTGGAAGAACATAAACTAGGCTATGTTTTGGAAGCAAATCTAGTCATAGTAAGAAAACGTGTTGAACTCATAAGCATTATAACAATCTCACTGGCCATAAATTTTCACATAACCAACCTTGAAAAATTCCATACACTAAGATGTGTTATCGTTTTTAGCCAATTATTTAAATAAAGTATAACATATAGGATGCAACTATTAAAAGTAAGCATATCCTGAAAAAAATAAATTGTCAAAATCACAAAGCAGCAGTTCTCTGCATCTTTTTTGTAAAATGAAAAGATAAAATTATACAGTTGATAATTGCTTACGGCACAGATTCTACATACAGGGATGTGCTGCAAGGTCATTTTTAGAAACAGAGTCAAGAAACTGCCCGCTGTGATTATCCTCAAGGAAATTCCTAATGACTACAATGACTACAAGAATATTTCATTTTACCTTTATTTAATTCTTAAATGTCTTCTTTTTTTGAGACAAGGTCTCGCTCTGTAGCCCAGGCTGGTCCTGAACTCACTGTGGAGCCCAGGCTGGGCTTGGACTCAACAGCAATCCTTCTGTCGCAGCCTCCTGAGTGCTGGGATTATAGGACTATGCCACCATGCCTGACTCATGTGATGCTGGGGAGTCAAACTCAAGTACTTAGTGCTTACTTAAGCAAGTGCTTTACCCACTGAGCCATTTCTCCAGCAACCCCCATCCCCTCTTTTTGGACACAAAGTCATGCACTGCAGCTGAAGTCAATATGTATCCCAGGTTAGCCTTGGACTCAAGGCAGTCCTCATGCCTCAGCCTCGGAGTGCTGGGATTACAGGTGTGCGCCACCACATTTATCTTAAGTAATGATAAGGAATCAAACTCAGGGCCTTGCGTTCACTACAGAAGCAATTCATAAATATTTTACCAGGTGCATGAATTTTGTGTTTACGGCACCATGCGTTACCAGGCAAGTGGAGTTAGGAGACATTTCTGTTCTCTCCCATTCACATTTTTATATAAATAATGAGGCTTATATTTTTTAAATTCGATAAGTCCAAGTCCATAAGGTTTTTTTTGTTTGTTTGTTTGTTTTGAAAGCCCTCTGTCATCTCATCTTTTTTTTTTCATAAAAACTCTTTGTTGTACAATTTTTTTTTTCCCCCTGGACAGGTGTCTTAGGAGGTAGACGTAAAAAGGAGCACTTTTTGTTCAAACTTCACTTTAGGAACTACATTGTGTAATGTCATTTGGAAGGCCTGTCTCTGATCTATCAATCCACCAAATTAAACAGCTGAAAGCACTTCCAACACAAATCCTTTTGCAGTCAGCAAAATGAAGCAATTACATGAATAAGTTTTTCCACTTGGCCTATTTTTCTGTCCGTAGTTATTAATCAGTCTCACTGACCACATTTTCCATTTTACATCCACTTTCAGGCAGGGCTCCAGGTGGCCAGATATTCCACATTACATAAATAAAGGAGGAAAAGAAATTTATCCATTGAACAAAGAGATATACTTCATCTCCAGCCCTAATTCTCTCTCAAATCACTGAAAATGACAATATAATATCTCCAAAAGAACATACAGAGTTTACAGTATTCAGGATTGAATCCAGGAATTTCACACTAAGAGACATTCTCAGCTCTTCTTTAATTTTTGATATTTTATTTTGAGACCAGGTCTCACTACATTGCCCAAACTGGACTCAATCAAACTTGTGATTGTCCTGCCTCAGCCTCCCAGAATGGTAGGATTACAGACACATACCACCATGCCCAACAACTTTTAGGAGTCCATTTGACTAACTGGAATTTACCTAAGTAAAATATTACTACGTGAATCTTACAAAGCAAGTGAACTGGTGAAAGGTGATGCCCTGCGGCCTACCAGCTCTTTCAGCCTTTCTGTTATGTTGCTGGGCTTTCTCTCTTCTGAATCGGGCACAGGCAGATCGTCTCTACTGAAACAGATATTTCACATAACTGTTTTGGATTCTGGGTCTTAAGTGGCTGCATATCACAATTATTTTTTTCTTTATTCCAACGTTCTGGGCACACTCTAGCAGCAAGTCTGATTTACTTGGTGCAGCAGGGCCAGGGCATTTCTGAAGCTCCCTGCGCGATTCCCTTGAGTCTTATTTGGTTTGGGCCTCAAGGAAGCCCAAACATTTCTTCTCTCTCACTTCTCTAAATGTTCAAGTCCACGCAGCACATAGATTGTGCCCTTTATATCCTGGACTTCAAAAAAAATTAAAACTCAAACTTTCTACTATCTTAATTTCATTCCTTGTAAGGTTAGCCCAAGTCCTTCCAGATGGATTTCTGCAGACTGACCATCTCTCGGTGACCACACGGCTGTGGCAACTGTATTCGCAGCATTGATACTCCCTGTGGGAACTGGCGTGCTATGTGAAGCTTTTCTTTCCTGCCCCGAGATCTTGCATGTGACTTAGGATGTTTTCAAGTGTTCCTGGTGATGGCAATGAGCAGCCAGGTGAAGTCCTACCTTGTTCAGCGTAACACCCACATTTCTCAAAGAGATCCCAAAAGACACCTGACCCTGAGATAATGATAGGAAGGGACAATTTAAGCCACAGCTATTCTTTGTACATATGTCATTTTGTTTTGAAGTTTGCCTGAAAATATCTATGCTAATGCGTATACAACCTCTGCCTTGACCCCCGTAATCCTAGCACTCTGGGAGGTTCAGGGGGAAGGATTGCAAATTCAACCCCAAGTTGAGCACCTTAATCAATTTGCAAGACCCTGTTTCAAAATAAAAACTTAAAGGCCCGAGGCTGAAACTCAGTGCCAAGGCCCTGGATACAAGCCCCAGTACTGCAAATAGGTAAATCGATAACTCATTCTAGATCTAGAAAACATTTTTCAAGCCTCAATGCATGCCTAGTCCTAGAAAAATTTAGATTGGAAAATGTTTTTGTGGTTCTCTTTCAACTTTTATTTTCTTTTTTCCCCCAAATTATTACAGTATCAGTATGTATTTGTGATGCACAATAGTTACATGCAATCTGAGGAACTGGCATGCGGATGTATCACACCTTCATCACTTCTACTCCCTTCGCACTTTCCCACGTTCTCACCTCCTCCTGGGTCCCCTCTCTCCACAAGTCTCCCCATTTCCCACAATCACTTTTATTTGCTCTTTTACTTATTTATAGTTTGAATTTCTCATAGTAGAGAAACCTGTGGTATTTAAACTTCTTTGTCTGATTTATTTCACTAAGCATAATGTCTTCAAGGTGTATCCATTTTCCTACAAATGACTCGACTTTATCTTGACAATAGAGTAGTAAGTATTCCATCATAAAGATAGGCAGATGGGTCATATATATATATATATATATATATATACACACACACATGTGTATATGTTACATTTTCTTTATTGATCTGTTGGTGGACATGATGGCAGGTTCCACAATGTAGCTATTATGGATGTGCTCCTATAAACACAGGTATTCATGTGTCTCTTTTATGTGACATTAACTTTTGGAAAGACAACCAGAAGAGGTACAGCTGGGTCATATGGAATATTTACTTTCAGTTTTCTGAGGAATCTCCATATTGATTTTCACAGTGGTTGTACAAGTTTACAATCACACCAACAATGTAGCAGAGGTTCCGCCCCCCCCCACCCCCACCCCAATGACCTACTACTCAACATTTCTTGTTTTTTGAGTTCTTGATAAAAGCCTTTCCTACTGGAGTAGGACGGCAGCTCGGTGCTGTTTTGCCTTGCATTGTTCTACTGACTAAAGATATTGAATATTTTTTAATGTACTTACCATCCATTTTTACTTCTTCTGAGAACTCTGTATTCATTTTAATTACCAATTTTTTTGTTCTGTCTTTATTTTGGGGAGGGATTTTTTTTGGTTCTTTGTATATTCTAGATAATAGCTCTGTATCCAAGAAGTGTAGGCCACCAAATATTTCTCCGATTCATCAGTTTTCTCTTCAGTCTGTTGATTGTTTCCTTTGCTGTGTAAAAAAAAAAAAAATTTTTTTTTAAACAGGATCTCTCTCTGCAATCCAGGCTGGTCCTGAACTGACTATGTAGCCCAGGCAGGCCTTGAACTCACAGCAATCCTTCCTCCTCCTCCACAGTGCAGGGATTACAGACGTGCATCACCACGCCCAGTTTATACAGTGCTGGGACCTGAACTCAGGGATTGAGCTTGCTAAACAAGTGATTTAACTGCTAAGCTATTTTTCTGGCCCCTGTACAAAGATTTTTATTTTGTTAAAATGGCAATTATTGATTCTTGGTACTATTTCTTGTGCAACAGATGTTCTACTGGAAAGTCCTTGCCTATGTCTATGTCTTCAAGGATACTACCTATTTTATCTTCCAGCAGGTTCAATGTTTTTATCGCTAGGTCTTTGATCTATTTTTATTTGATTTTGGTATACAGTGAAAAATGTGGGTCTAGGTTCATTTTTATGCATGTGTACAGTCAGTTTTCCCAGCACCATTTGCTAAAGAGGCTATCTGTCCTCCAATGTATGTTATAGGCCCATTTGTTAAAGATCACCTGGCTAAAGGTGCCTGGCATAGTCTCTGCGTCCTCAATTCCATTCCTCTGTCCACCTGTCTGTTTTTATGCCAGTACTATATATTTTTAATCACTGCTGCTTTGTAATATGACTTGATGTCCAGAATCATGATGACTCCTGATTATGTTCTGTGCTTAGGATTGCTTTGAATATTCTAGGTGTCTTCTGGTTCCATATGAGTTTTAGAATATTATTTTCCAGTGTTAGTTCTTGTTCTCGACTTTCCTTTTTCTCCTTCTCTTGCCTTCTTGGATTCTCAAGAATCTCTGTCACCATCTTAGAATTTGCTCTCTGCTAATTACTCTAAATATTAACTTTGGAAAGTATAAAATACTCTCTCTCTCAAAATGCAGACTACCTATGTCTACTATGTCATGATACAGACAATGTAAAGACCCTTCCCAGAACAACCACATTAACTCTTATTTATCAGAATCGTCCATCCATACTTCAGACCAAGATAGAAATTCAGTTTGTTACATGATAAGCTCCTACAGAAATTCTGTACAAACTCACTATGCCTGGTACTGTACCAATTTTTGGCAGGAAAAAATCCCCAACCAGAAAATCCTTCATTCTGTGGCAAATTGGCACATTGGTCACTCTGTTTCTATCTGTGACTTTCTTTTATGGAATTGATTCATAATCGTGCTGATCATAGTTTTTGGTTTGGTTTTTACTTAGTTTTATGTTAGTGTATTACTTAGTGCTGTTTTCTCAGTTTAAAACTAATGTACTCTCACTAGGAAGCCTCATGCCTTTGACCCCAGTACTCCGGGAGGCTGGGGCAGGAAGGTTGTCAAATTCCCACCCAATCTGGACAAAATTCTTTCTCAAAATAATAAAGAAAAGATGTAAGATATGTAGCTTGGTGTAAAGACTTTGGATTCAATTCCCAGTACTGGAGAGAAACAGAAAAGAGAGAGAGAGAGAGAGAAGAAAAGGGAGAGGGAGGGGTTTGTATTATATAGAAGATTGTAAAGAATAAAACAGAAATTGTGAGTGAAAATCATTACTAATTTTTAATACAATCCCTTTCAAAAGTTGTTCTCTGGTTTCTATCAATAACCAATGGTGACCAATGAAGAGATTGCATCAACTTGAGGCAATGAGGAAGCACACTTGGATTAGAGTTTATAGGTGTGTGAGAGTGATTTGTAGGCCAGCCACTGAGGGAAGAGCACCCATCCAGATGTGGGAGGGCCAACTGGGAATTCCAACTGTATGAAAGGAAGGAAAAAGAGAGATAGTTACAGCTTTTTCCTCTGAGAAAACTCTTGCCTTCCCAATTGCCTCCGGACGCTAACTTGCTACACACCACAGATCTTCATCGCAGACTGGCTCCAGTCTCTACTTGTGTCTGTCTGTCCATTGCTGATCTTCAGTCGTATTTAAGTTTTCTCAGTTACACTACAATCTAATTATTGTTCCCTAAATTAGTAGCAGTTAGATTCTGAATGAGTTGTTCATCATTGCGCTGGGGATTGGACTCAAGGCCTCACATAGGCCCACATGTGAGGCAGGCCCTGTGTCACTGAGCCACATTCCCAGCCCTTGGTGACTGTTCAAAAAGGTTGATTTTATTGCTCCCAGTTTGCTTCTTCATTTTCAAATTCAAGTCTTGCAATTTAACTATAGTTTAGAGGTGTCATCTTGCCTCATATTCAAATTCTCTGATCAAAGTTCACATATATTTCTGTCTTTGTATCCTGCACGTAATAGTACAGAAAACAGTAATGGGGTTGTGTAATGAATACAAATGTATGTCCTGCTGTTTTAAGATGTAATTAAATATTCAACATATATAACGGTATAGTTATGAATTATGTATAAGAGATCTGATTAGTAATAAAATAATAATGTATCCACCTCTAACTCGGAAAACTAGGCCACTGAAATACCTGAAAAGCTCACCCGGTTTGACCGGCTTCTCGCTTTCCTTCTCTGCTTCAGTCACTTACTGAATTCCGAAGAGTTTTCGTTCAGATCCCTTCCCAATTGCTCTCCCACTTTATTCTAGCTTCAGACTTTACTTGGCCCGCAGATATCCCACTAGACCAACCAACACAAGATGTCAGAGTGCGGCCTCCTTCTCCCGTGGGCAGCATTTCCAGGAAAGCCGGCCCCTTCTCTGCGGGCCCAGCTCCCACCCGAAGGCCCTCTTTATATGAACCCAGTCTCAGCAGATGATGTTGACCTGACCGACCTCTAGCACCTGCTGAGGGTCAGAGCTCTTGACTCTGACACCGCCCCTCTCCCATTACCCACCCTGCCCTCCGGGAGGGCTGGTGCCCTGCTCTTGAGTCGCTGACTCATCACGCCTGGTTTGGCCTTGTCATCTGTATAGTCAATTACCTGTATTAAATCATCTCTGCTTGAAAGACCAAGAATAGGCTCTGATTTATAAGCAGACACTAAAAGCTCTTCCATCTCTAGTTTACTATACAGATTTATCATTCCTAATTGTTTAATTCTATCGAATTCACATTCTGCTTCTCTTGAGATGATGATTTGGTTTTCCTCCTTTGACTTATTAATGTGAGGAGTTACATTTATGAATGTTTCACTTGTTAAAAATCTTGAAAGCTCATAGAATAGACTCAATATTCATACTATACTCTGTTTTTATGGACTAATAAATTTAATTTGGTAATTTCCAAACTAGAATTTTTTACATCAAATTTCTTGAAGAGGTGACATAGTTCTGTTTTATTATATATTTCTTGTATAACATCAATAACAAGATTGTTTTTTCTCAGAATAAATTTACAAATGGAGTGTAGTTGCACATGTCTAAAATCCCAGCACTGAGGAGGCTGAGGCAGGAGGATCACAAGCTCAAGGACAACACCGTGAGGCCCTGGACTTCAAATAAATACATAGATTAGAAATAAAAGCTAGCAAATGCTCCTTCTTTGCCCACTCTGGAATACTTTGTGTAAGATGGAAATAGCTCATTCTTTAAAATATTTGGTAGAATTTACCAGTAAAAATATTTAACCCTGCTGTTCCTGTTTTTGTGGGGAGCAATTTTGAACTTCTAATTAAAACTAGAAAGTTAGAAAATTTTCAGGATGTATGTGTGTAAGAGAGAGCATGCACATGTGCCTGCATGTGTTACGGGGGATTGACTCCAGGGCCTTTTCAATCCCAGCCCTTTTAAATTTTTTCATTTGAAACACGGTTGTGCTAAGTCACTAATTTGCCCAGACTGAGCTTGAGCTTGTGATCCTCCTGCCTCAGCCACCCAGAAGTGCTGTAATTGAAAACATGAAACACCATACTCAGATCAGGTATTTTTATTTCATCTTGAAAACTAGTAACCGTGAATTATGAAAAATCTTAGATATTATTTCTCAAATGTAACCCTTCACTGATTCTGCTTTTGTAAGTATGACTAGGCATAGACTCTAATTTCTCAAACTTATTTTTACATATCCATATCCTTCCCCCGTGTGGTCTCCTCTGCCTGATTTCCTTCTGTCTAAATTCTAATTCCTTTGCTTGTTCTTCAGTTCTAACATTCTGTCTAACATTGTTTCACTGGGTTTTGTTTTCATTATTCTCCATTTCTAAAAGTCTCTTGAATTCAGCTCCAAAATGATTGATTGATAATATTTACACTGTTTCTAATTTATATTCCTAGTGCACCTCATAGCGTTCTTTAAACATTAAGGATTGTTTTCAGCCATATAATTTTAATATCTGAAATATTTATGAAATATAATTTTATCCTGTTCCAGCTCATGATGTTGGTAGCCTGATGCATTTTGTGAGAGTTGATTTTTGTCTCATTTGATGGAATTTTATATATGATGATTCTCTGAGACTTGGGGATGACTGCACATTCCTCCAAAGATACTTTCAACAATCTGGTTCTATAAACGGTAAAATAAATTCTGTTAAAAAATTTTTTGAGGCAAGATCTCACTCTGTAATCTAGGCTGGTCTTGGAAGTTGAAATTCTGAGAACCTTAGAGCAGCACTGCCTTTCTGGCAGCCTGTGGTTTGGATGTTTGCACCAGTCCCGAGGTAGGTGCGTTTCTCTTCTCTGCGACCTCTCACGATCACCCTAATTCCTTTACAAGTTAGCAATACACTTTAAAAATATGGCACCTACATTTTATTTAGTATTTGTAGATTCTGGGCAGCGGGATGAGTTAGCAAATCAATTCTACCGTAGTGTCACAGTGGAAATCTCCTGCTTTTTAAAAGGATTGCCTCACAACTTCTTATTAACAGTAATATTTCTTATAAATGTACTTTTAGGTAACTGTGCAGTGTTTCATTATCATACATTTAACTAATCCACTTCCCCATGGTTTTTGAAGTAAAAGTTGTACTCAGTTCAAAAGTTTATTCAATTTTCCTATATCTGGTAGCTTTTGGATCATCCTGTATATTAAATTAGTGCTTGCATAATTTTTTCATGGCGTCAGCTTTATTTCAAACATTGCGACAATTTAATGCTGATCAACAAAATGTCCATATTATATCATATTTTAAATTTTAATATTTACATGTTATCATATTTTAAACTTTAATATTTTAATAATTTTAATATTTGGGACATGCTATATTTTAAGTAACTCTGCATAAACATCCACATGCAATGCATGTGAGACGATTTCCTAGGTAGTAGTTAGTGAATCATGGTCATGACCATTTTGAGACTGGGGATATATGTATTTTCAAATCACATCCCAGAACCAATGGTACCAATTTGCACTCCGGCCAGGTACACGGGAAGGTCCCCGCCCATTTCACTGCGCCTCACCATGGCAAACTCTCGTTTTTTTTGTGCCCATAACTCAGCCTAGGACATCCAAAGGCACTTTGTTGTTTTTAATTTATGTTTCTTTGTCTATCAAAATATTGAATAACTGAGCATTTTATCATCCATTTCAAGCACAGCATCACCATTTTTCTTATTGTTTCTATATTAATGCAGAACCAAAAATCACTACTTGATTCTTCCAAAATTGTTTCCAAGGCAAGATTATGTCACTGTATTCATACATTCTGCATTAGATATTTCCCCTTTATTTCAATATCTTGCAAATTCTGTCAGAATTATGGACTGTTAGAATTATGAACATTATTAATTATGAACTATTGATCATATGTAGTCTTTATCTGTGTAGTCCCTCTATAAATTTTATCAATCTTTCTTTAAATAGCTCTATAAAATTTCCTCTGCTTTTAATAACTATAGATGAATAAGCCTCTCCCATTTCCTATTGCTTCTGTTCTGTATCTCTTATTTCTTCTATAAAATGAATAAAAATTTGAGCACCAGGGTCTAAGACATTCTATCCCTTGCTTGCAGCTTTCCACAACCGTTTAAAAATTCAAATTGACCATTTGGTCCATTCTCCTTATTTCAGATTATCAGAGTGTCGCTAGCTAAGAAATCTCATCAGATGTCTAAGGGTCCACCCCCTACCGACTTGTTCTTGATTTCAATTTGATTTCCTTCCTTTTCATTCAACAGATTTTCCAGTAATGTGAGTTTTTCAGTCTTTTCATTCTCTAATGCATTTCTCCAAATAGCAGCTGTCACCCTTATCTGCCCTTCTTCAGAAAAATAAAATCCAATGTACTAGGTCCCTGGGAAGAAAACTGTTAAACCGACTTGGAAACAAGAAAATTGATGTGCTGATACACAAACGGTAATCATTAGATCATGATCTTTAACAGGGAGAACAGAGCTAAGTGTGCCTAGGAACCTCTTTATCTGAACAGATTATACATACCACCTCCTTCAAACTTGAGTTTTTCTACAGTTACGTGTTGTGGTTACAAGTGTTTACCTTCAAAATATGGGGGCACAGCTAAGTGGATAAAGCCCCTGCCTAGCATGTGCCAGGCTCTGGGTTCAATTCTCCAGCAGCACATAGGAATTAGCCTAGCGTGGTAATCCCAGCACTCAGGAGGCTGAAAGAGGAGCAGTGTCGTGAGCCTGAGGCCAGCGTGGGCTACATAGTGAGTTCAGAACCAGCCTGAATTACAGAGCAAGACCCTATCTCAAAAAATAAATAGTTTACATGTGTACGGACATGTATACTCTCTTACATTCTGTCAGGAATGTTGAACAGACAACCTGTCACTTTTCTGTCCTTGTTTTTGAGTGAAAAGGAACAGCATTAGGCACAAAATTTATAATATAGGGAACATACATACATAAATACTAAAACTACCTTTTAATTTTTTCCATTTTAGTATTTCTTTTAAAATCAAAGGTAAAATAAAGGGCAAGCCACAGTTTGGACACACATGCCTGAATTTGCTACAGAAAGAGGAATCCTGGGAGCCTGAGCGTTGGCTTAACCAGAGGACTTGTTACAGAGGCAGAACTTCAGGCCCATCCTGGGCCACTGAGGCAGAACCTACACTCCTCGGACCCCTCGTAGTTCCCACGTACAACCCAATTTGGAAGCTCTGCTCCGACCATCTGAAGACAGCGGCCCACCGGCCTCGTGACATTGCATGACATAATCAGTTAATGAAGCAAAACGATCACATCTTTTAACGAGAAGGAAGAGACACTGGCTATTATTTTGAGAGGCAAAGCAGGAGAATGGGTCTCAGCTTAAAATAGAAATGGCAGAGACTACAGATTTTTGCTTTGAAACACACCTGCAGCGCGCTCCACTTGCTGAGTGAGACGCTTTAGGACTGGAAGCAGGTGTTTCTTTTTTTTTTTTTTTTTTTCTCTTTGAGGTGGAGAGGAAACAAAAGACTCAGAGCTGAAAGGACTGGCTGCCAGGAGCAGAACCTGCCCCAGGTCCCTTGTCCACTCTTTGGCTGGGTTCTTGTTTACTGTGTTGGAGAGAGAGCTCAGGGCCTGCAGGCTGATGGTTTTTTTTCCTCCTTTCTCTGTCTTCCTAGTTTGGAAACTTTCTATTAAGTATGAGCTACCTACTGCTGTAGTGGCTCTATGCCTCTGCTTGATGATGAGCCTTATGGTGAAATTCAGTCCTGTGAGGAAGCGGGGTTAAAGGGCAGGAAGAAACTTGGCTTTCAAGATCTCACTGCATCACCTAACCAACCCTTGAGCCAACTGCTTTGTGAATATCAAAAGTTACAATGTTATATCACTACATTGGATAGGTTTTGTTATTGCTTTCAACCAAGCACATTCTCATTAAGATAACCTAATATGATTAACTGTGCATTTTAAATAAGGATTTTTTTCTATTTTTCAACTGCTCTGTCTTGTAATATGAGCTTCATCTTGAGTAATTTATGTTTTCTCCCATTATTATTGCATTGTGTTAATTTCTATTATGATATTTCTATCAATATTCTCATTGCTTAGTACCTATGGCTGCCTTTGCTTTGATCTTCCAAAGTGCATTATTAGAAATATAGATATATAAGGGCTGGAGAAATGGCAAAGTGGTTAAAGTGCTTGCCTTGCAAGCCACAAGGCCCTGAGTTTGATTCCCTAACAACACATAAAACTAGGCAGGGTGATACACTCCTGTGATCTCCACATGGGGAGACTGAGGCAGAAGGACTGCTGTGAGTCCAAGACCAGCCTGGGATACATAATGAGTTAAGGACCACCCAGGGCTACAGAGCAAGACCTTATCCAAAAAAAAGAGGCATTTTCTAAATACTAAAAATTTTTAAAAGGGCTGGAGGAATGGCACAGCAGGCAAAGTGCTTGCCTAGTAAAGCATGAGGCCCTGAGTTTGATTTCCCAGCACCCCATAAAACTGGGCTATGTATTAAGTTCAAGATCAGCCTGAGCTACAGAATGAGACCCTGTCTCCAATAAATAAATAAAGTAGAAATGTGAATAAAATATATTTTTGTGCTAATGGTCTGGAATGCTTCTCTTTTGGAAGATCAAGATACACTTTCCAAATTGAAGAAGAACTTCCATATTTTGCAGCCCAAAACACTAATTGTGAACTTGGATGCTTTTGAGGTTTCTTTGAATTTTGGAGACCTCATATTTTCACCTAGTCTCTTTTCTTTATGCCTTGCAATACTGCCACTTTTTTATTGGACTAAGAGTAAAAGAACAATTTCTCACCGACATATTTTATTGTGCCCCTTGCTTCTATGTATCTCTAGCTGCAATACAGTCTTTGGGAAGCCATTAGCTTGGTTCTTAGAATATGGAGCAATAGTCTATTTTTATTTCAGTAAAAGAGAAGTTTTCTTTAAAGAAGTAACTCTTGATTTGATCCTAAGTCTTTGCTGAAACTGAATTTCTATCAATGGAAAACATGACAATAGGAGCTGCTGACTGTGAAATGAGTGTTTTCCGAGTATGAATAACTTCTTCAGAAGGAAAAGTGGAATGGACACCAGTGTCGTCAGGAGAAGTGCCCTGTGGCTAGACGGCCAGGAAAGGAAGAACTGAGTTGAGTTCACCAAAATATCATCAAAAAGGCTATCAGATATGTAGATGTGAAACTCTTTCACCATGTCCCACATTGCTTGCTTAGATGTCTAAGGACAAAGATGACGACTTCATGAAGATGGCAGAGGCACTCTCATCAGAGCCACCTAGCTGTCAAGCCTATTAGGTGTTTTACATACAAATGACAGCGACCAAGGCTGAGCACACAACTACCTATCTGGGATGAACCACTGCTTCTGGTAGTTTCTTTGATTTCTTTTATCATAGAGGAGACGGGAAGTCATGAATCTTCAATAAACCTTGGTTGTTAGATTACATATTCTTTGTCTGACAGCATGCTTCTCTGATCGCCACTCTCCCTGGGCACCCTGTTTTATATTACTTGTATTCCAGGAGCCTACCTGAGGACAATTGAATAAATTATTCAATGGACTCACCTGCCTCATCATTTATTCTACCGCAAAAATATAAATTATTACAAAGTGGTGAATATTCTATTAAGCACTCAGTTACGAACTGTGTGCGGTAGTGCATACCTGTAATCCTAGCAACTGAGATAGGAGGATTACTGTGAGCATGAGGCCAGCCTGGCCTACATAGGAAATTCAGGATCAGCTGGGACTACTGGAGTGTGAACCTATCTCAAAAAAGTAAAAATAATAACAATGACTAATCATGGCACCATTTGAGAGGCAACGGTTGATGAGATGATGAGATTGGGCTGGTGCAAGAACGTGTATGTTCTGAACTGGTTTAAGCTTGTATCATGTATTATAAATTTGCATGATGGAAAATACAAGAACCTTTGGGGATGGTTAGTCATTGCAGTGATGCCTTTCATGATTACATCTAATGACCTGTTACCAATTTTTCATCTCCTGTCCTGATTCTAGGCTTCCCTAAATTAGCATCCAAGAGAAGATTCACAGCAGTATCCCACCCCATAATCCATCCTTTATTAGAAGACGACAGGTTGTTACATGGCCTTTTAGCCCTCCTCATGCTTCTAGACAAACAGTGGAAAAAATTAAGCAGGGCCCAGTGGCACAGGCTTATAATCTTAATACTCTCAAAGGCAGAGGTAGCAGGATTCCATGTTCAAGCCTAGCCTAGGCATCTTAGCGACTTGACATGATCCTGCCTGGGGTTGGGGGGGGGGGTGAGGTGTGAAGGCCCAGGGCTCAATCTATGGTACCACAAGAAAAATTAAAGAAATAAAAAATAGCAGCATTATTGGGGAATTGCTTTTTCTGAGAAAAATGAGAAGTCAAGGAACCCCTTCAGATGGCTAATCTTGCGAATTACAGTAGAATTTAAGGAAGGCTGTCACAACTTAATTGCAACTAAGATTTCCTCCAATGGCTAAGTGAATAAATTGTGAAATACCCATACCAGGGATATTATCCAGTAATTTTTAAAAAGCTACAAAGCCACGAGAAAACTTGGAATATACTTAGATGGATTCTTCTCAGTGAAAGAAACCAGTCTGGAAAGGATATATACCACAAGATTCCAACTGCATAACATTCTAGAAAAAGCAAAACTATAAAAGCAACAGAAAGACGAGAGGCTGTAGGTCTCGGGAGAACAGGGAGGTGAACAGGCAGAGCACACAAGGTGTCTGAAGTGTCGAAACTCTCTGTCCAGCACATGATATTAGGCATTTGACAAAACCTGTGGGATCTCACCTCGTTAACAGTGAATTCTAATATGAACAGAAATTTGGGAGCTAAAGAAAAAGACCGTATCACAACTTTCTGAACTTTATGCTCAATTTTTCTGTAAAGCTAAAACTGTTCCAAAAAAAAAAGTTTGAGGTCCTTGTGCCAGGAGTCCCAGCACTCAGGAGGCTGAGGCAGGAGAATCATGAATTCAAAACCACCTCAAATTACATAGCAAGGATGTAGTTCAAGACTAGCCTGGACTATACAGCAAGATCTTGTTCCCAAAACAATAAAAAAGGAAATAATTAAGTTTAAAATAAATTAATGATGAAGGGCTAGAAGAGGGGCACAACAGGCAAAGTGCTTGCCTTGTAAGCTCAAGGCCCTGAGTCTGATTCCCCAGCACCAAATAAAGCTGGTCCATGCCTGTATTCCCTGCGGTCGGGAGGCTGAGGCAGGAGGACTGCTGTGAGTCCAAGGCCTCCCTGGGCTAGAGTGAGTTCAAAACCAGCCTACACTACAGAGTGAAACCCTGTCTCAAAATTAATTAGCGAATCAATTAATGATGAACGCAAAAAGCTCACACAAGTAGATTTTCAAACACACTTCTCTGCCAGTAATGCTATCTGGTCATCTCACAAGGTAAAAGAGTTGATGAGCAGAGATATCAAAAAATGAGATCACATGATCATAGATGCCAATAGGATTTTATAATCAGTTCTAGAAACAAAGATGATTCTACAGACACCCACCAACACATTCTCTCTCGTATTGTCTTTTCACACACTTTTAATCTTAGTAATTTTCTTTCTTGTTTTTCTCTTGTTTCTCCCTCTTGTTTACATCCTGCATATTAGAATTGGTTGGTTGACTTCATTGTTAAGTGATATATAACAGAATATCAACACAGTAAAGCAGCCAACTTAGAAGCGGCATGAACACAGTCCAGGACTCATGAACTTGAAATAGATGTTGAATTAATGGAAAAATACCTTCGTTCTATCCGGACAAAGCACTGGTCTTTTGTGTTTAATTTTTAATTTTTTAATTTTTTTTTTTGAGACAGGGTCTCGTTCTGTAGCCCAGGCTACTCCTGAACTTACTGTAGAGCCCAGGCTGGCCTTGGACTAATGGCAATCCTCCTGCCTCTGCCCTCCTGAGTGCTGGGATTACAGGTGTGTGCCATCATACATGGCTTATGCAGGGCTGGGGAATCAAACGTGGGTACTTAGGGCTTGACTTAGTGCTTGCTAGGCAAGTGCTTTAGCTGCTGAGCCACCCCTCTAAGCCCTGTGTTTAGTTTCAAAAGAACAATTTTATATTGCTATTAAGCAAATCAAAAATAAATATCAATTATTATTTTAGGTGCATTTCCTTCAGAGGAATTCCTCAGCCCATAGTTTCAATGGGAACGAGGAAGCCCTGCCTTCACTAGAAGCTAACGCGCCAAGCGTGTGCTTTCTCAGCCTCCTTTGCGGCTAGTTTACAGCCATATGATTTTGCTTCTGCCAATCTGTTCCCCTGTGCTCCATTTGGACTTAGGAATTAATAACAGTGAAACAGAATCTGTTATGTTTTCTCTGTTTGTAATGAAGGCAACATAGCAGCTGCTAAATATCTGTAGTCTAGTGAACAAGGGGGAGTGGGATGGTGGTTTGACAGTTGGCCTAGGGTGAGCAAGAGCCCTGATGGCTGCTTCCTGCAAGCTGAAGCATCAGCTCAGAGGCGTGGCCGCTGTGGTTTCCTCCCAGACAGTGCAGCCACGTTCGAGGTCACTTCCTGAAAGCTTAACTGTGAGTCTGGTTTTTCAGCTCTTCGAACAAGTCTACAGTCTCACAAAGATTTCTGTGATAAAAGGCATGGGGGCAAGCCTGTAATCCCAGAACTCTACAGGCTGGAGGAGGATTGCCAGGAGTTCGAGGCCAGCCTGGACTACATAGTGAGTTCAAGACCAGTATGGACTGCAGAGTGAAACCCTGTTTCTATTAAATTAAAAAAATTGTGATTAAAAACTACTGTTAAAGTTAGCATAATAGACTTCTGTGATTTTATTTTTTAAAACCCAAGATGTATAAACGTAAGACACTCAGCACACTTGTGTAGGTTAAGATGTCACTCCAGGTAGAGCAGACAAAATTCAACAAGTAATTAATCTAAAAACCAAAGATATATTAAGCATGGCAGGTCTTGAAAATGGAGAGTTTGTGTGTGTGTGAGAGAGAGAGAGAGAGAGAGAGAGAGAGAGAGAGAGAGAGAAAGAGAGAGAGAAAGTGAGAGGAACTAGGAATTGAACCAGGGTCTTCCTGATAAGCTACATCCCCAGCCCTATTTCTTTATTTAATAACAAGATAGGGTCTCACCAAGTTTCAAGTTTCTCTTGCCTCAGCCTCACAGAATGCTGGGATTACAGGCATGTGCCACCACATCGAGCTAGATTTTAGGCTTGCTTTTTCTGTACTGAGGATTGAACCCAGAGCCTCACAATATGCTAGGCAAGTACTTTATCACTGAGCTACATGTGTAACCATTTTTTAAAAATATATTATTTTATTTTGAGGCAGCATCTAGCTAAATTGTTCAGGCTGGTTTAAAGCTTTTGGTCCTCTGTCTCAACCTTTTGAGTAGCTGAGACTAAAGTAATACAACACTATGCCTAGTGTAGCATATTGCATTTGCTCAACCATTGTTTGAATATTGCAACATAAGATACATATATAATGTACAAATATTATAATATATACATAGCTCTACATATAGTTTGGAAGCTTTCACATAAAACTGTTTTCCCTAAAGAGTGAAGAGAAAAGATGAGTACAAGAATCAGAAAGAAAAACTATTTACATTTGTGTTTACATCTAAATATTTTGCATTACAGGGTATAATAACATTTTTGTAATATTAAATGCCACTTAGAAATGGTGATGATTTATATTAGGCAAATTTGGAACCCGGCATGGTGGTGTAGGCCTGTATTCCTAGCACTTTAGGAAACTGAGGGAGAAGGGTTACAAGTTGGTACCCAGCGTGGGCACATTAGTCACTTAGCAAGACCACGTCTCAAAATTTAAAAATAATTTAAAAAGGCTAGGGATGGATTTCACTGTAAATTCCTTGGCTCAATCCCTAGTATCAAAAACAAAAAAGCTACAATAAGCTCTCCAATAAAAATTATCACAGTATATATTCTAAAAGTAATTTTTTTGCTTCAAGCCTCTATTTAGAAATATAAAGAGGCCCTATATTTTGAAATGGGTTTAAAATACCACTGTCCTTATGTACTATGGTCTATTGGGTATGCACATGCCTGTGTGTGGTGTTCGGCCTGTGCACTGAGCCACATTCCCAGATCTTTCTACTTTTTATGTGGAGACAGTCAGATTTTCAATCCTCCTGCCTCAGCTTCCCAAAATGCCAGAATTACAGGCTTGTGCCGCCAGGCTGGCCTCAGCCACTTTCAGTGTGATTGAGAGCCAGAGGATGCTACGCAGAGGGGCAGCTCCTGTGTTTGCATTAGCTTCGTCTGGTTTCTTCATCTTACTTCTGTGCATGACATGCTGTCTTACTGTTTTTAAATGTTTCCCAAAGTACTGAGCTAATAATATACTTCCACCTAACAGGGGTCAGGAAGTGTCACGTGAAGCTGTAAATAAAGACACGTTAGTTCTTGGAGGACACCACGATTCCCCAAAGGAAGCAAAATGCCTAAAGATCTAGCTCAATTTTCCTAAGAAAGAACCCAGCTGTGAGGAAGAAGCCATATCACTCAGTGTAGAGTGTTATAATTACTCATCACGGTTTGCCTGGTGCACTATAATATCCCACTTACAGAATTAGAGGCAATGTAATTTAAAAGAAAAATAGCTGGTTTTAAGAAATGAATAACTGCATCAAGTATTTGGGCTAGAACCTCTATATTAGGATTTTACAAGGTTTATATTTTAATTCATATCCTATTCAGCTTGCTGAATTCTGCTTTCTTTGAGCTCACCTAGGACAAAATGAATCAGAACTTGATCTTTGATTGTAAGTCAAAACCAGGCTACCAAAAACCTGAAACAAATTTTGCAGAAAGAGTGTAAACACTAGCCAATCAGAAAAAACAGCAAGATGCAGTGCCAAAATCTCATGAAATACATAAAGAAAAAGGTTTCATTTATTTTAAGAGTAAGGATTTAATCTGCTAGAGAGAGCTGACAGTGTGGAGCTTTGACACTGCGAATTTCAAAGCAGAAAGGAAACCAACTAATATACCACAAAATTACTTAGACCGTGTTGTAGATGAAACTTCAAATGTCCTCATAAAGAATCAGGAAGCTAAGGGACATAATATTAGACTCATACTGTGTTAATATTTCATTCATATCTTAAACACTTAAGATGTTTCATTGTTACACTTACTTATTTTAAGATATCAGGTACAATGGCATTGGGTTTGAAAACACATTTGGTTATTTTCACATATACCTGTTCTGTTTTTTTCACTTGTTTACTTTTATACTGAGGATTGAGCCCAGAACTTCACCCTGTGATTCAACTCCAAGCAGTTTCTTTTCTATTTTGAAACAAGTTTTCACCAAGTTGCTCAAATTTGTGATCCTCCTGCCTCAGCTTCCCAAAATGATAGGTTTACAGTCATGTGCGACCATCCCAGCTGCTACCACCTGCAGTCTATTACCTGTTAATAATTTCTTCTTCTTTGGGGCTGGAGGAATGGCTCAGAGGTTAAAAGCACTTTAGCATAATGCTTCTTCAAGTGCCAAGCACCCGAGTTTGATTCCCCAGCCCCACATAAACCAGGCATGCCTGTAATCCCAGCACTTGGGGGGCTGAGGCATGATTGCCGTGAATCCAAGGACTCCATAGTGAGTTCAGAACCAGCCTGGACTACATAGCAAGACTCTGTCTCAAAATAATAATAATTTCTTCTTCATATTTTCATGTTTCTTTTTTTAAAAAGATGTATACCATTCTAGGATATGTACAATATATTCACAGACCTTGCTTTTATCATTTACTATGTCTGTGGTCATTTTCTAACAGCACATATCCTATGTTGTTAATGGCTATCACAGTGTACTCTATAGATGTACCATTATATACTTACCAGTCTCTCAACAATGGTCATGTCAGTGTTTCCAGTTTGCCTTGCAAACAACACTGCAACAAATACACACATATTATTGCAAATAAAACATGGCTGTTACTCTGCCAAGGAGAATTTATGTTGTTAATTTTGATAGATACCACCAAATTGCACACTAAGAAATGTTTCACCAATGCTTATACTCTCCAAGGGTGTATGGCCATATCCCTTGTCTTCAGGCTATCAACAATAATAGATTTTATCAAAATATAAGCTTTGTTGGGGCTCGAGGAATAGCTCAGCGGTTAAAGCACTTGCCTAGCAAGTGCTATGTCAAGTGTTGAGTATCCAAGTTCGACTCCCCAGCACCACATAAACTGGGCGTGGTGGTGCATGCCTGTAATCCCAGCACTCAGGAGGCCAAAGCAGGAGGATTACCGTGAGTCCAAGGCCAGCCTGGGCTCCACAGTGAGCTAAGGACCAGCCTGGGCTACAGAGTGAGACACTGTCTCAAAAAAAAAAAAAAAAAAAAAAAGCTTTGTCAGTTATTAATTGAAAGTGATAGTTCAGTACTATTTGGGTTTGACCTACCATATTCATAGGCAAATTGTTGCTTTTCTTCTGTTTTCTTTTTTTATCTTTTGTGGGTGTGTAATACTTGTCAAAATAATTTACTCTTCAGAATAATGAATTCTTCACTTATTTTAATCTTAGAAAGGATTAACATAAAATATACAAGGAACTCAACTCAACTTCAGTTCACTGCTTTCTTAATAGTTCTTACGTTGTACTGAAAATTGGACCCCAACGCATGTGCATGTTAGGCAGCACTTTATATTCCCTAACCCACTTAATATTTGTGCTTTTTGAATAAGTTTTTAGCTACTATCCATGATTCTTTTTTTCTCTCAATTTATTTCTAAACAATGGTTGTGAAAAAAAATTTTTAAGTGTTTTAGGTAAACACATTTTTCTTCTTTGCCACTAATATTTCTAAGCATGGAATCTTCCAGGTCTTCACGGGAAATTGTCTTCAGAGATATTTCCCTTTTTTGTACTTGATTACAGAGCAAATATTAACACTGGCAATGCTTTTGGGCCCTTGAGACAAATGGCACGTTGCCCGTGTGTTACTGCCTTTGCTCTCATGGTTTGCACAAAGCTCTCTCTTTTCCATTTTCTCATAGGGCAACTGCTCTTTCCTCCACCCTACAGACCCCTTTCTATTGGGCTCTAGGTGGCTCGCATTTCATTGTGAATCTAATCCTCAAAAATAAAACCCCACAACTCCTTGATGAGATAGACTTTCTCTTGCATGTACTTGCTCCTTCTCCCTGGAATCTAGTTTCCCTCTCATTATGCCAAAGGAATTGATAGGCAGGCACTTAGGGAAGGGGCTTATTACACAACAGGGCATCTGGCGGCCCCCCAGAGGTCAAGGAACTTTCCAGGTAATGGTAAGTGTCACTTCCCCCTCACAGTTTGGGATTCTTTCCCGTGTTTGCTCTGTGCCAAAGATTGATTACCAAAAGCCAAAACTCTTCACTTGGGCCTGCTTATGCTCGATAGGGAAATTAGAACCAGAACAAAGCCTGATCTTCATTTTACATCCCTGGGGATGTAAACCTGGGGTCAAATCCCGTCTTAGCTCTGTATGTACTTATGTTGACCATTAAGGGAGTGTCTGTCTAGAAGCTGGGTGGATAAGGTTAGTTAGCCCTGAATTTACCTAATCTCATCCCCCTTGAATACTGAGGACACTAGGATTGGTATAAATACTAGACTTATAGAGACATTCAGTTTCACCCAGACGTCTCCAGCCATCTTCCTAAACTTGTGATCACTTGAAGGTTAGACAAAGTAGAGCCCATGTGACTGTAACTCACAGAAATAGAGACAATTATTTCATGGAAATAGAATTACTGCTCATAGCTCCATCTGGAGATTCTTCAGGCTGTGAATTTAAGACTAAAAAAAAAAAAAAATGATAAACCAAAACCCAGGTGACCAGCTAATCCCTAAAGCCGGGCTCTGTCTTAGCAAGCTGGTCCAGTCAACCCCCTTCATCAGGGTATGAAACAGTTGGAGGCCTCTTTTTTTTTTTCTTACTTTCCTCTATTAAAGCGCTGACCTGAGTTTGGTAGCTCCCCAGCGAGTTCCTTATCATTTTCTCTTACTTTCTAACTAAAATGTTGTCCTATAAACTTGTGCTTTAGATTTAATTTCCATTATTATTAAAAGGCAAGAATCCACAGTAGGTGGTGACACTTGGGTTCAAGAAGTTTGACTACTTCTCCACTCAGAAAATTTCTTGGCAGATAGTACTAAAGGGAACAGTGTGACCACAGAATGCTTTCCCACTAAAGCGAAGAGCTTTCCAAAGAGTGAGGTTTTTTCCATAAGGTGGCCAAGTATAAAAATAGAGCTCCCAGACTCGTCTACCTCCCTGAGCATAAAGTTTAAGGGGTCTTACGAGATTTTTTTAAAAAAATAATATAATTGGGCACAGTAGTACAAAGCTGCACCCTGGGAAGCTAAGCCAAGAGGATCACAAGTTCCACCTAGTGCTATGATTGGGTCTTGAGCGTCCCCCAAGACCCAAATGTATTTGGAACTGTGTGTTATTGAAAGGTAGGGCTTGGCAGGGAGCTGCAGATGCTTGGGGTTTGATCTGGAAAGATTGTTGCGATATGTGCAGCCCAGGGCAGAGCTCTTAGGTTTCAGATGTTTGTTGTTGACTTGAGAATCAGGAAATGAGGAGGGGTACCGGATGGGGTGGGGTGGGGGGGTGTAGCTGGAAGCTCTTCACTAATTAAAGAAAGGAAGAAGAAGCATTGTGACAGTTTCTTCCTGGGAAAGCTCTAGCCGACACCTGTTTTGCCCAGATTGCTTAATCCTCAAAGACCTCCAGGAGACCGAGCACGTATGAAAAAGCAGAGTCTTTATTTCGGGTTTAAGCTAGTTCTCACAAACATCACCATCGCAGTGGATCTGCGCCAAGAGCCCCAAACAATAGCTAGGCAGGGGATTTTTGGGGTAGGGGAAAGGGTGGTTACAGCAAGCATGGTGCAGGTGTAGCAGGGGATCACAAGTACCAATTACAATCACAGATTGTTCGTGGGGTATTCACATTTGGTGGGACCCAGTCATGGTTTCTGAGAATCAAGTGAGTTTACAAGGCCCACGTGGGGTATAAACTGAAACCCAGGCCCACTAACTTTTCTAAGGGCCTGAAGCCTGTCATGGACTTTGTCTGGCTTGGGCCTTTCAGACCTCCCAAGTGCTGGGATTACAGGCCACCATGGCCAGTTTTCGTGGTGCTGGGAAATTGGACTCAGGGCTGTGCACAAGCTCTTTAGCCCATGTTCCATTCCTCCACGCTTGCTACTACTCGACTTGGCTTCTGTATACAATGGGACCAGCGGTTCTCCAGCCTCTGCCATGTGCCTTCACGGTTGCCAGCTGCCCCATCAATGGGCTCTGTGTGTGAGAGACCTGAAACTGAGCTGCATAAATCTTTCCTCCTTCTGTGGATGTCATGTAATTTTGTCCCAGCAAGGACACCCAGGCAACTTAGCAAGCCTGATGCAAAATTTTAATAGGAATGGGGGTAGGTAGGGAAATGCTCAGTACGGGGCTGGGCACGTTGCTCAGGAACAAGGGTATTTGCCTCCTAAGTGCGTGATGCTGGGTCCAACGTCCAGAGAGAAAAAGAAAAATCTGAAGAATGGTGAAAAGTGAAAGGAAGAAAAGATGAGGCAAAGGATTGCTTGCTTACGTGGAGGAAGACCATGCCTCTGCTGAGCACACATTTAGAACAACGGGGTATCCACCTGATTCCTGGGTGGAGGCTGTGGCCCACTGACATCAAGAGGCCCAAGAGGAAGGGGCCTGGCTTCCATTGGCCACTCCTTAAACACAGCTAAAACAATCAGAGGTGTTATCTGTGGTAAAGCTAACAGCATTTATTGCTTTGTTGTTTAGTTAAAGGGCTTCTAAAACCCTGAGGAAAACCTAGTAGCTAAAAGCAAATACAACTAACGAGTTCATTGCTTTCCCTGAGCTTCAAAAGAAAGAAAGAAAGACTAAGAAAAGGGCCAAAGGATCAAAAGTCTCAGGCCAGCCTGGGCAACTTAGGCAGAACCTGTCTCAAAAGTAACAACACCAAGGATAGGACTGGGGGTGTGTCTCAGTGGTAAAATGCAATACTTACCTCCTTTGTATGGGCTCTGGGTTCAATCTCTAGCCCTGAAAAAACAAAAGTTTGCTCTGTTTTAAACTTTTTAAACTAGAGAAGGAGAATGACTCAAGCCTTTTATAATAGAAAAATGCTAATTTTATTATGAGGAATCATTTATAACACCTTTTAGATGTTTTTCTCTACTGGGGAGTGAACCAGCCAGGACCGTCATTCACACTGACCTACAATGTCAGCAGGTTCTGTGGTTTAGAGACTGGGTCTCTTAAAGTCACTAAATTGCTCGGACTGGTCTTGAACTTGTGTTGTTCCTGCCTCCATCTTCCAGAGTGCTAGCATTGTAGGGGTGCACCACTATGCCCACTTTAGAATATTTTTTAAAAGACTGTCCTACACGTCCACATCCTTGCTTCCATCTTTCATCTACTGTTGCAATATGGCTATTGTGGTTGGGATCAGAAAATGTCCCCCAAAAAGTCTCATGTATTTGAATGATATAGATTGTGTATGGAACCATGTGCTGTGGGGAGATTGGGGCCTGGTCTGGAGAGGTGGGCTACAGGCATGGAAACTGGATTACTGACGTGTAATGGGGGGTTTACCACACCTTCCACACCTGGATCCAGGAGGGGCTGATCACTGGGATGCGACCAGGAAGGATGTATAAGCTGCTTCCTGCCTCCCTTGGAGGACTAGTCTCAATTTGCCTTGGTTTGGCTTCCTGTTTGAGATTTCTTGAGAATCTGCCTCCACCTCTGCCTTTGCCATGTACTTCCATTGCTGCCGGCCGCCCCTAAATGGACCGTGACCTTCTGAAACTGTGAGCGAAAATAAACCTTTCCTCACCTAGATCTATGGATGTCCAGTATTGAGTCACAGCAAAGAAAAAGTAACTAAGACGTGGCTCTCTGCTCTTATCATTCTATCCAAACTATTTTAGTAGCAATTATTAGTTTTTCAATTAACCAAACTGATCAATTTCATTTTTAAATCATCATTTAACTAAATACTTTTTGACATTTAACTACCAACAACTTCTTTCTTTTTTCTTATACTTTTTCTTTTCTTTTTTCCTCCCAAATATCTGAGTCTATTGGGTCCAAATACCAGTACAAAGATATACTATAGCTTTATAATCATTTTAATTTTTTTCTCAAAATTTTTCTTTTTATTAGTGTGTACTTGTAACACATAATAATTGCATTCAATGTGACGAATGGGGGCATATGTCTATATATATACATCACATCTTCACCATTTTACTCTCTTTCCCCCTTCCCACCCTCCTGTCTCCCCCTTTTGCCGCTGTCCCTTCCCCTGTTAACAAGGTCTATCTTCCTATTTGCTACCTTTACTTTTTTATATTGCTCTTTTGCTTACTTATACTTTGGATTTCTCATGTTAAAGAAACCATGTGATGTTTGATCTTTTGTGTCTGATTTATTTTACTAAGTGTCATGGTGTCAAGGCACATCCATTTCCTTAAAAATTATTCTGTTATCTTTCTTTATGGCAGTGTAGTACTTAGTACTCCCTTGTGTATGCATGCCACATGTTCTTTATTCACTCATTTGGTGACGGACATACGGATTGCCTTAAGACTTAGCTATTATGGCTTCTGTTCACACACATGTGTCACTGTAATATAATGCCTTTAACTCTTTCAGAAAGATACCCAGGAGAGATACAAGTGTGTCAAATACTTTCCTAGGAATCTCCATACTGATTTCCACAGTGGTTGTAGCAGTTCACATTTCCATCCACAGTACAGAAACGTTTCTTTTACCCCACAGCCTTTGCCAGTGTTTGTAGTTTCTTGAGTTCTTGGTAACAGCCATTCTTTCCTGGAGTAAGACAGAATCATAGTGTTATTTTGAGTTGTGCTTTTCTAATGGCTAAAGACACTGAGCATTTTTTCATGTGTGCTTTAGCCATTTGTCTTTCTTCTGAGAAATGCCTATTCGTTTAAATTGTTCAGTTTTTTATTTTGGGGAGCCTAATTTTTTTCAGTTTTTTAAAAATTTTTTCCCAATTTATTCACAAGCATATATGCTATAGATAATGTTAATATTGAATTTGAGTATTTTGTGCACATGTATGTCGCATCTGAGTTACAAACTCTTCCCTCTCCCTTTTCTGACCCTCCCATACTCTCCCCCTCTTCTCTCACTCCACTCTCCCTTCCCCACTGAGTTCTGTGAAATGACTGTATTCTGGGTTTCTCATATTAGAGAAGCCATTCGATATTAAGCCTTCTGTGTCTGACTCAGTTTACTGAGCACAGTGGTCTCAAGTTGCATCCACTTACCTGCAAAAGCCTCAAAACTATCTGTCTTTACAGACGAGGCATTCTTTATAGATTTTAAATATTAGTGCTCTGTCCGAGTCATAGCTGAAAAAAAAAAATCCCATTCTGTCAATTGGCTCCTCACTCATTTGATTTTTTTTTTTTTTTTGCTATGCAGAAGCTTCTGATTTGTTACAATCCTATTTGTTGATTCTTGTTGTCCTTTGTGTAACATATGTTGTTGAGAAAGTCCTTGCCCAGGCCCTTGTCTTCCAGGGTTTACCTGTTTTATCTTCCAACAGGTGCAGTGTTTTTGTTTTCAGATTTAGATCTTCGATCAACTTTGACTTAACTTTAGTACAGAGAGAAAACATGGGTCTGGTTCTATTCTTCTGCATGTTGATGGCCAGTTTTCCTCCTTCTTGCTTATGAAACAGCTTATCTTTTCTTCAGCACATGTTTTTGGCTCCTTTGTTGAAGATGGCTGAAGGGTGTCTCTGTATCCCCAGTTCTATTCCATTGATCTACTGTCTGTTCCTATGCCAGTACCATGTGTGTTTCTTTTAATCACTTGTTTTGTGATATATCTTGATGTCCCAGATCATGATGCCTCCAGCTTTTGTCTTGAGAACAACTTCTTTCTAGAAGGTGTGTCCTTTATGGCTGTTTTCAAGGCGAGACTTACCTCTTTGTTTTTGCCTTCTTTGTTTATTATTATTCCTTTGTGATGACTTCTCTGACTTCATCAAAATTTAAATGTATGCTTCCCTGTGCACCCATCTGGGCTCTTTTTACTTCTCTTGTTATACATCATTTTATTCTATATCTCACCAAATCTCTTGACCTTAACTACAACCAGAAGACTCATTAAAAGAATCTGAAATCTGACTCACAAAGGGAATCTGCAGTCAGGTACACACAGGAACACCCAGGTACACACAGGGACACCCAGGTACACACAGGGACACCCTGATACACACAGAGACATCCAGGTACACATAGATTATCTTGAAATAGAATAGGAGTAAAGATAGGGAATTGCCATTTTAACTTATACATTTAAACAGACCCCAAGTTGTTCACGGTGGCTCACACCTGTCATTTCAGCTCTCTGAAGGGCAGAAGCAAGAGGATTCCAAGTTCTAGCCCAATCTGAGCATTGTATCAATTTAAGGAGAACTCGTCTCAAACAAAAAAACAAGAAAAGGGCTGAAGGTGTAGCTTAGTGCAAAGACCCTGGATACACACACACACACACACACACACACACACACACACAAAGAACACTGACAATTTAGTGGTTTACCCAAATCACAAAAGGAGCCAGAATTAAAACCTGGGCAACCTGAACTTGAACTTGAGCACTTTGATTCCACCATAGCTATGTCCTGATTAAACATTATATTACAATGTCTATTATAGAGTCCTGGGGTTACTACCATGAGCCATCAAGCCCAGTACTATGACATTTTAAAACCCATATATTTTTCATGTCTTTCTCCAATAAATTGCTGAAAGTTATGAAATGAGTTAATTTTCTCTGCACTCCCTCCCCAGTGATAGCATTGGGCCTAGAGAGTAGAAAAATAATTGTTTGTGATCATTGTTATAAACATTCAATTAATTCGGAGTGCTTAACAATTACTGTAAGAGAGTCAAAAGAAATGGAAATCACAGTCTTTTCCTCAGAGAATTTACAATTTACTTGGAAAGGTAAACTACCCATGGAATGACTGAGGGAGTTTACAAAAGAATTATCTACTTACCTCCTCAAGAGATTGGAACCATAATGAAAACAATCAAGTCTGTGCATGGACGACTGGGTGAAGGAATGGCTGGGCTTTGCCTGGCAAGTCATTTTTTTTCCAAGATTTTTATCTTATGGTAAAAGTATCAGATGAAACTTCTCAATTTTTTTTCCCAAAGATGCAAAGAGGCCGTTTTATTTATGAACTGAGGATAGAAGGGTAGAAGCAACTGCTAACAGAAGGGGAACCCAAATGCAGTCGACCCAGATAGAGTCTCCAACCACAGAAAACGCAATGTGCGTCTCAAATGTGAAAAGAAGGCATTGGAGAGAGGAAAGGTCAGGACTAAGGTCAGGTTGTGTTTGGCTACCTAACATAGAAGGAACAGATTTTCAACCCTGTCTCTAGCAGGATGTGAGTTCCATGGCAGGGCAATGAGGCCAGTGGGAGGAACTGATTCTAAAATGTACTTGATTCTGTCTCCACAAGCGTGGCGTGTGTTTTAACACTTGACCCCTAGAAAAGCATGATGAAACGAAGCATGGTGGTGACCTCTGGGAGGCAGAGGCAGAAGGATCCCAAGTTCAAGCCCAGACTGGTCAATTTTGCAACTTAGCAAGCCCCTGTATCAAAATAAAAAAGAAACAAGCTAGAGATATAGCTCAGTGCAAAGGCCCTGGGTTTAATCTCTATCACACTATAAATACACACTCACGCACACACATATATGTATTTTATTTATATAATATCACACTGAAATCTTTTCCTTCCATCTCCGTTTGGACTGAGTCTTCTTTTTAAATACGATTGCTCTTTCACCAACAAAACGTAATAATCTTAACAAACTAATAGAATTTTTGGTATCTCTTTTAGTGTTTTCTAGAACTACTGAAATACATTTTTATTTACATTCAAATATTACTGTTCAGAACTTGTAATAGCATGGAAAAGCCAGGAATAGTGGTATAGACCAGTAATTCCAGTACCCTAAGAAGGCTGAGGCAGGAGGATCACATGTCATTTAGAAGGCACTGTGGTTCAGTGTTTAATACTGAAAAACAAACATTCATATCCGAAACGTACATCGATAATAGATAAAATATGATAGAGTATGTAACTGAGGGCTGGGGGTGTAGCTCAGAGGATAGTGTTTATGTAACATATGTGAGGCTAGGTTTGATCCCAGCACTGCAAACAACACATATACAAAATACCCTAAAAACACAGAGCTGGGGTAAAATACTATAAAATAATTTCCTGTTCCCACCATATACAGAACCCAATGTCACACTGATAAATAAATAATGCTTGCTATAAGACTCATGTCTAAAGAATGAAAAATTGGGATATATATTAGGAGGGACACAAGGGAACAAATGATAACCCAAATCTGATTAAATAATATTATATAAATCAAGGTCAAAGAGTATATGGCTATTATTTGTGCTTTCTTTTTTTTCACATTTTCATTCTTTTTTCCCACATTTTATTGATATGTATACATGCAAAATTTAAGGTTTACAATGGAATTGAGCATTTTGTGCATTCTTATTATGTAAAACTTTGAAATTGTTTCTCAATAAAAATTTTTAAGTTAACAAAAGAAGAAAAGAAAGATGTTTTGTGTTAACATTTTCCATCTGGGTCTTTTAAGATTAAGGAGATAGTACAAGCTCTGAGTAAACTCATTGAGAATAAAACCACACCCAGACGCATCACAGTGTGGTGTAAGACAGTAAGGACTCAAAGTCTTTGAACCAACCACAGAGGCCAGGAGGAGACTTACATCGCTCCTACATCACTGCGGATTCCTTTTCATCAACACTAAGTGTTACCAATTTGTGGCCAAAGTCCCAAGCTGCTCAGGGCCTCCCAACAGACCCAGCTCAGTCACCCATCCCACAAGGCCAGTCATGGGGACAAGCAGGGAAAAAAGGCAGAAAAGGAGCTGTAGTCAACATGGCCACTAAGAAATGCTGACAAAAAGGCCCAAGATCTGTCCTTAGAGGGTTGTCAGAAGATTTGAGACCTTATGGAAAGGAAATCAAAGGCAAAGTTTGGACGTTTGCAAAGCTGGCAGGGTGGGTAAGACTGGTGGTCTGGGTGATGGGTATCTCCGGACTGGTTTTGTGAGATTCTGAGAAGCATCACTGACTAAGAGGACAAAGCAATGTCCATCAGATGGCTCGTGCTTTGTTGGGGACACCCTAGTTCCCAGGATGGAGTAATCACTCCCACTTGGTAGGTGACCATAGCATGAGGTTGACTGAGAGGCTGTGATTTTCCTGGAATCTGAGGTGACTACAGGTAAAGGACTAGAGAAGTCCAGACATCACTCCAGGGGGTCCAAAACTATAAAGTATAAAAGCTGGCAATTGGGGTTCCTGCTCCTCCTTAAAATGACTTAATTACTCTTATACTGGTGTTCTCAGAGTTGAAAAGGGGTTAGATAGGCTAGGTCCATCTAGGGCTAATACCCATTGTGATTAAAAAAAAATCTTTAAATGATAAACATGCCTGCCTACTTGCAGAGGTGACGAAAAGGCTGACCCAAAGTCTGAAGGTGATGAAGGAGACATAAATGGAAGGCAGGAATGCCAAGCTTGTATCCTGTTGTTGACCACTAAGCACATTCGGGTGCAGCCTCCTTGTCTGTTACGTGAGAACAGCGAAAACTCATTATGGTGGTGTACACCTGCACTCCCAGCTCTCTGGGAGCTTACAGTGGGGGGACTGTAAGTGGAAGCCCAGCTTAGGCAACTTAGCAAGACCCTCTCTCTCAAAAAAAAAAAAAAATAAGAAAAGGGATGAAGATGTAACTCAGTGGGAAGGCTTTGCCTTTAATCCTCAGTATGAAGAGGAGGAAGAAGAAGACAAAGATGAATTGGAAGAGGAAGAAATAGCTAAGAAAAGAAAAAGTAATAGCAGTGGTAGCAACAGAAGAATAACATTTTCCAAGTTGTGGGGAAAATAACCATTGACCTAAAATTCTACAGCTAAATCAAGTAACATTCAATTCAGGGATTAAAAATATCAGACGTATTCAGAAGGATTTCCCCCAAAGATCTCACTGTAAATGTGGTGATTGAGAACCAATAAATGGATATCTGATATGCTCTTTGGGAAATTGTTTAAAGCTCTTCAAAGCATGGGTTGAACATCATTGAACATATGGAGCTTGACACAGGTATCACTGGAACCTGCAGACCTCAAATAGTACAAGAAGGTTTTGTTGTTTGTACAATAATGGAGATTGAACCTAGAGCCTTATCACGGAGGTGCAACCTCAGTGCCTTTTGATTTAGGACCTCTTTCTTTGTTCTTTCTCTCTCTCTCTTTCTTTCTCTCCTCTCTCTCTCTCTTTCTCTCTCTCTCATTCTTTCTCTCTCTCATGTATTTATTTATTTATTTATACTTACAGACAGGGTTTTGCTACATTGCTAAATTGCCCAGGCTGGGATCAAACATGTGATCCTCCAGCCTCAGCCTCCCAGAGTACTGGATTACAGATTTGGTCATCATGCCTAACAAGCTTTTTAAATTTTGTGCCTATTTTCTCTCTTTGTCTGTCTGTCTTTCTCTTTTTTATTTTTATTTTCTTGCTCTGTAGTCGAGGCTTATACTGAACTCACTATGTAGCACAGGTTGGCCTCAAACTGTTGGTAATCCTCCTGGCTCAACCTCCTTAGTACTGTGATTACAGGTCTGTGCCAGTGACTGAGGAACTGAACCTAGGGCCCTGCACATGGGAGAGATGAGTTTTAACCACTGGACAACACCCCCAGCCCTCTATTCCTTATGTGCAGAAATTATATGAATGGAATAATGCTTCTTCTTTAGCTCTGCAATTCTGTTATTTGAATCAAATGTCTGGACTGCCCACCACAAACTCCAATATTCCGGAGAAGAGTGTTGATAGAAACTCTGGTTTGTTCCAGGCCCAGCGCAGAAGCAGGAGACAGGCTCATAAACCATCCTTTTCATATGAAAGAGTGGAGATGTCATGGAAGGCAGGAAAAAAACGAAATGAAGGGGAAGAACAGGCTAATGAAGAGGAGGAATATTCACGTATACCTACCACTCAACTGAAGAAAGGAGGGAGGGGCCTTTACAGAGGCAACTAAAACAGTAATAATTGTATTCTCACTGACAATGCAGAGATACTGCCAATGTAATGTGGTCAGCTGTTATCCACCACATGGAGGTTGTTTGGTTGGTGATGTTTACATTTTTGTACTTGGATTTAACCCAGGGCCTTGACACTGAGATACACCCCCAGCTCTTTTTTCGATTTGTATTTTGAGACAGGGTCTCACAAAGTTACAAAGTTGCCCAGGCTGGGCTCAGTCTTGCATCTGTCTCCCACAGTGCTGGGATTACAGACCTGTGCCGCCGTGCTCTCATGGCTGGCACATTTCTTTCAAAAATATTTTATGCTTATATGGTGAACTCTAGATAAGTTTAGCTAGGAGAATATTTTGGCACTCTCTGAAAATCTAGACATCTACTGTTAACTCCTCCTTGAGCCACAGTCAAAGTCTTCTCAAATGCAACTGTTTGGATAAAGCGTTTGGATGATACGTGAAGTTGCCCATGGAAAAAATAATATCCAAGGGAGAGGAAAGATTGCTTCAATATCAGTGCGGAGGAAAAATAACTATGAAAATGGGGAATGAGGTGAGAAAAGCTTGGATATAAGTCCTTTATTTCTGTTAAAATCTATCTGCTAAGAACACCCCAACTAGAGTTGGGCCGGATGGCCTATAATCTCAGCACGGTGGGATGCTGTCTTGGTCACTTTCTCATTGCTGAGATCAAATGTTTGATATCCACAATGTAAGAGAGGAAAGATTTATTCAGCTCACAATTTCAGTAGGTCTCACACAGTCCCCATGCACAGCCGGCAAAGGTAGAAGCAGCCGGCAGAGGGTTTGAGAGCTGATCAGGGCATTGCAGACAGAAGACACGTGGGTAAGGAGTCATTTCTGGAGACTCGGGCAAAGCCAGAACAATCCCAGGAAGAAGCTACAAAATGTTTCTGTTTCCCTCCTTTATTTGGTCCAAACAGCCATTTTGGCCCCCTAACATCCTGGGTGGGCACCCCCTCAGTTCCTGACCCACAAGACAATAACACACACCTGAAAACTCAGCCGTTGCCCGCCCATCTCAACCAACTGACACACTCCCCGGCATATGCACCTTCCAGCCAGGCCCTGTCTCCAAACAGCGTGGCTCCATTGGTAACCCACTACATTCAAATACACCAGGCTTTTGGTGGACATTCCAGAGCCAAACCACAACAGAGGCTGAGGCAGGAAGATCATAAGTTTGAGCCCTGAGCCTGGGCAACTTAGCCACTTCATTAGACCCTATTTCAAAATAAAAATTAAAATGGGCTGGGAATGTAGTTCTGTGCTATCTCAGTAGCCAATATTGGAAAAGGAAAGAAGAAAAGAAAAAGAGAATGAACAAATAAAAGAAAGAAAACTGGGCAGAGGGAAGAGTACGGTAAAACACTTTTCTCAGAGGGTCTTGAATCACTGCTGTAACTTGTGATAGTAGAATTCACCTTATTGGAAAAGGGATGACTCCAAGACCCCTGGGCTCTCTAAAGGAGGTTAAGCAACAGGGACTTGATGAGTGTCAACTCCTGTCTTCTGAAAACCTCAACTGTGAGGGAATAATATCCCTTTTATTAAATAAGTCTCCAGCTACCTCTCCACATCATCATTAAGTTGTCCTCCCTTTTTCTCCCTCCTGCTCATCCAACCTGCTACTGTTTGGCTGGAGTGTCCTCCGATAGAGGTAGTGGGGTGACTGTGGAGCTGTGTGTTGTTGGGAGGTAAGGCCTGGCTGGAAGGGGCCCATTCTTGATGCTTGAACCGGAGGGGTTAAATCAATGTCGAGATAGGGGAAGGGAGCCCTGGAAACCCAGGGCAGAGGTCTCAGGCAGGTCTTGTTGACTTGTGGGCCAGGAATTGAGGGAGAGGCACCCACCCTGGCTGTAGGGAGGCCCAGCTGGCCACTTGAATCAGCCAAACAAAAGAAGAAGAAACATTGTTACAGCCTCTCTTTGGGAAGGCGCAGGTGATTCCTGAGTCTCCAGATGTCAGCTTGCTCCTGCTTTACCTGGCTTCTGTCTGCAATGGGGTGAGCAGCTCTCCACCTGTGGGCTTCTGCAGACTGCGATCTTCTGAAACTGAGTTCAGCAAATCTCCCCTCCCTGAAGGTGTGGCCGTTTGGTGGTCTGCCACAGCAGCCAGGAAGTAACTAAGACAAACCCCTTTCAAGGATTCTCTCCGAGGGCTGAGGATGTAGCTTAGTGGCAGAGCCCTTGCCTGGCACGCTCAAGGCCCTGGGTTTAATGCCCGGTATGGGAAAAAATATAAAAATAAACACACACACACACACACACACACACACACACACACACACACACACACACCTTAAGGGGCTAGAGGAACGGCTCAGCAGTTAAAGTGCTTGCTTAGCAAGCGCTAAGTCAAGTGCTAAATATCCGTGTTCGATTCCCCAGCACCACATAAACTGGGCATGGTGGCGCACGCCTGTAATCCCAGCACGCGGGAGGCTGACACAGCGGGATTGCCCTGAGTCCAAGGCCAGCCTGGGCTCCGTAGTGAGTTCAGGACCAGCCTGGGCTACAGAGCGAGACCCTGTCTCAAAAAAATTAAAATAAAAGAATTCTCTCCAGGCTTGCCACTCCTGGGAAAACAGGCAGAAAGAGAAAGCAGAGGGAAGCGTTCCCCGGACTCTGGTTCTGAAGGTTTCAGCTCTTAAGAGCATCAAAAGGATTCTAGTCTTAGAGGATGAACAAGATTCTGTGCTTGAAGAGAGAACAGATGTTCCTTTCCTCCTCATTCTCCATACACACAGTGCACCCAAAAAAGAAAATCCAAAATAATGAAATAATGAAAAAGATTTGGACTTAGCAAGAGCCACTGGAGAAGAGCCACTCTCAGAGGAGGGGGCGGGGGAGGGCGTTGGTCTCTGGAGATGCCCGGCAAGGCCAGAGCTTTCCCAGGAAGAACTATAACAAAGTTTCTTCTTCCCTCTTTCACTTAGTCCAAGCTGCCCATTAGTTCCCGGCCTGCCGGGGACCGGGCCCCTCCCTCACTTCACAGCCCACAAGTCAACAACACACTCACCTACGAGCTGGGTTCTGAGAACCTCCCAACCGGGACAAGTCGACAAACTCTTTCCAGGGCAAACCGTAAACTTCCAGCTTCTTCCATCCAGACCCCACCTCCCAACAGCACAAGGTTCAATTATCCCACTGTATCCAAATACATGAGGCTTTGAGGGAACACTTCAAATACGTCAAGTAAATAACATTTATATTTATTTATTTACTTATTTATTTACATTACAGGGATTAAACCCAGTGCCCCAGCCACCTACCTTTTTTAAATCATGTATTTATATATTTTGAGACAGGGTCTTGCTCTGTAGCCCAGGCTGGTTCTGAATTCACTATAGAGCCCACGCTGGCCTTGGCCTCATGGCAAACCTCCTGCCTCAGCCTCCCAAGTGCTGAGATTACAGGTGTGTGCCACCGCATCTGGTTTATATGGTGTTGGGGAATTAAACTCGGGTGCTTAGTGCTTGACTCAGCTAACTGGTGAGCCATTCTTCCAACCCAGTCTTTTTATTTTGATACATGGTCTTGCTAAGTTGTCCAGGCTAGGCTTCAGTTGTGATCCTCCTGCCTCAGCCTCATGAATTGCTGGATGTATAGATATGTGCTACCACATTGGCTAATCATTTTTAAATCTAAGATGTGAAACTCAGGTAAATAATTTTTAAATAAGCTAAAATGTTTTACAAGTATGCCACTAATCTGCATCATAACTAAAAACCCAACAAGTTAAAAAAAAGAAAATAAAAATATCCATAATACTGGAATATGGAGATGGCTCAGTGGTTAAAGCGCTTACCTAGCATGTGCTAGGCCCTGGGTTCGATTTCTCAGCACCACATAAAAATTAGCTTGGTATAGATGCACAAACCTATAATCCTAGCGCTGGGTAAGATGAGGCAGGAGTATTGCTGTGAGTTTGAGGCCACATGGGCTACATAGTGAGTTCCAGACCAGCCTGAACTACAGAGTAATGTACAAGGTTGGAAAAAAAAAACAATCCAGAGATTATAACTCTTAACATTTTGGAATTATTTCCAATCACACATGAAGTACAAGTACTTTGGTTTCAAGGACTCACCTTTATAACAATTTGATTTCAGACTGTCCTTTCAGCAGAGTAGCACGGAATGGGGGCCAGAATGAAGGGTCTTTGCAGGAGCAAAGCTGGTGAGGGATGCCAGGGGTTTTCAAGAAACTCAAAAGTATTGTTTCCACCTGCAAAGATTTCATGGACTTTTTCCATCCCTTTGTTAACTAACTTGTCTTTCCTTTTTGTAGCAGTCAGAAATTTTCCCAATTGTCCTGAATAACAAATTCATTCCAAACTCAGTGGCTTAAAAATAATTCTCATTCATGTGTCAGTCTGTGATCCAGACTGAGGTCATGCTGGGCATGACACCAAGTTGCAAGAGAGATCCTGGTCCATCCTACATGTCTGTCATCTTTCTGAGAAACAGCAGATGGCTTACATTACATTTCTTCGCAGGGTGGTGACATAAAACAGGAGAGATCAGGTCCAGTCACACAGGCACTCGTTTCCTAGAACAACCCCACAGGCCCACACGCTGGCCAGCTGCTGAGCCAGAAGTTGCGGAGTGGCAGTGCACCTTCCATCTGGCCAAGGACACATCCCACCAACAGCAGCAGGTAATGCGTTTCCTAGGCAGATCAACGGGCATGCGAAGCTTTTAGGAATAATGTAACCGGTTCCAGTAAATTTCAACCCAAACATTGAGTAAAACTTGTTTTGTAACTCCTTGAAATAATTGTATATTATCAATAATTATATCTTGATTTAAAGAAATTTCCCCTATGGCTTTTTTAATGGTTGTTTCCAGTTCCATAAAATGGGGAAAAATAAGTTTTTGATGAGCTTACTTAGCCAAGTTGTTCTATAATTTCTTTTCCATACCAGTAGGTATAATAACAATATTATTATTATTATTTTAAATTATTATTTGTTTGCAGTGCTGAATATTAAACCCAGAGCCTTGCACATGTTAGGTATGTGCTCCATGACTGAGTTACACCCTGCATCCTTCCCAGGCTGGCCTTGAACTTGCAATGGTCAATTTCCAGAGAAGTGGGGATTATAGGTATGTGCCATCGTCCCTGGTAGTGTTCTTGTTCAATCTTAAGTGGTGTTTGTAAACTGTAAGAAGTCTTACTTTAAGTAGAAAGTATTCTCTAAGTAAAGCAGTGGAAAGGCCAAAAACACCAAGAGGAGACAGACTCAGAGCAAGTAATGGGCTGCTTTTAATGGTCGGAAACTGGAGGAAGGACACGAAGGGACTTTGCCGCCATGCCAAGTGAGAAGTTTGCAAGAGCCTGTCCACTGGGGCTGTCAGGCATTCACAAAAGGGAATCTTAAATAAGAAAGACTAGAGTGACTGTGTGAATAGCGCCGCAGCGCAGTTCCTCAACTCATCCAACCTGTGCGTGACGCTGCTGTTTCCACCATGTTATGAGTTTCCACCTCATAACATGGACAGAATAGTTCCACCCTGGAAAGAATAGTTTTACAAAAGGTGGGATACTTCCTGCTCAAAAACATCATATTTCTTTTTTTCTTTCTTTTGTTCCTTTTGCCCACCGTCTTTTTTATTTTCTGTGCTAGGGATGGAACCCACGGCCTTTGCACTGAACGCTATCCCCAGCTCTTGTGTTTATATGGTATTTGTTACGCCCAGATCGCAGACTCCCCAGAGACCACCAGGAGACCAAAGCACGTATGCAACTGCAAAGAGCTTTTTGTTCGGGCTCAAGCTCTGGCTCTAAGACTTCGCCAACACAGTGGATCAGTGCAGAGAGCGCCAAACAGCAAACAAGCAGGGTTTTTAATCACACTTTAGCAGAGGGTGAGGGATTTCTGACTTTGCGGTTACATGATTAAACAAATACATTTTTAGTAATACTGGCTAATTAACATTAAGCAAGCAACTATCTATGACCCCAGGCCTTGCGTGATCATCAGCACTCTTTCTGCGACCTGTCAACAACATCTTTTGACCTTTTCTCTGATTGGTTGTTGTCATGGTCCGTTCAATTTTACATCTGCCCAGTCATCACAATGCTTTTATCTTTTTGATGTTTTAAATTGGCCAATGGAAGGGTGGTCCTCTGGCTGGCCTTAGCCTTGAGCAAATTGTGGTTTTTCCTTTAGCTGCCTTGCGTCAGAGGGTCAGACTCCGGTCATAGATTGGGCTTTGCCTGGGTCCTTCAGTATTTTGAGACAAGGTCACCCTACGTTACTTAGCTGGGCCTAAATCAGTGACCCTCCTGCTTCAGCCTGTCAGAGTGCTAGGCTTAAAAGTCTGCAACACCAAGCCTGACTTTATAATTTTTATTTGAGAACTTCTCTCGCTGTCTCTCCACATATGTTTGTATGTGTCTGAATATTGCATATTCATAGAATTAGAATCAATGTGAAAACCCAATTGGTTCTTACCTGTGCATATTAGACAGAATCATACCTAAAATAACCAAGACCAAAAAATTTGGCTAAGTTTGGCAAAGTGTTGGACGTTTGCTAACGTCACCATCTTAGGATGCAGGACACAGGCGTGTACCCCACAGGATAGATGAGTGGCTGGAGCTACTATTGTGGCCATATCCAGTCCTGCTAGAATCCAGCTGGGACTGGGCCCGGCATAGTGCCAGGCTGAACTGCAGGCCAGATTGATTTGCTCAGATGGGCAATGACTTTGTTAGAACTGCAGGCACTTTGCTATTTGTGTCATCTTTTGCCAATTTTACCATGCAAGTGTATTGCTGAGGAGGCCAGGCCGCAGGGATTGGGCAAGTCACGTCATGTGCTTTCCCTTTCATCGCCTTTCTGTGGCTGGCAAGTTCAGGTATCTGTGCTTAACACTTCAGTTCCTGCTTGATTTTACTTCCTATTTGTTATTTTTTTCTTTTGTACTTTTTAAATTTTTATTTTTTGCCCCTTTTATTGATATGCATAAGTGCAAAACTTAGGAGTTTCCAGTGATATTGAGCATTTTGTGCACATACATATCACGGCAAAGTAACAAATCCTTCCCCTCTCTCCTTTCGACCCTCTGTCTATCCACCCATTATTTCTACATTGAGTTCCATGAAGTAATTGTGATCTGGGTCTCTCATATCAGAAAAAAACATTTGATATTTCACCTTCTGCTTCTGACTCACTTCACTAAGCATGACCTTATTTGTTTTTAATTATTTTTTTGTGATACTAGAGATCAAGCCTAGGGCCTTTACATTGAGCTACATCAACCAGCCTATTTTTATTTTTGATTTTGAGACAGGGTTTTGCTAAGTCACTAAGCTTCTCAGACTGGGTTTGAGCTTGCAATACTCCTGCCTCAGCCTCCCAGGCTGCTGCCATTATTACAGATGTGACTCAATTGGGGTTTTTTGTTTGTTTTTTGTTTGCTTTTCAGTACAATGGGTTTTTGATTTTTTGAGAGAGGGTCCTGTCAAGTTGCCAGAGTGAGCTTGAATTTGCAATCTGCCTTAGCCTGATAGAGTGCTTTGGCTACAGGCTATCTTAGCTACTCAATCATTGGTGGGATAGAATATCCAACATTGGCCATTTTGGAGGAGGAAGGATTTATTTATCTCCCAGTTTCAGAAGGTCCCACACAGCACATCCATGGGGAGCTGGTGAAGGGCAAAAGCACTTGGCCAAGGTCAAGTCAGAGAAAAGCTTTTCATTTTAATGGTAGACACAAAGTCAAGAGGAGCAAGCAAGTGATGTCTGGAGCCTGAGGTTAAGGGCCACAGCTTTCCCAGGAGGAAGCTCAAACAGTTTTCTTCTTCCTTCCTTGGTTCAGGCTGCCAGTTGGGCAGTCCACACCCAGGGACAGGGTTCTCTCACTGACCTACAAATCAATCACACACCCCAAAGCTCGGCCTGGCAGAGGACGTTTACTGCCTCATCTATAGTGATGTTTGTTCCCGTGCCCCTGCGTTCATGCAGTACAAGATAAATGTTCAATTGTCAGGTCCTTGGTGAAAGAGCAGAGGCCCTGCTAGTTGGTGACTTACATTTCTGTGGTGTATGTACTACCACTGTGGCTGATTGCAGTCCTCCGGTGTAAAATCCTAGGAAGTAGCACTGGGAAGCAGCACACTGCTGCCTCAGCCTTTCACACCCAGAATGTCCTCTGTACTTCCCTCACTCCTGCTCCTCTGGGCTACTCAGCCTCCCCAGCACCTTCAGCCTCTGTCTCCAGCAAACTGACTCTGTGGCTCTCATCTGAATTTCTATTTTATACTGTGGATGTATGAGCTTCCTATATTATTTTTAAAGTATTTATTGACTACTCTTTGTGTTTTACGTATTAGCTGAAGTGTAGGAGAAACATGGTTGGTCAGAGCAAAAATCACTTAGGTTCTGAGCACTTCACTTATGTATTAATTTAGAAAAGAATGTAGGTGGTGAGGGTTATCCTTGGGAAAACTTATTTTGTTTTGTTTTGTTTTTTCTTTTGGTACTTGGAATTAAACCCAGACCCTTGTACTGAGCTAGATCGCCGCAATCCTTCTGCCTCAGCCTCCCAGAGTGCTGGAACAACAGGTATGTGCTACCATGCCTAGTTCATTTGGGCAAACTTAAAGGACAGGTACCAGTATGGAGCATAGACTGCAACTACTGTTATCAATTTTTAAGAATAATATCAAAAGAAATTCAGCCAAGCCTATACCACCAGCACTTTGGGAGGCTGGAACAGGAGGATCACAAATTGCAGCCCAGCCTGGACAACTTGGTGTCTTGGTGACCTTGTCTCAAAATCAAAACTAGAAATGGGCTAGGGATAAAGCTCAGTGTAAAGGCCCTGGGTTCAATCTTTAATATGCCCCCAAAATTCAAACCGTGAGAAATATTTTTTTGTGATGTTGGGGATAAATTCAGGATCCTGCACATATGAGGTAAGCACTCTATCACTGGGCAATACCCCCAGTCAGTCCTTTTCTTAGTATGATTGCTCAAAAAAAAAGTGACTACCCCAGAAGTAGTCTCAAGAAATGGCACTAATGGTTGTAGGAAATGGTTTTTGTCAGTCTGACAAGACACCAGAAAGAGACACTGCCTTGCTTCCCAACAGAGTGTAACTTCACACACAAAAAAAAGACATTGCCTTCTTTAAATGTAGGAGTGGGTACTCAACACTGGGCCGAGGCTGGCAAATCATAGTCCTTCATTTATGTGACAACAGGGGTTGCCCAAAGATGGCCCCAAGGGTCTGTCCAAAGTGGAAAGCACAAAATGCTGGCAAGATTATAGAGAAAAAGAAACTTATTGATGTGACTGGCACAACCATTATGGAAAATGGTTTGTGTGGAAATAGATATACTGTTTGACCCAGCTTTATACCTCTTCTGATTGTTTTTGCAAGAGTTAAAGCTACCATTCAGCAGTGGCACATGCACACTCATGTTTACCGGCAGCACAATTCATGATAGATGCATCTTGGGAGCAGCTGATAGGTTCTTCAATAGATGAATGGACACAGATGGGGTAGATATACACAATGGAGCAATATTCTGCCATAAGGAAAGATAAATTTGAGTCATTTGTAGAAAAATGGACACACTTTGAGACCAACAGTTTTAGTGAAATGAATCAAAGAAGGTTAAATATCACACGGCTTCTCTAGTGTATGAAAACCAAACTATAAAAAAAGTAAATGAGCAAAATAAAAGAGTACAGGAGGGGAGAAAACAGGAAGACAGATTGTGTGGAATGAAGTGGGAGGGGGAAGGGAAGATCATCAAAATGCCATAGGTGTTCATGAATTCCTCAAGGTGAATGTAATTATTATGTATTGAAAATGATTATTAATGAAAAGAATAATTTGGGGGAAATTATTTTACTTTTGTCCTGAAATCCACATATAGATCCTGGAGAAAACTTTTTCTTTCCCTACTGGGCTTAATGAGCTGGAATGGATAGGTTTGGTTAGCAAAAGACTATTTTTTTCCAATATTTAAAAGGACAAAATGTTAAGCAGAAATGGAAATGGAAAGACAGGAAGTTCTGATAGAGTTGAGTTCCCCGTGCATTTCTCTGAGTCCCCAGGCTCTCGCTTTCACCGGCCTAGGCCACCCGGCTTGCTTCCTGGTGAAACATGTCAAAGAATCATTTCCAGTCTTTGCTGGTTTAAGTCAGATTTTGCCATGCAATGAAATGATTTCTGACAAACATCGTGACCTTGGATGAGACTTCAAACAGGTAAGGCGTGGTCAGGTGTGGTGGCACAAGCCTGTGATCTTAGCAGGCTGGATGATGAGCCAGGAGAACTGACAGTTCAAGGCTAGCCAGGGCCACACAGGGAGTTCAAGGCCAGCCTACAGTATACAAGGAGGCTCTGTCTCAAAAACAAAAACCAAAAAAAAAAAAAAAAAAAAAAAAAAAAAGACAGAATTGTGGCTGCCAAATAGAAAATGTTCCTGCTGGCAGACTCTTGTTCACAATTCTTTCAGTTTCTCCCTGTGCTCCAGGTCTGCATTCACAGATAGCACCAACACTAGGGATTTACTGCTATGGATAAGATGAAGTCCTTATTCAGGGAATTGCAATTTACAACCAATTTTTCAAACAATATGCTAGAAAGCTCCTGGATTCATAAGAAAAACAAGGGAGAATTAGCCAGTTGGATACGGGGGAGGATAAAGTGGCTCTTTAATAAAATTATTTTCTTATTACTCTTTAATTGTTATTGTTAATTAATTCTCTCCAGCAATTCTTAAGGGACAAGAGCCTCTGTTCTTTCCATTTCTCAGATGAAAAAACGGAGACTTTCTGTAACAATGTTGAGTCTGGGGCAGGGGTGTAGCTCAGAGATAGTGAGTTTGTATAGTATATGTAAAGCCAAAATAAAACAGAATACAACAACAAAGGAAATGGCGTACTTTGCCCAAGCTCACATATTTAGTAAGTCGCAGAGTCAAAAGCTGAGAAAGTTTTATTCCAAAGCCCAGCACCACAAACCTCTAATGAGATGATTTAAACTTTTCACAGTTGATATCACAAAGAAGAAAAATAACATATGACAGAATTTTGACCTGAGTTTAAACAAATATATTATTGGAGTTACTTGAAGTGCTACAATAAATAAATAAATAAATAAATAAATAAATAAATAAATAAATAAATATGTCCAAGTACTCAGTAATCTACAACTTTTTGGAAGTGCCACATTAAACATCCTAAGGCTCAAAATGATTCAGAAGAACTTATTTAAGACTATTTAATCTACTTTCCCCCAAACGTACTTGAATCTGGAACCATCTTTCAGGGAAACCTCATTATGTATAATGATAGGAAATTAATAGCTTGTAGAGCACTGTGGGGGAAATAACTTCAAAACACTCAAGGTCAGTACAAAAGAAATCAATCCATTAGCCAATGATCACTGTGGTGTGTGCCTTCTATATACTCAGTGTGGTTCAAAGGGCTGTTTGTGGCAGTGGAGAAATAAGGAGGAAGTAACAAGCAGAATCTGCCATCTCAAGGAATTGGAACAACAACAGGGACAGTTAAACCTCACTAAGGCCCACCAAGCAGCTGTGCTTGATATTAAGTCTATTGTAAGGTGTCTCTTTGATCAATAAACAATTTTGGGCAATGAAGGAACTTATAGTCAGTCTGGAAATGGGACATTCATGAAAGGGGAGAAATTTCAGAGTTGAAAAAAAATCAGGAAAAAATTTTTTGAGGAAGAAAAAGCCAATATTCAGCATGGGATTGGCTTTCATTTTTAATTTTAATATTTTGGTATTTCTGAGACAAGGTCTCACTATTATAGGCTAGCCTCGAGCTCACATTAGACTTTTACTTTTTTCTTTATTATTATTATTATTATTATTTTTGGACTGGGGATTGAACTTAGGGTCTTTATAATTCACCCCCAGACTTTTTATTTTTATTTATATTTTGAGCCAGGGTTTTGCTAAGTCACTGAACTGCCCAGGCTAGATTCGAATTTGTAATACTTTCATCTCAGCCTCCCAGAGTAGTGAGATTACTGGCATGTACTAAATTCCTAAATTTCAATGACATGATTTTGCCAAAGGAAAAATTTTTTTCTTCCTTTTTTTTTTTTTGCCTCAGTTTCAGACATATTCCCATTCCCACCCTAGCTCCATACCATCCAGTTTTGGCCTTTCTACCTCTACCCAAAGACACCATTACTGCTCTGCCCATGGAAGGAGTAAAGACCTTTCCTACCCAGTAAGACCATGCCCATGCTCCTCCTTGGGACCTATCCACACCACACACTTGGCCTCTAGCTGCATAACCCGATTAAATTCTCAGCGGCTCCTCGAGGTGAGGAGCACTGCCTGTCTCATGAAAGGCATGCTGTGCTCTCCATGCATTACTTGAGTTTTCTGATTCTTAGAAGTAGAGGTCCAGAAAACAGGTATGGGGATGGATTTTAAGGGTATGGAATAATAGTGGAAGGAACATGAAATGGGGTCAAGTTTCTTGACATGTCTCCATTAAACAGAGATTTGAGATTTGATGTAATAGCTCATGGAGTTAACAACAACAAAAAAGTGCTGATAGTTTATTCAGTTCGCAGGCTGAAATTCGTTCAAAAGGCCACTGTGAATGAGCTAAAAATGCCTGAAAGATGCCTGGACTGACTCCCCTGAAACTGTGAGCAAAATGAAACTGTTCTTCTAAGTCATGGGTGTCTGTTATTTTGCTTAACTATCAACCAAATTAAACATCTCTTATTTTAAGCTGTGGGTATCAGATATTATGTCTCAGTTTTCAGAAAGCTAATATAGAAATGATAAGAATAGCTAGTTAACACTTGAAAAAATGACCAGCTTCACTAATAATCAGGGAAATATAAAAACAGGCTGAAGACTTTTCATTCAGCTGTTTAGAAAAAAATTAAAGACAGGTAGCATCTACTGTTAGGACTGCAGAGAATGAGGTATGCTCAAAAAACAGTTGATATGGTAGAAAATAAGAAAGGAATTATGAGAACAATTGCTTGTACCCATCAAAATTTTTTAAATTGCCACTTCCATTTTGTCCATTCAGTGTATTTCTAATGATCTATCCCAATCACTGCTGAAATTGTGCATACAGGCATGCACTTCCTGCAAATTGTCTTAATCTCAAAACATTTTGAAAAAGCTGCTTTGATTGCAGAAGCAGGCCTAAACTATAGTGCATTCATTTGATAGAGTTCCTGTGACACGTAAAAGGCATGAGCAGAAAGTTATTTAAGTAGGAAAAACTGTACAGCGGCATATGCTAGGTGGTTCTATTTAAATTAGAAAATATTATGTATAAATCTACAAATATACATGTCTTATTTATTCATCGCTGGGACAAAATACCTAGCATCCATAACTTACAGGAAGGCTTATTTTAGCTTACAGTTTCAGAGAGTTCCACACAGCAAAGGTGGAAGGAAGCAAGGCAGAGCCTGAAGAGCTACTCACTGAGTTGCAGACAAGAACCAGCAGAGGAGGAGTTGATTCCTCCAGATTCAGCCAAGCACAGCACATGGTTGCACACTCATCTCACTATATTTAAATACATGAGGCTTTTGGGGGACACTCAGATCCAAACCATAGCAACATGTATATTGTATGCAGACAGTGGATCTTAGCTAAAAGGCTGAGAAGTGGTCATTACACGTAGATATAGGAAAAGAATGGAAGTACATAAGCCAGGTACGGCAGCACTTGCCTGTGATGCTCGTGCTCAGGAGGCCCTAACCCGAAGGATGGCAGGTTCTTTCATTGGTCTGGTTGGTGTCTGAGGGACACAAGGCAGGATTTATTGATGAGTTTGATTAGGGAGAAGGAAGCACTGTAGAAGCCTTCAGGAGTGCTGCCAGCCGCGTGTCCGGGGACTGCCTTCAGGATGAACTTGTCTCTGCAGCCATCGAGGATGAGCCATTTCCCAGCCCTGTGTCTTCCAGTTCAGCTGCACTGAATTTGATGTAGTTCCACTTCATGGAGATAGGAACCTTCTGGTAGTCAGGGAACTTGGCCTTGGCCCCGGGTAAGTCCTCAGTCACATGTTCCTGGTTCTGCTTCTTGCTGCTGTAGGGACACAATTTTGCTAAGTGCTCTGGGGATTCCCAAAGCACCTGCACACCTGTCTGGAGCCCGCTGGCCTCAGAACAGGACAGCATCTCATGGATGCTGGGGATGCGGAGGGATGGAACTGCATCTGAGAGTGAAGACCATCTTGGCCATAGCTTTCTACCACATACGCACAGCCTCCAGTGCCTCAGAGGAGAGCTGCTTGTATTGGTAAGGCAGCCTGTGGCCACCGTGCTCCACTGGCTAATAAACACATTAGTGGTGATGGTATATACACATAATCCCAACACTTTGGGAGGTTGAGCCAATTTAGATCTCTGCCTCAGCAACTTAAGGAAATCCTGTTTCCAAGTTTACAAAAAAAAAAAAAAAAAAAAAAAAAAAAAAAAAAAAAAAAAAAAAAAAAAAAAGAAAAAAAAAAAAGAAAAAAGTAGCTCAGTGCAAAGGCTCTGGGTTCACTTCCCAGTGATATCAAAAAATTAAAATATATCACACCTTAAAGGAGTGAAGTGAGTTCAGCTTTGCTTGAGAGAGAGAGAGCAACCTGTAAGTTCACAAAAAAAATATACAGAACAACTCAAGAAAAACTATTTTATAGAGTGAGCTTTAAGCTAGGAGGTGATCCAGGTAAAAATTTGGTGGCTTTAAAGCTATTTCAAATTTCTATGTAGTAAGTGTTGTGCGTTGAGAGAGCCTTGTGGCTGGACAGCTGCGAGAGGAATTCTTGTGAACCAACAGATTTTAAGTCTCTTGGAGAAGTTAAGAGTCCAGTGTATTCATAAAGCTCAGGGGTCACGGTGGGAGGAAAGTGCGTTAGCCACCAAGGGGCAGATACAGGGCAGTGTAGCCAGGAAGGACTGAGCCGATGCGGCCCGTCTAAGGCCACTGCAGGTGCGGACGGCTGCTGCTGTGCTACATCAAAGGCTGCGGAGGAGCTAGGGACTGCAGTGGGGATGTTTCATTTATAACTCACAGCTGTACAACGAATCATCTCATAATTTTTTCTGCAAGATAAAGAAGCGTAAACCCATGCCTTTTTTTTTTTTTTTTTTGCTTTTGATATACTAGAATCTTAAGCTCTCAGCAGGGATTACACAAATTCTTACTCTCCTCAATATCAGGGCCACAGAATTAGAATCAGACAGAATAAGGGTTTGAGCCAGCTGGAGATACCTTGGGAAATTACGCTGATAAGGAAACTGACTTAAATTGAGGTGTCTATCAACACGGCCTGGCAGCACAGACCTGTAATCCCAGGAACTCAGAGGGATCTGAAGTTCCAGCCCAGACCCGGCAACTTAGTGAGAGACTGTCACAAAATAAAAATGGCTGGGGATGTAACTCACTGAGAAGGCCCTGGATTGAAACTCCAGAACAACAACAACAACAACAAAAAATTAACAAAAAGGAGGGGGGAAAGGGGTGCTGGGGACATAGCTCAGTGGGAAGTCCTTGGGTTCAACTCTCAGTACGCCCATCTCCCAAGGCACAACGATTCAAGCAGTCATGATCCAGCCTGCAGTAAGGCCTGCTTGCTGTATTCCAGGCGCAGCCTAAGGCACTTGAAACTCAAAAAAGCCAAGGGCGACTTCTTTGGCCAGGGGAAGGCTGTTCAGAGAAGATCCCCTCGGAAAGAAGAAAGTGCCCTGCGGAGGCCGGCCCCTACAGCGTGTGGCCTCAGAGTCTGGCCACCTACATCAGCCTGGAGGTGTCCTTAGGCGGGACAGGAAGTGTCTTCATTTCTCTAGACGATACGGCGAAGTGCCTTCCCCTGACTAGTCAAGGATTGGCATAAAAAAACGCTAAAAAACAAAAAACAGATTTCCATCTTCAGGAGACCCTAGCCCATTCAGAGTCTTCAGCCAGTCTTATGAACAAATATGCGTAAGAGGAAAGAACTGGTAAATCTTGTGGAAGGGGAGAAAGAGTACCCCAAAAGGTTCTGCGTTTTATAAAGGGAGCCCCTTTATAAAACTACTCCAACCTCGAAGAAAAAGAACCAAAGAAGCACACAAAGCGACCGGAGCCCCGTGCCCGGGGGGTGGGGGGGTCCCTGTCCGGAGCGACGTCAGAGCTTTCCCCATCTCGCCTGATTTGGCAACAAGGAAAGATCTCTTCCCTTTATTTATTTTTCAATTTAAATCGATTTCTTTCTCCCTCGTCTCGCCCCGCCAGCCACTCCGGCTTGGGTTTTCCACCGGCCTCCCAATCCCTTTGGAAAGTGGAGTGGAATTCATCGAAGTGGGAGCGCGGGGGCGGGGGCGGGGGCGGGGAGGCCGGGAGCCCCGGCGCGAGGGGAGGGCGGGGGCGGGGACGTGCAGCCTGCGCCGGCGACGGCGGGGACTCCGGGCGCCCCGGCGGGCCACGGCGGGCGGCGGGCGGCGCTGCAGCGGCGAGATCGGAGCGCGGAGCCCGGCCGCCGCCCGCGGGCGCGAGTGTGCGCGGGTGTGGAAGGCCGGCGTGCGCGCGTGTGAGTCCGAGCGGGGCTCGCCCCCGGCCGGCGCCCGCACTCGGGCGGTCCCACGCGCGATCGGCGCCCGGGGGCCGCGAGGCCGGGCGGGGGAGGGAGAAAGTGCGAGTCGGTGTCATCGCCATCCATTGTCGGAAGGGGAGGAAGCCATCCCGCCGCGGCGCGCGGCAGCAGCTGGGCGGGCACATCTGGGCATGCAAAGCCGACCTCCGCCGCAGCCGCCGCCCGCGATCGCTTCCGAAGCCGCGTCGCCTTCGGCCCCCGCCTCGGCCAGAGGTTTCGTTTTTAGCCGAGTATTTACGCGAGCTGGCCGCGGGCGCGGGGGTGGGGCGGGTGCACACAGCGGCTGCTTCTTTTCCAGGGATCTATTTCATGGGGATGTGTTCGAGGCAGGAGCGAATTCAGAAGGATGTCGACGTCGTGATCCAAAAGTCCAGAGCCGACAAGGACTGCCTGTTTGCAGGTGAGTTGGCGCCTCGCACCCGCGCCGCCGCCCCCACCGCCTCCCGTGCGGCCGGGGTGGCGGCGTGAGTGGCGCGGCCCCGTGCGGGGGCGCCTCCGGCCGCGGCTGCCGCTCGCCCGCTGCGGGGCGGGAGCCCGGCCGGGGGCGCGCGCCGCTCTCCAGCCCCGGGGCGTCCCGGCCCCTTCCCGGGCTCCGGCGGCCGCGGGCCAGCGCGACGACGGACACGCCGGGCCGGCGCGGTGGCCGGGATGGGGCCGCGCTCGGCTCCGCGCCCCGCGCAGAGGCCCCTCCGGGCGGCCAGCGCCGGCTCGTCGCCCGCCTGCCCGGCTCCCGCTCCGCCCGGCGCCCCGGAAACGGAGGGATCCCGGGCCCCGGGGCGCCCGGCGCCCCCGCCGGGGGTCGCCCGCCGCCCGCTCGGCTCCCCGGAGAGCGAGCGGCTTCTGCTTCGCTGGCGGGGGCCGGTTCTGGCTGCCAGACCGGGAAATTCCCGCCGTTGCCATGGCACCCGGCACTTGTTGCGGGGGGCAGCCGCCCGCGGCTCCCTGCCGGAGGTGCGCCGGGCCCCCCGGGGCGAGGAGCCCTGGCTGCCCCCAGCCGCACCTCCGCCCGGCAGGCCTCCGGCGCCCTGGAGGTGGGAGCCCGGATCGGGTTAAAGATCCGACCAGGGTCGCTTTTAACGCGACTTTTCGTTTCAGATTTCAGATACTCGGACTCCACGTTTACTTTCACCTACGTTGGCGGCCCCAAAAGGTATTTGTGTATACAGAGTCGCTTCATTTCCTGTTCACACGCCTGTGTTTCCTTTGTTCTTAGCTTGTTCGGCGTTTTGGTGTTTTGGTGGCTTGTTGGTGTGATTTTTGATTGCCGTTGTCCGGCCACGTCCCAAGCCCGATGTCCCCTGGCTTTAAATAGCGGAGAGGAAAAGCAATGGTGGAAAGAGGTGTTTCCAAAAACCACGCTTTAGACCGAGGACGGACCTGGCCGTACTCGAGGCCATCTGGGGTTGATGGCGAGCAGGCAGGTACAGAACCGGAATCCTAGGCAGGAGGTGAAAGGCACGAGACGTTGCATGTTCCGATATAGTTTGATCGCAAGCGGTGATTTTCCTGGTGAGTTGAGGCTGTGTTTCAATGTTTTCTGAAGGTTGGCATAAACACTCCGCCTGCCAGTTCTCCACACAGTTTCCCCCTCTACCCCCCCCCCCCCCCCCCCCCCCCCCCCCCCCCCCGGGAGTGGTATTTTGGTTTTCAAATTTAGTTGTAGAAACGAATCTGGAGACTTAGTGTGTAGCTGGAGTGTGTATGCCTTTTGAGGAAAGGATGAATGGGGCAGATTGAGAAAGCTGATTGTCGACAATCTGAAGCAAGCCCGGATCCAGTTCTTTGCTGAGAATGTAGAGGTGAAATGAAAGGGAGTTACTCAGATAGGTTTTGCTGTCTTCATAGACAGAATTTTACCGTTTAGGGACAAGAGTGATTTTTAAAAGCAGCGACCACATAAGAAAACTGCTGTTAGGGCAAGCCATACCATTTGACCACATTCCGAGATATCTCTTAGTTAGTGGAAACGTTTATGAACATATAAATTACCCAAGCTGTTTTCTGTAAATATATTTTTAAAAGCTTGGTATTCACGTGAACCTTTAAAACAGTTAAGGATCTGTATCGCATTCTGCATCTCAGAAAAGCTATGATTACCATGGTTATCAGGTTTTCTGCATGGGCGGTGTTCTAAGCCCCAGGATTGATACACTATTGATTTTCTTTTTGGTTGGAAATAGTGAATTACTCAACTACTGTATGTACTTTTTGGGAAATACACAGTTAAGTTGTCTTAATTTGTGAGAGCACCTTCATTATTGTAATTATGGTTGAAGTTAAATTAGTGGTTGTTTGATTAAAGTAATGCTGCTCTTACACTTAATATCCACAGGAGATTATTATATGACTGTATTCCTCTTAGATTATATTAACGCTTAACAGTGTCCAGTGTGGTCCACTGAAAGCATTCCTACACTGCAGGTAGATATCTGAGTTGTCTGTTATCGGATTGTTGCTTTTCTTCTAGTGGGATATGTGGATAAGAATATCCTGAGTGGGCTTTTCAACTGCTTGCTACTTTTAATAAGATATTTCAGTTCTTTTGGCCTCAGTTTACTTATCTGTATAATGATGGGTAAGCCATGCACTTAATCTCTGAGATATGTTTGGTACTGCAGTTGAGATTCTTTACACTAGTGATCACGTAGCAGGGGTTGGGGAAGGTATGGATGACTTTCGAGCAAGGCCAGGGTGTTGGCCTCAATGATTAATCAAGATAACATCAGTTTTCACTGGAGGAACTTGTCCCATGGCTGCTTTTACAATAGAACTCCTTTTATGTGTAACCTATTAAAGGATAATGCTTTCCTTTTGTTTCTGTTTGGTCCTTCTAGACCCAAAATGGAACCGCTGTGAGTAGGGAATGGCAACTGATAAATATGTGTGTTTACATCTGAAAAGCTTGCTATACCGTGCACGTAAAACAAGTTCTTTCTGTATAGTACAGACTGCAGTGCCTTCCCAGTCCCTTGGTTTTCAAACTCTGTCTTGCTAAGTTGCCTAGGCTGAGCTTAAACTCATTTTCCTTTGGAGCCAGATGCATTGGGCACATTCAGAGTAGTGTGAGGCAGGGTGCCTTGAGATGTCCCTAAATGAGGAACTCATCCTTAGAGGAAAAACTCCTCCCAGGTAAAAAACTACGGTATAATAAGAAAGACCACACCCCGGAATGGCCAAGGACAAAGCTCCAGTAGGTCATGAGACCGGAGAGCCAACTGACCAAGGGTCAGTTCTTGGGCCCTTGAATTTGTTCTTAAGCCAGTGAAGTAGTTTGATGCTAATATGCACCAGTCAGTGAAGGCCAGCTCTGTGTAGGAAAATGAATATGCAAGATTTGCAGGAAGAAGTTAATGAAAGATGATCCTCACTGTTGATGAAGTGGTGACCTGGCCCCTGGTCCTCTTTGCAGGGAGTTCCGATTTTCGACCTCACCGTCTCCCTTGTACTTATCCCAGAAAAGTTACTTACTACTTCTTTACTGCTCGTTTTGCTTGTGGTGTTCATTCTTCGACTTTGGCAGAGCACAAACCATGCTTTTGAGCTCTTGGGCGACTAGGATCACAGCTGTGTGCTACCACTTACGATCATGAAGACAGTTGCTTGGTGCTTGTATTTGTGGGCAGGGAAGACTTTTCCCTCTAAAAATAAAGCTATATTTTCATTTCTCTTAATTAGATAGAAATTGATATTTATATCTCAGTGAGGCATTTAAAATTAAAATCATTCTCTATTTTGATTTAATGTACTTTGCAATTTTTGATATTTGATACTGTCTCAGATAATGTAGACTTGATACACTATTAAAAGGTATGAGAGTTTTTAAGTTTTTATTTTTTTTAGCGCTAGAGAGTAAACTCGGCCTTTGCACTGAGCTGCCCATTTTTATGTTATATTTTGAAACCGGGTCTTGGTAATAGTTTACCCAGGCTGGACTTGAACTTCTGATCTTGTCGCTTCAGCCTCCTGAAGTGCTGGGCTTACTGACTTGTCCCATGATGTCAACTGGACATGAGAGAGTCTCAGGATGCAGTCCATAATTATACTGACTTGTGTTTAGCTACTGTTTCATCCAAACAGGAACACACAAATAATTTTCAACTCAAGTTTTAGACAAAACTTAATACACCATTTTTTCTCTGACATTTTCTGTGATTTATGCATTATTCTAAAGACAAATGTTGATTAATCTTTTGTGGTACTTTTAGAAAAGAAAGGTTGGAACTTCTTTTTAACATTTTATTTCCCGGGCTAAGAGGATGTGCCTTGAGGGGACTGGGTCAGGGCTGGCCAGTGGCCTGTAAATTAGGCTTTTATTGAGGGTCCTTGGAGGAGCAAAGTGTGAGTGTCTTTTAACAGATGTCGTTATGCTTGGTGGAATTTAGTTGAGCAAGGAGGGGGAAGGAAATGGACAGTGTATAGAATGAGTTAACTTAATTTTCTGTAGTGAAAGGCTGTGGGATTCTTACCATTCTGGGCTACACAGTGAGGCTCAGAGAGGTTGAAATCCTTGGTCAGTTTCACCTAAAGTAAATGATGAAGCTATACTGTAAGCTCTGTTCTGATACATGCTTGAGATTGATCTGTGATCAGTCTTCTACATTAGAATTTCAAACCTTTTTGAATATGCAGACACTTAGCCAAATATTATGCAGGTGTTGTCTTCATATGTGTTGAATCAAACCTAGGGCCTTGTAACTGAGCTACATCCCCTCTGGAGAGTTGGAATTTTGACTTCTGCTTGTTGGACTAGTACTATGACATGACCTTCAGAAAGGCCAGAAATAGACCTCTGAGGTTTAAAAAAACACAAATAAGAATTATAGATTATAGACTGGGTGTGTTGGTGGCATGTCTTTAATCACACACTGAAGAGGGCTGGAGGAATAGCTTAGCCTTTAAAGCTGAAACGCTTCCTAGCAAGCTCAAGGCCGTGGGTTCAGTTACACAGCACCACATAAGCTGGGCCGTGATGATGCACACCTGTAATCCTAACTTTTGAGAGGCTGAGGCAGGAGGATTGCTGTGTTTTCAAGACTAGCCTAGGCTACATAGTGAGCTAAGGACCAACCTGGTGGACTGCAGAGCCGGACCTGATCTCAAAAAAGAGGGGAAAAAAATCCTGCGGGGACTGAACGGAGTTGTGCTTAAGCCTGGGCTATTTATTGAGACCTTGTTTCAACAAAGCAAAACCAACGGCAACTGCCGAAATTATTGGTTGTAAAAAATTAGAACACGATACATGCCAACAAGAAAATTAACTGTGCATGCTTTCTATCTGCTGTTAACATATTTGGGTTTATGCTTTTGGAATTTTTATGAATCTGCTGAACATCTCAGTTACACGTAGTGTACTGTAGGCTTGGTGGTTCTGCTTCGGGATCCAGTGATTGATGGGAACTGCTCAGCACTGTGTAGGGGAGGACTGAACGGCAGAGTCAGGGAAGACGTCAAAATTCAAAAATCCAAGTGCAGTTTATACTGGACGCACGTTGCTTTTTGCATTATTGTGAAGTAGAATAATTATTGCGAAACTTTGTACGTTGAGGACTTTGTATTCTGATGGTCTACTTAACATTTTTTGACTGAGAATCTTTCGGAGATTGAATTCTTGTCAAGTTCATAGTTGTTTCACTGTCCCCTGGTATACTGACTAGGGCAGCATTTCTCAGTAAGTAGGTGTTGAATGAATTGGGAAATGGGTGCTAAAAGATCTGGCAAGGTAGGTAGAATTTTCTAACCGTAATGACCAACTATGGGGACACTAGAACACTTAAAGAGACTGCGATCTGGTGATGCTGCTTGCAGAGGAATTTCTTGTGAATCCTGAGTGGTGAAGAAAGTTGCTTAGTCAACTCTTAAGTCCTGTTCTCTGGGTCTCAGGTTCAAATGTTTTCTGGTGTCAGATAGTGCAGTTATTTCATTTAAAAGGGAGCCAGGCGTAGGAATGGGCCCTGTAATTTCACACTCCAAGGCAGGAGGGTGACAAGTTTGAGCCCAACCTGGTAAATTGAATGACTTAGATAATGGGATATCTCAAAAAAAATGTTGGGAGGTGAAGGGGTGTGTACACACAGGTGATGCATTTGCAAGGACTTTGGCATGCTGAAGAGTTTCAGCTCTCAAGTTTAAAACTTCTCTGATGATCCAGGAAGCTTCCTCAGTCCCTAAACCACCGGGGCCCCGGATGTGCTTATTAGCATACGAGGAGTGTATAAGGAAAGACAATGTGCTCTTTTTCAAAGAGCATTTGCTTTCTTTGGGCTTCTTAGGAAAGAAATGGATGTGTGCATAGGGGTAGGGTGAAAGGAGCAATCAGATCATCTTAACTAAGAAGGCTTAATCAGTTTTTGCTGTAGAAATATACTCACGAAACCGCCAAATGCTCCTCGAGGTATTGGGATGAAATGATCATTTTTTAAAAATTAAAATTTAGCATATTTCTCTTGGCAGTGGGGACTTACTTTCATGTTACATCAATTATTATGCAACATATTTTGTTTTGAAAGTGTCTTCTTTCAAGCCTGGAAAGCTGCTTTAGAACCTGGGATGGCTTCAGAGGAAGGGGGTATGAAGGACCTCGCGTGAGTGATGGAGAATCTTGAGTTTTGTCTCCCTTCTTAAATTACACCTGCTCTTTTCTTCTACATACAAAACATTTTCTGGAAAGGGTTTTAATACTCAAAACCACTGACCTAAAGTAATCACCAGTTTAACATAGGTCTAAGTTTATTAAAGCTTGTATATTAGAAACACTTAAACTTCATTTATTTTATGGATGAATATATTACTACCAATGATATTTACTGAATGTAGTTTCACTCTGTTCCTTGTCTACCTGACCTTGTCCCTACAGCTTGCTACCAAGGCAGATAAGCTCTTTGTCAGTTAATATACATTTTATAGTTATAGAAACTGAAGCTTGAGTAGTTTAAATAGTATTAGCAAAAGATAGAGTAGGAATGTATCTCAGTGTAAGTCCCTGTTCATATAGGGCACAAAGGACATCGGTTGAACTGGCATGACTAGAATAGTTGGGGACATTTGGGATGGGAAGGATTGCTAATAAATGCCTGCCGGAGGGCAGGTCTAAAAATCTACTGGCTGCCAAGGAAAGTGCCCTAGCCCGGGGCTATGCATAGTAGGTTGGAAAATTATGTATGTTGGCTGTGGAATCTTTATGCAAATATTTGGCTAATTCATTTAAATTCCCTGTCATTAGTCTCTGCAGCATTAAAAAAAATCTAGTTAAAAATTTCATCAATCCTAAAAATATTGTGTAATTTTCTGCCCAGATCCGCTTCTGCTTAGATGGTCTTAGATGAATTTTGCTTTCCGATGCTGCTGCTGTGTAGTTTCTTTTTCTTTCCAGTTAATGATGAGCAGTTCTTTCCTTTTCCTTTCGTGATTTCTGAAATGTTTTCTTCCATGGACCCCAGGGAAGATTCGTGAGAATGTATTTTTTAGATCTTTCATTCAAGTTACTTCACATGAATGAGAAGACACTGCCATCCAGGTATTTTTGTCATTCTCACCTCAAGCCAAGCTGTCAAAACACACCCTCCTTTCTCTTTTCAAAGAAGCTTCTTCACCTTTCTCCTGTTCCATGGCAGGCCTTTGAGCCAGGTAACCCGGAGTTCCACTGGTCTCTTTTGTTGACATAGGTGTCCATGCCCTGTTGGCCTTGACTTAGATCAATTACTTGAACCCAGCATCTCTTAAAATTCTTAGCTTCTGACCCATCCAGTTCACTCACCTGAACTTTCAGCGTGAATGTAATTGCATGTAGCTGTTCGGAAGCTCTCAAATGTGACCCCAGTTTCCTCCACGTCAACATTAAACCCCACCTAGCCCCTCGTTCCTATGTGGTCTTTGGGCCTGCACGCCTTACCTGGCCTCTGTTGCTCATTGACCTTTCCTCACTCAGCAGCAGCTTGACTATGGAGCATCCACCTGTTCAAGGAGTATCGATTCATAACATCTGTGTCACGTACTGTGGCTGGTTTGAATAGGAAGATTGTGGTTTTTATTACCACAGATCCCAGCTGGTTTTCTCTGTCCCTGGTCTGCTAATGGCATCTCTGTTCATTAGAATGCACATGCGCAGCGAGGCCAGACCGAGGCTAAGGGTGGATGGGGTGAGACTCACAGGACAGGAATGAAATCTTCAGGGGAGGACGAGGATGCAGATAAACTGTCCCCTGTGTTACAGATGAACAAAAATGACAGCAGTAAGGACCAAGGGTCTTGAATGTGGCTGATTTGCATATCAGCCTTAGCCGGTTTGTGGCAGAGGCCTTTTACATATTAAGTGGCCTGTGACTGATCCTCCAGTGTTGAATTTAAAAGGGAGACATCTCTTGAAACCTGTGTGTGCTCCTGTCACTTTGCCTGTACAGGAATTAGCAGAAGGCTAGCTGCTTGTTGACTTTACTCCGGGGACATTTCTGAACATTTTGAAATGCAGGTTGAAACGATAGATTTGTCAGCCAGCTCTGAAGCTCTCTGTTTACTCTTTTCGTCGTTATTGTGTTGTTTAAGAAATGAGCACGGTTGTTATAATCCAAGAATTGGAAAATATTTACTCTGAAATATAGAACTGGGACAGAGAATAATGTAATGACATTTGTTAGCTGTGCACGTCTGTGAAGAAAAAGGTACAGACAAAAATGGAAAACAACAGCCAGAAAAGCACAGAGCTTTAGAAGTGTCCTTAGAAGTCAAATTTTAGAAATGGCCACATGCACAGACTCAACAATGGTTACACAAACCAGGTGTGGTGGGGCGCATCTGGAATCCCAGCACTGTGGGAAACTGAGGCAGGAGGAAAGGGAGCTTCAGGCCAGCCTGGGCCTGAGGCTACAAGCTACAAAGAGTTCAAGGAGAGCTTGAACTAATAGAAGGACTCCACTGGAAAAAAAGGAAGAAAAGGGGAAAAAAAAAACTGCACAAAAAGTCACACAGAAATAAATCATATTGTTTAGAGATTAGAGCTCTAGATCTGATCAGAGTGCCCTGAATACAGTAAATGTTTTATAATTTTTCTTAAGAGAGTAATATTTTTCTTACATTATATGACAGCACTTCCCAAACTGCTAACATTGTGGCCAAATATGTCAGGGAAATCCTTAAACAATATTAAATAGCTTGAACAGCTGGCTTTTTAAAGCCTTTTTCTAACATACTGCACCATGCACATCTGAGAGGTGAAGGTAGGCAGTGTCTGTCAGTCTTAGTTGATTACAGATCTGGTGCATCTCGGGAGAGTTGCTTTCTGGAATACACAGCGGTGAAGTCTGAATCTTAGTCATTAAAAACATGTTTTTGGGTAAACAAGAGTCTGATCAAAATGGGAATTACTGATTCGTAGAGAGCCCTGAAGAATTTATTTTTAACATTTTTTTGTAGTGGTGGCTCTGTGAACAGGGGAGCTTGGGTTAAGAGGTGGTTGGCAGCTGGTGCCACTAAATTTACCCATGAAGATTTATTTACTCCTCTGCTGTCTTGTGTGCAGACTCTGTTTAAGAAGTTTCCTTATCAGGGAAGCTTACAACTTACCTCAATATTTCATTTCACTGATAAGGTATATATATAAAGATCAATGAGGGTATCTGTTTAGTAAAATCATTTTCTTCCTGGGTGACTGACCAAGTGAGAGCGTTTAGTGAAGGATTTAGACAGGTTTCTCACACTTTTCCGGCAGTCTCTGAAAGTAGTAACGTCAGTAGTAAAACTGTAGGAAGCCTTATTTTGCTTTCTGGAACCCAGGAGCGTGATGTCTGTCCTTCCACTCGTCCTTCTGTGGGGAGAGGGTAAGGCAGGGGTTTGGATGAGTACAGTGGGCAGTAGATGTGTTCCTGTAGGAATGTGCTGTAGCTTTCGGGGTCCAGGGGAATGGGGGCAACTTGACGGTCCCCCAGAGTCTGATGACTGTTAGGTTCCCTAAGTGAGAGGCGGTGTGCTCAGTCTTAACTGAATGAATTCTCTGGTCGCTGAACATGTATTCATGTTACTGATCTTCTCAAAAGCAGTCTGAGCTCATGCCAGGTTCCTTAAACTGAATGCCTGCATCCGTCGGGTGGGTAAGGCGCCTGCCATCTTTTCTCATTAAGATGCACCACAGCTAGATATGCAGCGGGCAAACAGTCCGCCAGCTGAAAAGCGGCTATTACTTTATTATCCTCACAGAATTCAAAATGACTTCTGTAGTGAACCATCAGGTTTATTTTTAGTTAACTATGATAAAAGTTTGAATAATTCAGTGGAAGCCCAATTCTTTTTGTCTTGGAAGTCTATTCTTATGGGAAAGTCAGCCTAGCAGGGTGATTGCAGTGAAAATTAAGAGCACTGTTAGTAATAGGGTAAACTCAGTGTTTAGAGTGCTTGCCTAGCCTGTGCAAGGCCCTGGGTTCAGTTCCGCAATGCTGCATAAAAACCAGCCAGGTATGGTGGCACACACCTGTAATCCCAGCACTTGAGAGGCTGGGGCAAGAGGATTGCCCTTGGGTCAAGGCCATCGAGGGCGTCTCTTGTCAGTTCAGCACCAGCGTGAACCACATAGCAAGACTGTCTTAAGAGCAAGCAGCCCCCCCTCCCCCAGGTGATTCCAGTGAAATTGCTATTCTTGGTTGAATTGGGCTCTAAATTGATGAAATTTGGGCCAAGAAAAATTTTAATATTTTGAAACCATACTAGTTTGATTCAAAACGAGCCTTCTTGTTTTGACTTTCTATGCTATTAATTTAGAATTCCCATTATCCTCAATTCTTAATGCCTGTGAAAGAGGACTACAGAAGTCTCACAGGAGGTGGGGGCCATTATTTAATAAGTGGAATACTCTGGAAATATTGAGTTTCTTGGGGGTGGTGGTAGTTAGGCACAGGACACATGTAAAGTATTTCCCCAGCAGTCCCAACATCATGTTACTGGTTTTAGAAGCGCCACAGACATACGTGCAACTCTTAATATAAATTGGACTGAATTTACTAATTAATTAGTCAAAACATTTTCAGTGTTTATGGAATTGCATTATAGTACTTCCAAAACGGTGGGTGCAAATGCTTGGCTAAGTTTTAAGATTATTTGAAAAATTGCTTATTGTATTCCAGAGTGGCATTGCCAAATGAACATTCCCATTTGGATTTCCTGTGACCATCCTGTTATTCCTCAGTCTCTTTTGAGTCTTGACTGAAAGTTGTAGTACTTTCAAAATTGACTTAGTCTGCTGAAGAAAAGGGTCCCCTTCCCCCCAAAAACCTGTTAGTCTTGGCTGACAATACCAGATAAGTATCCCAACTTCTTCCTGCATAATGGTTGGGAAGTTTCTTTATGTATGTATTTTTGAGACATGCAAATACAAAATGTAAATTTTATAATCAAGAAAATGCAGTAACTCAATACATGCTTAGTTGAAGAGAAATTGGGTAAAAGGCATACAGAAATTTCCTAATTCTGCCTTTCAGATTACTCTCTAGTTGTCCCAAGCAAATTTTGTGTTTTCTCCAGAGGAAAAGGAAAAGGCGGCTGGCATGATTTTATGGATACTGACATCTGTATTGCCTCAATATTTACATTTTTAAGTAAGATCTGTCTGATAATACAGTTTTCAGTAGAGGCGCGAAGGGACAGTGTTGAGATTCTGTGGGAGGGACGGGAAGGCTGGGTGTTTCTAGCTGTTCTCTGCTTGTCTCCTTTAATACCCTGGGTAGTGCCGTCTCCCCATCTTTATAATACCTGCCTTGTTTCTACTCAAGCATTCTTTACAAGCCCGCAGGCTCTTAATGTCTCTTTGGAGTTGCCGCAACATGCCAGGTGGGAGACCGGAAGGGTGAGTGGACATGGAGATCCTTTGTAAACCGCCTGTGTCTGGTTCTCCACTGTCTGTCTACAGTATAAAATATACACAGATTTGTAGGGGTGTGTGTGTGTGTGTGTGTGTGTGTGTGTGTGTGTGTGTGTGGTGCTGAGGATTGAGCCCAGTGCTTTATCTTTGGACTATGTCTACAAGTCCAGACCTATACCTTGTATAGAGAAAATAGTTAAAATTTGAAGGAAATGAGCTTGTTAAAAGAGATATATCAGTGAATAAATAAATGAATTGACCTCCTCTCTTGCTTATTGCGTGAGTATTTTAAAGAAAAGATTTACTGGCTTATTGTGGGTATTCTACTTTCTCATGTAGTGGTAACTTAGTGTTCCTCCACCTAACATGTACTTTTCAAGGGTACGAAATAAGTGGTAAGAAATAAGACAGAATTATGCAATGAGATTTCAATAAGAAATTTTGATGTAATTGCCACAGATTTATTTAGCCCCATATATTTTGTTGGGACCTGAAGGCATGCCTGATTTTCATAAAATCAATGCATTGCTGTGAAAACAAATTACTTTTGCTACCGTTCTTGAGAATGCACACACATACCCTATTAGAAATTTTGCCAATGGCTGAAATTGTATAAAGTGCTCCTGAATTTAAAAGATAGACTTTAGTTATCTTACAAACTAATTTTCAGATGATTTCCCTAATAGGACATAGGTGGGTTTTAGTTCCAACTGAAATACATTTCCATGAGTGTTAAGAATGGAGACTTGTAAATCTAGCTGATCCCACTAGAAAATACTGCTTTTTTCTGAAAAATTTTAGTAAGAACTCAATGACTTAAAATCTGTTTTCATTTTAAAGGACATTTATTTTAATAATAAGCAGTTGAGAAATAATTTTTTCTGAATATCTGTAGGATTTTTCTTTTCGTGTGTGTGTGTGTGTGTGTGTGTGTGTGTGTGTTTCCTTTCAGTACCTGGGATTGAGCCACATACTCGGCCTCTTTTGATTAATTTATTATTTTGAGACAGGGTTTCCGAGCTGCTCAAACCAGTCTTGAACCTGGGATCTCTCTGCCTCAAGTTGCCAGAGCGCCAGGATGACACTCCTTGTCTAGTTTATTTTCTTTTTTTGCTTTAAGATTAGATCAAGTTGGCTTTGGATCCATTTTGCCCATTCTTGAAGATTTGTTGAGCCACCGATGGGTGAGGCAAATATCATGTAATCTTAACTTGATGAGGTGGGTGACTCTGAAGTGTGCGTGTGCATGCGTGTGTGAGAGTGTGTACTTTTGCTTCTTTTTTCTTTTTAGATCCTGTCTGTGGATTAGTGCTGCGAAGCTGAAAAGGAGAGATGATGAATAATTCTTATTGATGTCTAAGCAGCAAGTTTACGTGTGGGTCATTATTTTTATATCTTTAAACCGTCTAAGAGGCTCATGTAAAACTTGTTTCTGATTTCCAGTAGTTGTGAGGAATTCCACTCACAGCCCTCTTTGAAGCTGTGAAGGAGGGTCAAGAGTTTGCCCTGTTTAGCCCAAAGCGATGTACGCTTCTGTGAGGAGACTCTTCGCTGTTGTTATTTGAGTCAGGGTCCTGCTCCGTAGTCCAGGCTGATCCTGAACCTACTGTGCATCTCAGGCTGGCCTCAACCTCAGCGGCAGTCCTCCTGCCTCAGCTGCCACGGTGCTGGGAATTAATGGCATGTGCGCCACTACGCCCAGCTTACGCCATGTGATTGTGAGCTGGTTAGGAAATGCCAGACCTTTCCTCCATGTTTTCTGTTCCTTGCTGTCCCTTAGCTCTGTTGTGTCTTTCCAATTTATTGCTTGCTATATACTGTGAATAGAAAACAGACAGTTGTATAAAATACTGCCCAAATGGGTAAGATTTGTTTGTACTTTTTTGCTTTGGCTGTGCTGAGGACTGCCTCTAGGGCCTACACAACGAGTTCTAGCCTTAGTTCCTTCTTTGAGTTCATTAGAGATAAGGTCTCACTAAGTCACCAGTTTGCCCAGGTTGGCCTTGAACCTGAGCTCTTCTTGCCTCGGCCTCCTAAAATGCTGGGATTATAGGCATACACTACTGGATCTGGCAGTAAGAATTTCTTAAAGGACCTAAGGAATATAATAAGGACTTGGCCTTTTTTGAGTGTTTGTCTGTGACGTGTTTTGATGGTTAAAACCTTTCCATGTGTTTGTTTGCCTCTTGTCTGTCTTTGTTTTATGGCACTGGGGATGAAAACACTTGAACTGCTTTGGGTTGAGATACTACATTTTCAGCCCTTTATTGTTTTGAGACTTAAGTCCTGCTCATTTGCTAGGTTGCCAAGATGAGATTCTCTTGTCTTCAGCCCTCTAGAGTTCTGGGATTAACAAGCACCACCATGGCAGGTTTTCTGTAGTTAATTTGTAAACTTAGTATTTCATGGCCTTTGATTTGAGGTGTGGCTGGAAGTGGCTGGAAAGCAGTGTAAATGTATGGTAGGCTTATGGTAGTGCATCATGGGTGGTTAGAATCTGGCTGTTCCTGGAAAGCGTGTTTTCCCTGGTGTGGCTACATTCTCTGCTTTTCTTGAACTGAGATCTGAGCAGAGACCAAAATCCCCAGGTACATGAGGTGCCTAAGCCATTTTTGTTTGCTTAAATTGTTCCTTGTATCTGAATATGAATAGATAGGTCTTCCTATCAAGATTATGAGACTAACATTTGGCTAAGCTCAATTTTAATGAAATCATTTGGATTTTTTTTATAGTCACTTAACATTTTTAGCTAATGTTATATTCTGCTCTCTGGAGAAAAAGAAATGGTATTCAGTATGATGGCCACCTTGTTACTGAGGAAAAGTCGAAGTGCAGCATTTCAAGTGCCATATGTTTTAAGTTAAAACCATTGCCTGTGTCCCAGGGCATGGAGTGATCATACGTGCCTGCTTGTGTCCCTTTTAATCTTTCCTTATAAGGATAAGCCTGGAGGCTTTTAACAATTTCGAATTTTTTCAAATTAGGTCACGTAAACCTAGCGTTGGACTCTGAATTCATAAGCAGTATCCTCACGAATGGTGGAGCTAGGATACAGTTGCATCCTGCTAATTGTTTAGCTTTGGACTAGAGGACCTGCGGACCACACTGCGTTTGTAGAGTGATCATGGCATTTTCAAATGTTGGTTTCTGCAGACTCTTACACAGAGTGATAACCTTTTTTTAAATTTTTTTTTATCTTTTCCTGAGCTGATATTGGAACATATGGTCTGGTAACTGAGTACGTGCGGAGAGGACTGTAGAGAATGCTTCAGATCAGGACTGACCTGGAAAAACATTGGTGCTTTGGTCTAGGAGGTGGAAAGGACCAGAAAGATACTTTAAAACCATGGGGATGAGGGAGAGGGCAGATTAGTGCTAAACCTCCGCCTGGAGGGATTAAGAGGAACTCCTGTGGTTAGTGCAATTTGGCTCTGATGGAAAGCCATCCACCCAGGAAACGATTTAAATACCCTGGTCCTAGCTGAACTGTGAACATTTTATTTACTTTAAGAAAGTTGTTTAACCCTTCTCATAGATTCTATCAATTTCAGGGTAATGTAAACACGTTTTCCCTTTGGCTGTATTACAAGGATGGGGAGGATTAATTAAATTTAAAAGAAAGGAGTGCTGTGAACTCCTAGGAGACCAAGGGAGCTGTTTATCATTTCTCTCATCGTTCATTTCTTATTCATTCATTTTACAAATATTTGTTGAATACTAATTATAATAATGACATACTTCCTGTCCTGACTGGGAATACAGAGATGAGCGATTGGGTGACTTCTGCCCTCATGATGCTATGTGTAGATATTTTATTTTTGAATTTCCCATTACTGAGCAGTGATTTGCGCCAGACACAGTGTTACTAGTCTCAGCAAGAGTTGGTGTTTGACCGGCATCCCTTCACTGAGTTTCACACTGGCTATTTACTCTTGCTTTAAAATTAGAATTACTCTTTTAGCAAGAGATTCACAGCAGGCAGAACTATGGTTTTTCCTATGTTGTAAACAGTGCTACACGAGCTGTATTTTTTCTTACTGAAACTTTTAAAGAGATCTACTCCTCTTTTACAGGCCATATTCAGTGTTACAATCTCGTAGGATTGTTGGTGAAAATATCACCGGGCTGCTATTTTCAAAAAAGAAAACCTCTAATGTCTGTGTTTTCAGATTATAGGAACATTATACATTAACTCACAAATTGAACTAAAACGTGTCAGTTACCCAAGGGCCAAAACTTAGACATTTTTAGTAAGCATTCGTAGTGCTATTCTAGAAGAATGCACTCTGTTTCTGTGGGCACCTTGAAGGCTTCCTAGCTTATGTGGCTTTTTAGTTGGTTCTTGGAGTTTATTAATTAAAAATGAGTATTTGAATGAACAATTTTGACTACCAGCCTGGAAATAACACTTACTTCAAGCAGAGCAAGTTAAGAGGAGATAAGTGGGTATTGTGTGTCTGAGTCTCTTCTGAGTATTTAAAAAGACTTCTCCTGCTTTAGTTTAGGAAGGAGAAGAATTTCTGTCCTTGATTTATTTCTTAATTTGAGTTTGTGCTTCTGGAAAAGGAAAATAATGGTCCTGGAATTAGTGTCCTTTATCACTGCCCAATAACGTAGATGAGTTGAGTTTGGGGGAGCCAAGGGGAGCTGGGAGTATAGAACAATAGATAGGCATATAGTTTTAGATAAAATCTATAAAGATGCAGAATCTGCTTGGAAATTATAGGATTAAAAAATGCTGGATTGAGAGTAATGGTAAGTGACCACTAAGGTTTCATAGGTGTTCATGTATATTCATGGATTCTCCTTCTTTTCAGCTGAAGGAATGTCATAAAAAATGACAAATGCCTAAATCCGAATCTTGACAGCACCTGCTTGCCAGCTTCTTCTGAAATCACGTGAGCCTTGCAGGGAACTCAGGGCAATATTTTAGGTCTATACTAACTTAGTTAGAGAACCAGTGCCTGAAGTGACTTCTAGGACTCACTTTACTTGTGTATTTATAGACTTTAAAAAGTGATTGTCATCAGGACGGCTCTCGAAAGCCAGGAGCCTGCGACATGGTGTGGATTTACGGTCCTTTTGCTGCTGCTGTCCCTGAAGCAGGATGTGGTTATGAGCGGTTACCGTCTCTTTGTTAGTGGTGGTGTGCTCAGCCCCTGAAACTCTTGGCTCTGTGTCTCCTGAAGATGGTCAAGTCATTGCCCGTCATCTCAGCTGTCCATGTACGGAAGAGACGCTGTAGAGACTATACATATACTCCTTTCTCAGAAATGCAGATCTGATGATATTTCTGATCTTTTTTTTTTGCATTTTGTTTAATCATGTTATTTGCTGTTGATCAGAAAATGAGGTAAGGGATGTGGGATTTCTGCAATGTCACGTCACTGTCCCTGGGCTTGGAGAACCACACAGGAGCTTGTGTGTCATGACGTTTGCATGCGCCAGAATGCCTTCTTTTGCTAATGACTGAGTAACTCCTTGGCTTATATATACAACAGGATTTTCTTGTTTATCTAGCTCCAGATTCTGTGATAAATTGGTTTTCCAGGTTGATTGGTTTAGGGCTTACCCGTATGTCCGAGGACCCTTTTCAGAAGTGGGCCCACTCTGTTAGCTAGCGTTGCTACCTCCGGGGATTGCGACGCAGCTGCGTACACATCTTGGTTCTTTACTTCCCATGCCAGAGACAGGAGGTCCCTTTAGAAGCTGATTATTTTTGTCCTGAAACCCAAGTTCCATCTCGAGAGTCAAGTCGGGTAAAATAAGCTAGTACTAAATTAGCTGTCCCAAGGAAGATGTACAACAGTGGAGAGTGGGAATGTTTCCAAGAGACGTGTGCTGGACGTGGTGGGCTCAAAGCCCTAAACAGTGAGATAGTTTCATTTCCGTTTCATAATTTAGTTTTCTAAATGCTTGGCCTGAGAATAGTTGGATGTGTGTGTGTGTGTGTTACGGGGATTAAGCTGATCCCACAGTCTTTGCACTGTTGCACACTCAGCCTATTTTTCAGTTTTACGACAGGATCTTGCTGGGTTGGAACTCGAAATCTTGCTCCCACAGCCTCCCACAGCGCTGAGATTATAATCCTGTGTCACAGAGGGGCGTGGCTTGGATTTCTGCTGAGCAAATTAATACCCTGTATGATGTGGAAAGTTTGCTCTAACACAGATGACTCCTTGGAGGGTGTTCAAGGCAGAGTTCTGTAATTACTGTCAGTGTTTCTGCCGTGTACCTCAAAGGTCCCTAGTGAGTTGGCGTTGTATAAAAAGAAAGCTTCCAGCCCTGGTAATTCCAGCACTTAGGAGACTGAGGCAGGAGGATCTCCATGAGTTTATGGCTAGCTTGGGTGACATAAGGAATTTCAGACCATCCTGGATTACATAGTGAGGAAAAAAGGAAGAAAGAGCTTTGCAAGATACAGAGATTCACTGCAAATATATCAGAATATGGCCTGGTGGACCAGCCTATTCCAGTGCATATAGTAGAATTAATGTTTGTAATATTTTAGTTTTTTGAACAGTTTTATAAGTCACTTTAGTACTTGTCTGATATTCCTTATGTAGGTTTTAAATACACATGTGACATAAATCTATATCAGTGGTAGTCACTAAAAAAGACAGATAATTCTCATTTCTGTATAAAATGTGATCAATTATGAAAGTTATCAATTATTTTTATATGATGTCTTGAAAGCAATTTTAGCTTGGTTTTTGAGGTAGCATTTATATTCTTGATCGAAAGAAAATGTCTTATCTATGATGGATAGTTACATACATTTTTATTTCTTTAATTATATAGCTTTGTCAGTTAGGAAAATTAAGAATGCCATGACACATTATTAGTTGAACTGTGGCCCAAAGCTTCAGACAAGAAAACGATGGGTTGAGTCCACTAGACCTTGGACAAACGCCATCATTCAGAACTGTTCTTTGTGACAGAGGGTGAGGTGAAATTTGGAAAGGTGTTCAAATTTGAGCATTTGAGTTCTTCTGGAGGTGCTACACTGTGCAGGGCTCTCATGAGCTACTCTTTTTATCCTGTGCATTCAAGGGAAAGGGAGTTTTTCATCCACCAGTTACTTGAGGTATGATTTTTTCCAAGAACGAGCTCTTTGAAGGTATAACCTGGCTGCTTCATCATTTTTTTCTTTTGTCCATTCTCACAGCTTTTCATTTTCTTGGCAAATGTACAGTGTTCTGTATTGACTAAGAATACCTTTGGGCATGCTGTGATAACAAAATAACTCTGAAGTTGGAGTCACTTATTTTTGTTTATAGTTTTTAAAAATCGTCTTAGACTAGTTGAGGGAAGGGTTCTGCTCCATGTTTTCACTTGGGTCAGATTGAAGAGTCTCCCTGCTACCTGTCTGTATTTGGAAGCACTTCCTCTTTTGGTCTCAGTTTCAGGGGAGAGACACATTCTGTGTGGGTTCTTCGCGACCTCAGCCTAGAACTGACGCACATTCCATTAGCCCCCAGACTCAAATACACCTACCTGCACACCTTCTGTTTCAGTGGACGAGAGCAAGAGGCGTGCTTGGTGAATATCACTAAACTTAGTGTGATTTTCCATTGCCCGGAAGTGTTGCATACCTGGTGAGTTGATGAGATCTCGTTCCTTTCCCTCCCTGCCACCTCCTTTCATAGAAGAAGGAGCTCTTGGAACCTGGTGCCTCAGGTGTAGCTTTCACCGTGCGCCTGTGTTACAGGTGTTTCTGTTGGAGGGTTTGTCAGCAGCCTGAGTCCGTGGCTGCTGTGTCTTTGCGAACGTCTGCTGTGCTCACTTGGGATGTCTCACGCTTGATATCTGAAGCTCTGTGACCATCCATTTCTGTTTCCTGTCTTATTCTTCTTTTCTAAGAATCCAAGGTCATAAAGGAGACTTGCGTGTTCTTTCAGTAGTGGAAACAAACCCTTGGGCACTTTCCGCTTTGTTGGTTTCAGCCCGCAGTGGAGGTTGAGCTGGCGCTGTGGCTGTCCGACCTCCCCTGTGGGCAGCCTTGGAGGAGCGCTGCCCGTGGGTTTGACCCCCGTGCTTCACCATGAGGAACTAGGATCAGTGAGCTGTGTAGGAGAGCAGGAGGAGGAAGGGATTCCTACTCAGTGGAAGAGGGTTGAGGAATTGAGCGATGAACAAGGGCAGGAGAAGTTGGAATAGTCTAAGAGGTGTGAGAGGGACTGAAGGATCCCAGGGTGGCTTTCTTTCCACCTGGTGCAGAAATCCTTGGCTCTACCAAAGCTCCAGTTGTTCTGTTAACACTGCTCTGGCGTGTTGCTGAGCTCGGCTATGCTTCTGCTTGGTCTCCTTCACTTTGAGGGCTTCGGCCCTTGGTTTGCGTTCTTCCACTGATCTAGACATCTGGCTAGCACACGGTGACTTGGGGTGTGTGCTGGATGTCTGACTTGACCCTCAGAAGCCCCTAGGCTCCTTGGCAGGCTCCCCTCACGGGTCATCCTCACCTCAGGCACCTACAGCTTAGCCACCGTGTGGACCCTGCTGTCCCCTGCCTTGTCCTTGTTGTTAAACCACATGCTTTGCTTCCTGATGGGACATTAGCCTGTTTTTCCAGCTCTTCAGTGTCTTTCTGCCACTTTGTAGAAACCTCTGATCTTCTGACTGTTTCCTTTTTTTCTATTAACTTCCGGTTTTACCCTTTTCCTCTTTTTAGCCATATTCTGTCATAAGGACTCATTTTCAGTGCCCTCAGTTTCCTTTTTCCTTATGTGTTTATTGGATATCAAACATCTGAAGAAGAGCTATCCCTGTCCTCTGTTCCTAGTGCCCAGGCAGCTGCCTTAATATTTCTAGAAGCAGAAGCTTGGCAGTGGTGATTATTATTCCTGAGTGGACGATTTTCACCCTCAGCCGGGTTCTCATCTACCAGACACTATGCGAAGTTTTGAGAGCATTTGGTAGATTCTGTGCGATCGTGAAGGTCTGTAATCTCGCTCTCTGGTAAGGCAGACATGTCATACATTTGAGACCAGCCTGGGCACCTTCAGTGAGACCCTGCCTGGAAATCTAAAAGGGGCTGGAGATGGCGCACAGCGTGAACGCCTTAGCACCAATCCCCTCCCCGCAATATTGGAAAATAAATTGAAAAAAAAAATGGAAGTTTCCCCTTCACCTGCGCCGGCTACCCATAATAGCTGCTGTATGGACGCCCTTCATTTCTCTACGTCATTTTTGGTGTTTCTAACATTTCCTACTCTTCCGTCTTCCTGATGACTTTGCATCCAAATTCATATGAAAATCCAAAACCAGAAGACAGCAGCTTTTCACTTCTTGCCCCATGCCAACCACTAACCCGCCGATGCTGTCCTGCTCCGTGCAGATGTCACTGGCAGGGACACTGGCTCCTGTGACACTGCTTCGTTCTCTGGATCTGTTCCTTGGTTTATGACTCTTCTGCTGATCACCTTCTTGTCACTAGTGTCTCTGCCTTAAAAAGCAAACAAAGGCTCCCTTGTTTCCTAGTTCTTGTTTCTCTGGGGCTCTTCCCCTTCCAATGCCAGAGTCTTCTCTACAAGTGTTTGTGTTCTTTTCCTTCACTTCCTTGGGTTTTTTCTCTAGCCCCACAGCGATCTGGCATCGCCTCCACAGTTACTTTGAAGCAGCTTTTATTTTGCTTGGTTGAATGCTGCCTTTGACAAGGTTAGCCCTGTCCCCGGGCCTCTGGGATGCACTCCTGGGTTTTGCCTCACATTTGGGCCGGCTTTTCCTTTCTATAGGTTCCCCACTTTCTACTCCCAACTCTCTCTCTCTCTCTCTCTCTCTCTCTCTCTCTCTCTCTCTCTCTCTCCTCTCTCTTTCTCTCTCTCCTCTCTCTTTGTTTCTCTTTGTGATACTAGGATTGAAGCTCAGGGCCTTTACACTGAACTACGTGTCTGAGTTTTGATTTTTGAGACAGTGTTTAAGTTGCTAAACTGCACAAGTTAGGCTTGGATTTGTGATCCTCCTGCTTCAGGCTCTCGGAGTGCTGGGATTACAGGCCTGTGCCTCCAGGTTTAACTCTTAGTCTAATCTCATAAATGTCACCAAGATTTAATGTTTTGTCCTGATCCCTATCTTTACCCATCCCACACACTTAGGACATCTTCACCAACTCCCTTGGCTCTCTTAATATCCTAGAGGTCCTCAGATCTCGATTTATTTGAGCTCTGTTCTCTGATTCAGTGTACATCTGTGTTTTGTATACACACTTGTCTGCTAGACAGCACAGTTTAGGTTTTAAGGGGCTTTAAATTCACTATAATAAAAAGTGAAACTACCCTCCTCCTGAGAACTAGTGAATGTCTGAGTAGAAATGCACACAGATTCTTGTAATGCCTGCTGCTTGGGAGACTGAGGCATGAGGATTCCAAGTTGGAGGCTAGCCTGTGCAACTTGGTGAGATTTTATTTCAAATTTGAGTCAATAAATAGAAGATGTAGCTCAGTGTAAAGGCACTGGGCCCAATCCCCTGAAATACAAAAACAAAACAAAGCAAAAACCCTGTGTCAAAATAAAATTATTTAAAAAAGAAGCTGAGGATGTAGCTCAACATTTCCTGAATTTAGTTCCCAGTTATATACCTGAAAACCAAAAAGTAAAAAACTAAACCCTTGAAAAACCTTGTATTCTCCAAGATGACTTTGCTCTTGTACTCCTTAAAGACAGTTAATCATCACGTGCTTCCTGAGTTGAACTTCCTACTACTGGTCAGATGTCTGGTTCTGCATGGCGGTTGCTTACTTCCCGTTCCAGCAGCTTTACCTTCCTTCCTGACACTACCTCCTCCATGCGTGTCTTTTAGGTCATTGCACCAACTTTTCTCAAATGAGTCTCTCTCCATCCAGTTCTGCTTCATTCCATTCCAGTCAACCCACAGCAAAATAATCTGATGTGTGAATCGGATCATGTTACTTCTTCTTAAAACCCTTCCAGTTGCTCCAGTGATAACCCAGTGAAACGCAAACTCATTGAGTTATTCAAAAGTGCCCTGTGATCTGACCTTTCAAGCCTTAATTCGCTAAGCCTCACCACTTTATTTAGATAAGCATCTTTATCTGCATGGGCTCTTCTGTTTTGTTAGTTAAGTCTTAAACAAGACCTTTAAAATTAAACATCTTTTTGATGCTGTCTTTGCCTCTAACACTTTGTCTTGTCACCGGAGGTAGTGATGATGTGACCAGAGTTTTTGATTTATGCCGGTGTTTTCTATACTTCAGCTGTGATTTGAATGTGTCTCCCAGAGTTCGTATGCTGGAAACTTTGGCCCGTAATGTTGGGAGGTATGGCTTGTTGACAGGTTAACGGGATGAGGCTGTGTGGACCTGTCCTCATGAGTGGACCTGTCCTCATGAGTGGACTGTTGGCAGAGGGTTGTTTATGCAGAGGAAGCTCTTTCTTGTACCCTCTTGCCTTCTGCTTCTGCTGGGGGATGAGGTAGCATCTTCCCAGGTGCTGGCATCCTGCTGTGAGACTTCTCAGTCTCAGGAACCATGAGTCAAACAAATTTACCCAGTCTCAGATTTTCTGTTACAGCCACACAAAGAGCCCAAGACCACTTCTTAAGGGCAGGAAGAATTTTCTTTTTCACTTAGCTCAGTGCCCAACTCAAACTCAGTTAAAACTTTTGAATGAAAGAAGGAGTGCTTTGGGGACGTCCATGTGGAGTATTTCCTTTGTTGGCATGATGCTTTTTCCTACTTTCACAGGCTGGGGAAATTCATCCCCCTTCACTCTCTGTCCTGGTGGACCAACTCAAATTAATGCCGTCTAAAATTTGGCTTAAGGAATCCCGTTAGGTCAGTTCTCCTGTTTTAGTGACACTAACCCTGCATCCTCTGGGTTGCTTATCTGTCACAGCATTGAAAGCAACAGCTTATAATTTGGCTTTCTTATCTGTATGTATTTTCTGACTTCGAAATCTTTGACGTAGACTTTCATATTATTTTTATCTGTGTTTCTATATGATTAGCCCAGAAAATAAAAGTGGAACATTTATATTGTAAGTTGGGGACCTCTTGTTGGGGATTCCTCCATTAATAAAAATTTTGAGTTGTCAGTGGTTATTAAATTGAAATTCCGTGAACGGATGCTAAGCCAAATCACCATACATAGTGACTATAAATTGTCTTCTGGTTTTAAGTGGCATTTCTCAAGATTAGAATGCGTAAGGGAATGCTATTAGGGCAGCCTTTCCTCACTTTTTATTCTTTTATTTAGCGTTGCAGTTCAAAGTATTCCGAGGCACAGGCTGAATCACAGTTAGCTGGTATTTGGGATGTAAACTTGTGTCTGAAGCCATTAGGAAATTAAATCTATCCAGGTGTTAACTGATTGTGCTGATGGAGTTTAGAAGGTCAGCAGGTGTCTGAGGGTAGAACATAACTCCATTTACCAAAGAACTTGTTCAGAGTCCAGAGCAATATCACAGAATGAGCCTAAGCTTTTCTGGTTTATTATACTCAGGTCTATATCGCTTGTCACTTTAGTTATTAATATTCTTGGCATTGAGAAAAAGTAAAATTAATTTTACTTATAATTTTAACACCCAAAGACAATATGTTTGCAGTTTGGTATATATCCTTTCAACCTTTTCTTCTGTGTAACACACACACACACACTCTCTCTCTCTCTCTCCCTCTCTCTCTCTCTCTCTCACTCATTTTTATTTTGTATAAAGGATTATACCAGATTTCTAAGTGTTGTGAGGGTGGTTTTCCCACCTAGTGTCAGTAATTGCCCATGGCCTGTTTGTTTCATGCTTCGTGTTCAAAATACCTTCATGTGAACATTTTGTTGCTTCCAGTATCTTGCAGACAAGAGGACCTTTTACTTCCTTTTTTTTTTTTTTTTTTTTGCAGTTGTCTGTTTACTCATAATTTATTCCTACAAGTGGAAGTTCTGACTCTTGTGACAGGCTGCAAAATTGCCTCTATGGAAGGGACAGCAATTTGCCTTCTTGCCTTCATGACTTTGGTCATGCAAGATACTAGAATATTTTTTAATTGTTGCTCATTCCATGAATACGAAGTTGAATCTCATTTACAGTCTTAATTTGCATTTACTTAATTAATAGTGGATCCACCTCTTTTCTTGTTTATTCTCCTAGCTTTGATCAAAATCTTTTAGATGGTCTCGTAATGACATTCTATGAGGAGGAATTTCTACTCTGCTTTATAAATTTGGTTCCTTGAGGCCTTTTTTTGAGTGGCTCAAAGATCCTATTTTAATTATAATTCTTTTTTTTTGAGAGAGAGAGAGAGGGCCTCGCTGTATAGCCTTGGCTGGGCCTGAGCTCACTAATGGAACCTAGGGTGGCCTTGAACTCACAGCAGTCCTCTTGTCTCGGCCTCCCAAGTGCTGGGATTACAGGCATGTGCCACCATGCCCAGTTTAGGTGGTACTGGGGAATTGAACTCAGGTACTTAGTGCTTGACTTATCGCTTGCAAGGCAAGCACTTTAACCTCTGAGACATTCCTCCTGTCCAACTATAATTTTGATAGCATATCAGATATTGTAGAAACTGAAACCACACATACCTATCACCTGTTAGCATGTGTCCTTGCTTTTTGTGGTAATGGCAGTTAAAACTGAAGCAGAAAAATCTTTAGTAGGGATCTAAGAGAAAATGGTAAGAGCCTTCAGCTTGAGGAGCTGATGGATATCAGGCTGGCTCCTGACAAAAGAGTTAAATAGAGTATGTCCGACAGAAGTCCAGCTGGAGGGTATGGAGGGCGCATCTGCTGAGGGGTTAGCCTGGCCCGCCCTGTGAAGGCAGGAAGCGGCTTTCAGGAGGCCACTGAGGTGGGCTGGGGTCCGTGGTCATTACTGTCTTTGCTCTGGCTTTGTAGCTCTGGAAAAATCCTCATGGCCTGGGGCCAGTTCTGTTCCCCAGAAAACGATTGATTTGGTTTCAGTTATGTGAGGCTCTGTTTTTGCTGGAATCCAGGTGATCACTATTTTAAGGCAAGGGCTGGTGACTTCTGGGCGTGTTTGACCATCCCAGAAAAATTCTCTAGGATGTTAACTTCGGTCTTAGAGAAAGATGAGATCCTCTAAATTTAGGGCTAATCACCCTTGTTTGGCTAACTTAGATATACTCTCCCTAGGTGATTAATTTAAGCAGAGCTAATAAGGCATTTGACCCAAAGACTTCAGGTTAAAGAAGAATTACAAAATGAGGGTAAACTGAGTTCTGCTTTCAGTCACTTTATGGGCAGCCGTAGGTCCCTTTTTAAAAGCAAAAACCCCTTGGCAATCCCTGTCTTTCTCAAAGAAAAAAAGTACTGCTTTTAGAGAGTAACAGGCTGTAAGACCCAGAGATGTACCTGCCTGTTGTCCCTGTCGTGGCCTCTTGAGTCACACCTGGGTACGTAGTAGGAACTTGGAAGTACCCAGCTCCCAGACACAGAAATGAAATGAGACTATTACATGGTGACCAGTATCTTGACAATAATGCTGAATTGTCAGTGCTTCTGATAGGTCTGAATTTTGTGTGTGACCATGACGTGGTGTGTCATCTCCAGTGCTTAGAAAATGACAGAAATAACAATCGGGTCTGTGCTTCGTCATTCATGCTCCTCACAGGATGAACTAGCTTGTAATGATTGTTGGATTCATTTGCCGACGTACTTCATAAAAGTGAATGGGTAGGTTCTATAATGTTTGCTAACAATGTGTGCTTAATTAATGAGTGATTATTGTTAATAAAAGAACCACACATTTGAGTAAGCCGATCTTTAATGACTTTTGAAAAAAACTATGAACATTTATTTAAATCTCTTTGGTTACTGTGGAATTTTATTTTGATTTTTTTTTCATGTCCTTATTTCATTGTGTAGTTCAGCAATGGAATATTTCTATTTTTTCCTAATAATAAATTATCTTGATTTAAAGACAACTCAGCAGATAAAGAATTATTATTCTCTGAAGCACTACGATGTGATTTACTCTTGTATATGCAAAATTCAAGCTTTCGTGTACTTGAACAATGTTTCTGTGATTTAGAGTCTCCACGGGAATTATAAATTTCAAAAATTTTCAGTTGGATGAATTCAGCATCATTCTCAACAGTGGCATTATCTTGGTATATTTCAGTTGAATTATTATTTGCATTTTTATAAACAAAGATGACTTATCTGACAGAAATGCACTGTTTATTGTTACGTTTTATGTAAATTTTGTAAATTAAATCTGTATAACAACACTTAGAAAACATAATTTAGTGAGTATAAGGGCAAGAATAAATATTTTGCTGTTTGTGAGGGAAAAAAGCAGCTGGTAACCCTAATGTCAAATGTGTAATGCAGCCACGGTTGTAGGAGAATCAAAGTGTAAGTCCTTCTGTGAGTTTTACCTGTCTTTTATTACAACCATGTTATAGACGTTGGGTTGTCTTAGAGAAACAACAAAAAGACAATAGATTAAATCAAAACCCATTGAAATTTTACAAGTGTGAATGCTAAACATTTTCTTCTAAAATGAATTTAAATTTGATCTTAGTTACTGAGAAATGGTCTTAAATTTTAAATTAAATTTAAATTGTATATCCAGGATACCAGAATTTATTGTAAGCTTCTTAAATCATTAGACTGTACTCCTTTGTGTGTGTGTGTGTGTGTGTGTGTGTGTGTGTGTGTGTGTGTGTGTGTTTATTAGCCCCATGGCCTCTGCACTGATTTAGCTGCATCTTCCAGATTGTTCTTTTTTTTTTTTTTTTTTTTTGATTTTCAAGACAAAATCTCGCTATGTATTCCAGGCTGGGCTTGAATTTGCTGTCTGCTGCCTCAGCTTCTTAGCACGTGGGGATTACAAACCTGGCCACCAATCCAGCTGTAATCTACAATTTGAAAGGATAAAACTGTAAGACAGCTGTGTTTATCTGACCTACTAAAAACTGCAGCAGGAGTCCATAACCACGTGCTGCTTCCTACTTCCGCTCTCCTACTATGGCAAAGCAATTCCATTTCCTCCATTGTCTGCCCTCTGCCCTAGTGACTTCCTACTTTTTTGTTGTGTGGTTTTTTTCATCTTGACTTTGCCAACAAGACTGTTTTAGTTCTATTTCATTTCGTTTTTCTCATCTCCATTCTGGTTTCTCCAGTTCTAATCTGTTGGGTTCTTAATCTATTGCCCATTCTTCTTATATTGGAGATTAAGCCCTGGGCCTTCCCCATGAGTTTATCCTCAGCCCTTATTTTTATTTCTAATTTTAGGTAGAGTCTTACTGATTCCTGACTTGCCCAGACTGGCCTCGAGGTTGCTGTCTTCCTGTCTTCAGCCTACCAGAGGGCTGGGTGTATAAACATGGGCTACTATGCCCAGCTTGTTGCCCTGACTGTAACTCTTAAACCTTCGCACATCTTTGCAAACTCAACTGTCTGCCACCAACTCCTGAGCTGTCGTCCTTCGTGTCTGTGTGCTTGCGTGGGTGTTCTTACTCCTTGTGAGAGTGAGACTCAGCTTTGTTTCCATAACCGTCTCTAGGGCACTGAAAAGGATGTGTCTGAAAGTACGCTTATAGCCAAGTAACAAGTTTTAAGCATTTTGTTGAATAGAGTGCCAGTCTCTTTGGAAATCCTCTTTCATGTTTCAAATATTGCCTGATGGTATTTTAAAGAAGAAAATCAGTACTTAAGTCAGGATGGTAGTTTAGTTGAGAAGACATTAATTTTAGAATAAAACCCAAAATTATTTTCCATCGATAGCCGTTGATTATAGTTGTATCATGCTAGGCATTCAAAGCTGTATCTTTTAAGTAAGGTGTGTTCTCATTGGTTACCGATTTTACATTTTAGATAGGGCTTAGTTAGAGACTGATGTTTATTATTTGTTGTAAACAGCCACTCTTGTACCACTGGCATTACTTACTCTTCCATTTCTTTTGTCTTCAAGTCACTGCTTAAATGTTATGCATGAGACACTGCTCTGTTCATGACTTGGTTAAATTCTTATTGGATTTTTTCAGACCATGGCAGCTTTACACAGTTTTACACATTCAGTCATGATTATTGGATTAAAGTTGAATTTCTCGCTTGGCTTGTGCACTCTAGGAAGGCTCTTGGTGTCATGGCTCATGATAAGTGCCCAAGGAACATTTTTTTAATCAATTGAATTGTTGGTGTAAACAAACTCTAATTTAAGGGCAATAAGAAAATAGTTGGTTCTGAACCATGTGTGAGTGACTGTGGTCTGGAACACAGAGTTCAGTTATAGCAAATTCCATGTTCCATCATGGTGGCGGTTAAATGACTTAGAATCACAGCATCAAAGAAGGTCATGAGTCAGTACATTTGATAAATACCTTGGTGTTAACATCAGGTATGCAGGCTACAGCAAGGCTGATGGTCTAGTTTATAGGATTCAGTTAAGTGTTTTTAACTTCAGGTGAAGGTTAGAAGTCTGCCAAGATTATACCTTCACATTCCGTTTAGCCAAGAGGAAGTTGGTTCAGACACAGAGGCTGATAGTAAATGGCTGTTACAAGGAACTAAGGTGTCTCTTCATTTCTAGTGTCCCACCTCTCCACAGCCATGACGTGGCTTCAGGGAACTCCCACTTGACAGAATGCATGAGCAAATAGATGGAAGAGTGGGGCTTCACGATGAAATTGCAGGTTTAGGAAAGGAAATCTTAGAAAACAAAATGTATAAAATATTTTCCAGTTGATGTACTTATCCCTAGCAGACATGAATTTATAACATGACCTTTGCATTTTAAGTGTTTGTGTTAATCTGATTCTTCTTTTACTTTCAGGTCTTCGGAGAATCCTAGGTCATTTATAAGTATTACAATTAAAATATCTTGGCTGAATTTTTTCCAGGAAGGGCCTTTGTTTCCCCTTTTTATTTCTTAGCTCTTAAGGCAGCTTTTATAAACCTGATAAATGACTGTTTGCCCTGTTTGAGGCCAGAAATTGTAACAGGAAAAGTTTTGGATGGAGCAGAATCTTGTTTGTTTTTTGGTGCTGGGGCTGAGCTACATCACCGTTATTTTTTGTTTTGAGATACGAGTTTCCCAGGCTGAACATAGGATCCTCCTACTTTGGCTTCCCAGAGAGCTGGGATGGCAGACCTGTGCCACCATACCTGGCTTGTAGCAGAGTTGTGGTGGACATGGGTGATTGGTGGAGTTTTTCTTCCAGCCCAGTGGACAGAAGAGAAAGGTTAGGGCTCCAATCAAAGGATAATCAGTTTATTATCCTGATGAGATACTCACTTCTCTTCATTATGCAGTGAAATGAAATCCTGTTGGAGAACTAACTAAAAGGGAAACACAGAGACCTTTACAGGAAGCTGCAGGAGACAGGGGCTTTCTGAGAGAATTCAGGGAAAGAAAAGTGTTAGAGGACTAGAGATTTCCTAAGATCTTCCAGCCAAGATGTGCTTCAGCTTTTGACTAGTAAGCTAAAAATGTACCTGTGAAATGTATTCAAGGCATGTTCCCCTTGCCCCCGGGAAGAGTTTGGGCAGGATTTTACTTAGTTTCACAGAAGAAAAAAGTTTCTCTTGAAAAAATTGCCAGCCTTGCTTCCTTTGAACTGTGTTGAAAAGATATTTTCTACATTTCTTTGTTCAGGAAATAAGGACACTGGTGTCATTGGATCTTGGGTGTCCTGTTGGAAGAGGAGGATGATGGTCTAGCTGGAGCGCTGTTAGGAGAGAGCTCAGAGGAAACCTGTTTGCTTAGCCATGTTTAGGGTACATGTCACTGCCTCCTCAGGTCTTGTGATCACCTACGTAATTGCAGTGCCATCTTTATTATCAGTCTCACGGAAACTTGTGTGTTATGCCTTAAATCTGACTTGAAATTCAAATAAATTACCTAGGTACCTACTCAGATGCAGATTCAGTCCATCTGCATGGGCTCTGTTAGGAGACCCTTAGTAGGTCTGGAGAAATTGCTCAGTCGTTGAAGCGCTTGCCTAGCAAGCTCAGTTCCCTGAATAGGATTCCCTCAGCAGCACATGAAGCTGGGCGTGGTGGTGCATGCCTATAATCTCAGCACTCTGGAGGCTGAGGCAGGAAGACTGTCTTGAGTTAAAGGCCAGCCTCGGTTACACGGTGAGTTCAGGACCAGCCTAGACTACAGAGATAGACCCTGTCTCAAAAAGAACAACAAACAACCAAGAGAGGGACTTACTTTTAATAACACTCTAGGTGGATAGTAATTTGAGTAATAATCAAGTTGGTTTCAGGTTGCTACAACATACAGTTTTCCCTCTGAAGTCCATCCCCAGCTCTTCTAGTTTCTCTGTTTTGAGATGTGGACTCAGTTGTTACGTTTCCTAGGCTGGACTTCAAATTTTGATCTTCCTGCTTCAGCCTTCATAGAGTGCTTGGTAGGCTCATAGAAGTTTTCCTGAAATGACAGATGACGTGCGGCGTGTCTTAAGAAACCTGTGTTCACAGAAAATTAGTGAAATAAGTATCTATTTCCAGAAGTCCAACTACAGCCATGATAGTGAGAACCACAAAATGTGCGAACACGGTCATCAGCTTCAGGTCAAAAAAACAAACAAACAAACAAAAAACCCCACAAAACAGAACTGAAGTGTTTGTGCTCTGGTAAGGACCATATGTGCCAGCATCAGTTTCTGGGAAAAGAAATTGTGCTGGTTTAGGGGTGAGAAAAACTAATAATTTTATCTGTTGCTTTTATGACAAAATGAGAACTTACCTTTAGATTTTTCCTCTTTAGAATGACTTGGGTGGGAATATAAAGCTTCTGGAGAGAAAACCATATTCCATTGATAATAACTTAGATATTGTCATTCACAGTTGGGAGAGGAGATACTACGTTTGCATATTATAACACTTTTAACAGCCTGTGGCTTCCAAATTTAAATTTTTATTTGGCCTTTTCGCAGTGTGTTGGACTTGGCGATTTAATTTGATCAACTGCAAGGAAATAAATGCACTATAAATGTACTAAACAATGTTCTAAGGAAAATATTTCAATTCATAAGAATTGGAACATATGTGTTCCTAGAAATGGCTCGTAGAAATTTACCTGTTCAAACAAAGGATGGACATGGGAGGCATGGATGACAGGGTATGAGGCTTTTAATTTTCTTTTTGCAAAGAGGGTGACCTTCCCACATGCGAGTGGGGAGAGGCACATTGAAAATGTGGATGGTACCGACTTAAATCCCTAGATCACAAGTCTCTCCCCCTGCCTTTTTTTTATTGGCAGGATTCACAATCTTCCCGAGAAGGTCTAAGGCATTGGCTCAGGGTGAAGTTCATCACAACATCATTACTCAAGGCCAAGTTCATTACAGCGTCTCATCCTTGATCCCTCCTTCCCCCCTCCTGTCTTTGTCTGGTCACCTGATTGGGTATGGCGCGAAAATGTAAAGATCCGCCATCTTGAACAGTGTGTCACTGCTACCCCTAGGTGACGCTCACAATATGGTTAGTTTTAAGTCTGTTTGTATCCTTGACTATCACAACGAATTGTGTTGGGGCACCTTTTCTTAAAATTACGAAAGCGAGTACAATGTTAAGTTAATGCAGTAATACTAATTCAACTGATATTTCATAAATTTTGAGGTCTTTTTTTGAATATGGTAAAAGTCTTCTCTCAAGGCAATCATTACACTTAGAAATCCTCACTCTTCCCCTTCAAGTAGGTACTAGATAATTCTTCAAGCAGCACTCCAGATCTGTCGGAGTGCTCATTAAAACACATTTCATGCCACTGGAGTTTTCTGAATTCATCTATGAGACAATGGAAATTCCCCAGATAATGCCAAGGAGAACTTCTTATTAGAGTTTATATTTGTCTTACATTGTTTGATTATCTTCTTTAGTTCTTAAGTATGGTTTCCACCTTGGATTTTTATTGCCTGCTGTGAATTTACATTATGGATTTTCAATTTTTGAGTTCACACAGGTTGAAGATTTGGTAGTCCATTTTCCGCTTTCCTGTTTTTTTTTTTTTTCCCCTTAGAAGAGTGGTTAAGATGGAAAGTGTTGCTTAAAGCCAGGAGGCTGTTGTATTAATGGTTCTAAAGAGGTGTGGGTGAGTTGAAGGGAGAGTTCACTATTAGAAAAATTTGCTGTTGATGGATGTAGAGGGAATAGATTGTGCTTATGTCATTAGTGCAAAGTGAAAAAACAAAGCCCCCCAAACAACAGAGTTACAGCTGGATGAATTTGATTGCTTGAGGATAATACCTTATAATGTGCTTTTTATTTGAATTGATTTGATAAATATTAATTTATTTTTGTTGGCATAATTATCCTAAGTGCCATGCAATGTGTGTGACATTCTAACAATGTAACTACACGTGAAATTCGAATAACTATTCAGAAGTGACTTTGGTTAATACGTTGATTTTAAAAAATAATCTAGTAATTTTTTAAGGTTACTAAAGTGGTAAAATTAACTTGAGAAGACCATTTAAAAAATTAGTTGTTTAATGACTCTTACTGTTTCCCCTTCTGGATGGATGTAGCCCTGGAGTGGGAAGACGTTGATCAAGTTTTTCTCTTTGGGCAGACGTTAAGGATTTTTTGTTGTTCAGTGACAAGGTTATGGACAAGCATTAAGAAAACCTTCTTTATTTAGAACCTCGGAACTTCTTCTGTCATAGTTTTATTTAAAGAAAATTCAACAATTGACCCTGTTCTTAATAGCTCTGACTCATAAAAATAATGAGCCTAATTTTAGAGTTGTGATTGTTTTAACTTGGAAATATAAACAAGTAAATTCTTTTTTCTTGTTCTAGCAACGGACCTTTTTAATAAAATGACTTGCAAGGTTTGTGTGTGTGTGTGTGTGTGTGTGTGTGTGTGTGTGTGCATTTGGTTCTGTTTTGCTGAATTTGGAATGTGATGAGAATGTATTTCCCTGCCTCTGTCTCTCTCTCCCTTGCTGTGCTTGGGATTAATCCCAGGATGCTCTGCTGATTGGCTGGCCTTTCAAGCCTATGTGTTTGTCTGTCTGTCTTGTCTATTCATACTTTTTTTTTTTTTGAGGCAAGCAAAGTCTCTATGCTGAGGCTGGTTGGGAACTTTAATCTTCCTGTCCCAGCCTTCCAGGTAGCATGAATTAGAGGTGTGCACCATCATGTGTAGTGTATTTTTATAGTATTTGAAGCTATTGAAAGTGAAAAATATCTTGATTCCTTCAAAGCGAAGAGCTTAGTAGGTGAGCCACTTGCTGCTGACATCCCATGCTGATCTCTTTAGGAGACGGTGGAAAAACACAGTTCCAGTGTTAAAGCCTGGGCTTTCTCTTGGCTCAGTGTCTCTCTTCAAGTAGTAAGAATTGATCTTTTAGGATGCCAGATGCTTTTACTCCTCTTGAAGAAGTAATTGAGGTACCAAATAATACTAAATGCAAAAACAAGGATTCGTTAAAGAGATCTGAGTTACAGAGAGGAAGCAACTGTGTTTTCTTCACCTGGTATCTCTCCAGTGCTTCCCTGTGTCCCTGGATCCTGGCAGCGGCAGCCATAGTCTTGTCTGCGCCCTGTCCGCATGGGGCTTACTGTTTAGTTCTGTCCTGTAGGTGATAGGGGGCTGTTCATGTAGTTGAGTCTTTGCCACTTACATTCTGTATGGAGATGAGATGTGACATTTCAACTGCCCTGCTCAGTCAGCTCATTTCTTGGAAGTGTCTTTGCGGCTGCCATTTGTCCCTGGGACGATTCCTATTTTCCTTATTCCACAGTGTTTATTGAGTAACTGTTGTTCTAAGGCTTTGTTCTCACTATGGAGAACAAAGACATCGAATTCCAGCATCTCAGCAAGCTTGGCACTTGTGTGATAAGATCCGCCTTGGGGACAGTTGCCCAGTTCTGCCTCCTTTCAGAAGAAAAGCTTCCATCTGAGGGTGCTTTTGGGATGTTCAGAGCAGCTCACCAGGATAACTTGATTTTACACTTTTACACTTGGTTAAATTTGGAAAATTGAAAAAAAGAAACTGAGTAAAAACTTTGGGTACCAGTTAGGTCTGGTGTCTTAGTCTGTATTCTATTGTTGAAACAAGATACCTGATAACAGATAATTTATGCGGTATAGGAATTTGTGTGGCTCTTGGTTCCTGAGGCTGGAATTTGGAGAGCGTGGTGCCCAGAGTTGCTGAGCCTCTGGTTGGCTTTGCTGTGTCATAATGTGGTATAAAGCATCAAGGGTGAGACAGAGCAAGCACGCCAGCTGGAGTTTCTTTCCTTTGTAAGATGCTGATGGCAAGGACACCTTTCTTCTCCCTACTGCTGCCCACGGCTTCATTGTTCCCCAGAGGTTCCACTTCCACATACCACTCCATTTGAATTTGAGGATTAAGTTTCTGACACATGTATTATTGAGGGACACATTCAGACTATAGGAATGAGGTTAAAATTTTTCAGAATCTATCTTGATATCTTCCTAGCTTTCAGACCATAGCATACTACTTTCACTACTTTAGTGTCATTTTTAGATTGTAAAAGGATTTTAGAAATAACTTTATTAGCTTACTGGAGGTCTGAGTACTTTATAATGAAGGCATATTTTCCAGTTATTGATGGAAATTAATACACTGATCTCAACTGGATGAAGAAGAAAACCAGAGGGTTGGAAATTCAGTCATCTTACGAACACATTGTCATGGCATCATAAAGTCTTCCTACCTTGGGAATAGAAATTGGCTGACCTGTTTTTTGTGTGTGTGTGCATGTGATGGCTGTCTGTCATGGGTTGCCTCTGCAGGTGAGGCATGGTGAACATTGATGAGTGGTTGTCACCCATGCGTTCACGACACTGAGCTAGTTTGGGTATGTTTGTATGCCTCTGAGGGAGTTTATATGCTGGGTACTAGTCTTGGAATAAAAAAAGTTTTTCAGCTAGTATAGCACTGTTTTATTAAAGTGCTTCTGGAAATCTTATGAGAGCTCCTTTTGAAGTTTTCGTGTCAGATATGGGAGGCTGTTAGTAAATTTCTTACACATTGGCTTAATTAGTTTATATTTGCTTGTAAATATACATATGTACGTGATTGTTATTCTGGGATTGAACCCAAGGCCTTGCAGATGCTAGGCAAGTTGCTCTATCAGTAAGCTACACTTCACCTTTTTTTAATTTAAAAAATTTTATTTTGACCATAAGACTTTGAATATTCAAAACGTACTTGAAATTTAGTACTAAAGGCTTATTTCTATTTAGGTTATATTTAAGAAATAACATGTGGCAGAGTTTTCTACCAAAGAATATGGAGGCGAAATTTTTTTTTTTTTTTTTTTTTTGAGGCAGGATCTTACTCTGTAGCCCAAGCTGGTCCTGAAATCACTAGGGAGTGTAGACTGGCCTTGGACTCAAGGCATTCCTCTGGTCTCAGCTTCCTGAGTTCTGGGATTACAAGTGTGCACCCCCTCCCTGGCTTAGGTGGTGTTTGGGAATCCAACTCTGGTACTTAGTGCTTGCTAGGCAGGCACTTTGACCACGGAGCCATTCCTCCAGACCCTGGAGATGAATTTTGATTTACTGATTTTGTAGGTTTTATTACAATCCACTGTGTGGCAGTTGGCTTGGGTCTGGGAATATCTGACAAGCACAGTGAGCATCTCTGGCTTCAGTATGCAGTCCGGCAAGTATTCATTGAAATATTCCCAGTAGGGTTGTAGAAACCGTGATACGACACATGTGTGACAGAGCAGTTAATCGTTGTTAGTGTGGTTCCTGTTTTTAAGAAAACTCTAATAAGGCAAGGTTGACAAGACTAAGTTCAGAGAAGAAATCTAATTAGAAGTAACCTAAGTGCTGAGTGGCATTGACTACATATGTCCCAGTAGTTCAAAAAAAAAACGGAAGATCCTTGTCTGATGACTGGGATTTGAAAAATGAAAAAAATCTGAAATGCGTCAGAGAAGATAACATTGACAATATTAAAAATGATTACCATTTATCAGATGCTCAATGTATTCCTGGCATTCCCAATGCACACGGGCATACACGTGCACGTGATTTTAGGTGACAGTTTCAACTGTTGAGCTGTAATGTCTTTAATAAAAGCATCCTGAGATGGGCCTGCATTAGTGGGCCTGTAATTTCAGTAGTCTCAGAGGTTGAAAGTGGAGGACACTAAATTTTTGCCCAGCCTGGGAAATTTAGTAACTTAGAACTTGTCTCAAAATCAGAGCTCAGAAATGGGCTGAGGATGTAGCTCACTACGAAAGACCTGGGTTCGATTTCCTACTAGTGCGGGCACACACACACACACAGATTCTGTTAATGGTTTAACCACTAAAAACTTTTTAGGACTCGTAATAGCTAAATCTTTGAAGCAGCCTGTATGTCCCTCTGTAGAGAAAAAGATGAAAAACATGGTACAGTAGAATACTACTCAGTCATAAAGAAAAATAAATTTGAGTCATTTGTGGGAAAATGGATGCTTCTTGAGATCATTATGCTCAGAGTAATAAGTCAGACACAGTTTAAATATCAATTACATGGTTACTCTTATATAAGAAACCTAAAATAACAGTTGGAAGAGCAAAATCAGAGAGATGATAGGAAACAGGGAGGTAGACTTTGAGGAGATGGGAGGGTTTTTGAGAACAGGGGATATGGGCAGGTGGGGAGGGCAAAGAGAAGGAGAATGATGAAGATGCAACATGTATACACACCAGTTACTTGGGATGAATGTAATTATTCATTGCAAACATATGGATAAAAAGAATAATTTTGAGAAAAAATATTTGTAGGAAATATTTTCTTAGTAATAACAGGAATGAAGTTAAGATTAGTGCCAAACATATGGCCTAAACATCAATGGTGTATGTATACATTTCTATAATTAGTGGAATATAAGGACATTCTAATTTAATAGCAATAAAGAAAAATAATTTTAAAAAGGAAATGTTAAAAGTATGAGGCAAATATTATAATATTGCTAACTTCCATGTTAGGTAATCTGTACATGGGTAATTATTTCAGGTACTGCTGTGACTTTCCATGTCATGTTAAAAGGTTAGTGCATTGTGGTGATCAGTCAATCAAGCTTGTGCTCTTTGGGAGAAGGCAGTGTGTCCTGGGTGCATCATGTGAGCTCGAGCAGTCTTCTGTGTTAGGCGAGGAGCGTGAGATTCAAAGACAGGCAGCTTCTTGGGTGTCAGAGGGCTCCGTGTGATGGGTGAAGTCTCCTTAAGAGAAAAAAAAATCTAAGAAATAATCCTCCCCTCTTTTACATCAAGCAGTCTGCTTACTTTTAAAAAACAAAACTCCAAGTCTGAGTAAGTGGGCTTAGAGTTCTTAATCCTTTATTGTGGGAATAAGAATAATTTGAGTGTAGATTACAAATGTGATCTGCTTTCTTAGATTGATAGACCTAGTTGTATCTTGCTTTTCCAGTGTTGGGACAAAATGCTCACTACCAACAGTGTAGGGACAGGAGGGTTTTTAGGAGGTTCTGTCTATGACGTCTATGATTGGCTGTCTCTCAGGCAGAAGTGGCATGGCAGAGGACAGCTGCTCACTGCTTGGCAGCCGGGAAGCAGAGAGAAAGAGGAGGGCCCCCAGACAAGGATACATTCCTCCAGTTCTGCCCCGCTTCCTGCCAGGGCCTTCCTAACAGTGATTCCGTTGCTGAACTTCTCAGTGGTCCACCATCCAGCCTCTTTTTAAACACATGAGACTTTCAGAGGATGTCCCTTTTATTTCTTTACCTTTTTTTTTTTTTTTTTTTTTAATTTTGTGGTACTGGAGCTTGAGCCCAGAGCCTTCATACTGAGCTGCATCACTAGCCCTTTATTTTTATTTATGCTTTTGAGACCAGGTCCTGCTGAGTCACTAAGTAGACCAGGCTGGGCTCAAAGTTGTGATCCAGTTGCCTGAGCCTCTTGAGGAGAGCTGGAATTCCGGACCTGAGCTACCAGGCCAGACATGGAAGGCCATTTGGACCTAATCTGTAACAGTAGTAATGGGAAAGTGCAGCCATAGCAGGAGCACGAAGACCGCCTGTGCTCGCATTGCTTAGTGGCAGAAAATTAATTGAGAAGTGAACTGAGGAAAACTTTATTTAGTTCAGAAAATTGTTTCTCGGTTAATACTTTTCAACCTTTGCAACTTCCCAGGATTTTATCTTGGAATTCAGAGTTGGTAACTTGCCTGTGGCTTGGATTTGCAGCATCTCCCATCGTCCCTTCTGCCGCAGAAAGGTTGGTCCCTTTTCTTCCCGTATGAAGGGTCATAGGTGACACCCCTATAACAAAAAAAGAGATGAATAAGTTTCAGATTCCTTTAATGCTCTTAATATGATTTGGAGTCTTCTGAAATGAAGACTGAAAGACTCAAGAAAAACGATGTTAAAAAAGGGCAGTTGTGTAGAAATGCCATCAGATAAAAGGGTCCCCTTTACCCAGACATGGTGGCACATGTCTGTAATCACACAGTTAGGGAGGCTGAGGCATGCAGATCGTAAGTTTGAGTTCTACCTAGGTATCTTAGCAAGTTCCCTGTCTGAGAAAAAAATATTGAGGGTATGGCTCAGGAGAGCACCCCAGGGTTTGATGCCCAGTCTGTAGAATATGGTGATGGTTCTGAAGTAAGGGGAACCCTTTGAGAGGACATCTAGCAAGGTCTGCCTCTTTAGATCCCTCCTGGTTTTCCTTGGGACAGTTCTTTCTTCTGGGTACAGGACAAGCCCTTTCTCATGACCTGGTATGGTCATGATGGGGGTCAGAGTTTCATAGCCAGCTCTTACATAGAAAGGATAGGGAAAGTTAGTAAAATGTTTGTTTTTACAGTATGACTTGCCTTGGGAAGGAGGAATTGTGTACTTTTTTGTTTTCCCTTTTGGGGGCATTGAGTGCAGGGGATTCACAATGAGCTATATTCCCACACATTTTTTTAGTTTTGATTTTGATGTAGGGTCTTTCTGAGTTGGTAAATTGCCCACGCTGGGCCTAAACATAGGGTTCTCCTGCCTCAGTCTCTAAGAGTGCTAAAATTGTAGGTTTCTATGACGTGTTTTGTGGGAGAAAGGTCAGAGAGCTTCCAAATCTGCTTCTGAGGATTTATAGCTGGTTAGTTATTCTGCAATGAAAGCCAAAGTCCCATATTCTGAGATGTCATTTTCTGGATCTCAACTTCTCCGTGTCTGAAACTTGCCCATGAGGTATCGCAGTCCAAAAATGAGGTTAGTGGGCTGTCTCATAAGTCTCCTGACTACACTCTCAGTCCCGAGAAGTCGGTCTGGTTAACAGCTAACGTGTGTGTCTCAATTGAGGAGATAGGACTGAGTGGGCTTCCACCAAAATCAGGCTTTCATGGTATTAGCAACTAAGATATTTAATGAGAGGAATTCTCATGGAAACAAATGAAAAATAGGTTAGTGGTTAGAATAAACCATCATGTTGGCTTTGAAGTCTAGAAGGCAGACTTACTCAAGGCAGCACGTCAGGATTTATAGATAAGAGATATAAAATATCTTCAGGTAGAGTGATGGCAGGCAGTGGTGCTGGCACAAGTTTTCCTGGATTGGAGCTCATTACCTCATGTCCTCCTGAGTTGTGGGCAGGATGATAGGTTCATGTCTCAGCTTCTGTGACCATTTCTCTAAAGTCTGTGTTAAGGTCCATAGCTTCAGCTTTCAGGGCCTCAGGTAAAGGGAAGTTTTAAATTTCATGATTCAGAACCAGAAGGTGGGAGATATGATTGCCAGCATTAGTTGGGAGAGTTGTAGCAAGATGTTGGAGGGAAGAAGAGCTCAGAATGTTTAGATTTCAGGTAGTTATCAGTCTTACAAAAAAAAAAAGAACTTAATATCAGGCTGTATTATAATTTGTTTAAGAGTAGTAACTTTTTCTCTATGTAGTTTCCACACCCCCAGTTTCTTCAAAAGATAAAGTAAGGATACTTTTGCTCACATTGAACGTTACCTGATTGTTTGTGTAATTATAGCAAGTACAGCAGCTGGCTACATAAGGTTGTTTTTGTTCACTTTGCTGGAACTTTTTAGAAGAAAACTCTTAATTTGACTTTCCAAAGTGTCTCGAGGGTAAGCAGCCAAGCCAAGGACTGTCACTCAGTCTTTACCTGGAGCAAGCAGGGTTCTTGGGCTTGCTAGGAAGTGACAGTCCTTCCCTACGCATGAAGCAGCAGCCATAGGACCAGGTGTTCCAGGAACATAGCATGTTTCTCCAGTGTAGGTTTTATTGGCCCCATAAAGTCAACCTTAGTTCCTTAAAGCGAACTGGTCATATCTGAAGTCTAGTCGAAGCACCAGTAATAAAATCAGTGTTCCTAGTTGTCTGTTACAGGGTGAACAGATTTTTCACTGAGCTTATGCAAATAACTATTGCCACCAAATAAGAATACTTGGGAGTGGTTTCTGGGTTCTGGAGTCATCATGTAGGGAGAAAAAAAGAGTGGTTCAATTATGTTTCCAAAGCATACTTTAAGAATTGCTCCAAGCTATTTGTAGCCCAGAGGAACAAAAAGTTTCCTTAAATCCATAAAGCAAAATGGTAAAGCACCAGTAGTTTCAGACCGAAAGCCATGAACGCAATCGTCGTCATTCCAAACTCCACATCATTTCCTTTCGTGTAACTCGGTCTTGCACTAGTAATTTAACTCACTGGTTTCGTTACAGTTCCGGAAGTGCTCACCTAGCGTGGTGGTGACGATCTTAAAATCGGTAGAACTTCTATTCAAGCATACCTGTTGGAATCTTTCATGACTGATAGCAGATGCTTTTGGAGAAGAGTAGGAAAAGTAACTGGACCTAGAATGGTCCTGGTTAAAAAGACTGGTGCTGCCTAGTGATGCCAGTGATGCACTACTTTCTACAAGTATTATTTAACCCACCAAGCCTAGTTAGTTTAATGTCTTGTTTTGGTAAGGTGAGAACTTCTCTGTGGCTGGGCTTGCAAGTCCCAAAGTTTATTCAGGGTCTAAAAACATCAGTTTAGAATCTGAATTTTGGGAAGTCTGTTAAATATGTCAAAAATTCCAGTATTCTTAAAATGTCTTGATTTGTGTAATCCAGATTTTTAAAGCAAGTACAGAAGGTTTTCATAGTTGTGAAATAAAATTTAATATTAAATGCTTAAGTACTCAAAAATCTAGTAGAAGACTACAGAAAGAATAAGTTGTCTTAATAATAAGTTGTCTTAATAAAATCTTTCTTTAATAATCAAATTATGAAAAACTTATATTTTCTCAGACTAGTACCGCAAGACGAGTTTGTCGTTTCAACAAAGGCGGCCAGGTTCTACTTCTGCAAGAGTGTCTTGTTAATACCAATTCTAGTTTTATTAAAACATTTATAAAATCTATTCAGTTTTCATAAGCTTGCCTTGACTACACAAAATGACTTCTCCAATGTTTCATAATCTTTCTAATAAACAGATCCTCATAACTTTATTGATTGCACAAGTCTAATTTTATTTGATTATAGACTTGTTTCAGTTATAACTTCTACTAGTTCAAATAAATTAATTACAGTTTTTATCTTTTATTACCTGTACTAAAAAAACTAAGTGGCATTTTGAATGTCTCATATCAGCATTTACCTGTTGATAATTTCTAACCTGATTCCTCAAAATTTTGTTTTGATTAGGGGATTCAAGTGTATTTACTCTGTGTTATTTTAAACAAGACACTCAAGTATGTGAGCTTTTAACTGTTGCTCCATTATTAATAATCAACAATCAGTAGATTATTCATATTTAACTTAGAAATGAACAAACATTCATTGTATATTTATTACTTCACTTTAAGGTTTCAAGTTACCCAAAGATTTTCGAGCTGTTTTTACATAAATGTATAAGGAGTGTTATTGAAAGTTTGCCTATAAATTTTATCCTACTTTTTTATTTAATTCCCTGTTATTTTTTTCTACTTGCGGTACTGGGAGTTGAGTCCTGAGCCTTGCACATGCAGGTCAATCACTTTACCACTTGGTTAGATTCTCTAGCCCTTTTATATAAGGTTGGGGTTTAAGATGGGGTCTCTACGTGGTCCTCCCTTTCCCTGAACTTTGAAGCTTCACTCAGCCATTTTCCTCAACATCCTGTGTAGCTAGCTAGGCATTTACAACTCACTTATTTCTAACAGTTATACGAAGATTTAATGAGATACCAAGCAAAGCTAGCTGTTACTTTATTTTTCTTACTGACTTATTAGCTGAGTATCAAAAGTATAAAGCAATGAAACTAAATAATTAAATTCTTTCCATGACCATGCAATCAGGTAATCATTTAATTTTATTATGCATTGTATTCTTAGGTTGGTTTTACAATTTTATGACTTGAAAGCCTCTAGCAGAGAAAACAAACTGACCAGCACGCCGGGGGAGGGGAAATCTGTGTTATGCCTAATGTTAACAATTCTGATGGCATTCCTACTTTTGTTATTAACTTAGAAGTTATATTTACCAAAGATTTTCTCTGATCATATTAACTAACAAGCACAGGCATTTGTTTATAGTTTTCTAATAAAGAACTTGCTATAAGCACTTAACACACATTAAAAAAAAGAGAGACCAAGGAGACCCCACTCCCCCCAAATTACCGTGCTAGCATGATCTAAGGATGAAGTTTTTGGCACTCTGATGTTAAAAGGTCTCCTTTTGGACGCCTGGGCCCAGATGTGGAGGCCATGACTGAAGCAAAGAATGACATTCAGGGACCTGAAAAGTAGCCTGGGAAACTGTCATAACCTAGGAAACTGCCATCACCATGACCCCACATGCCAGAGATGTTAGCTACCGCAAAGCTAGTGGCAAGTTAATAGTACATTGCTTAGTGTGATGTCTGTCAAAATTAGTGATACTTAAAAATAACTAAAAGCAAATAATTAAAAGTGAGCGAGCTGAGCTGAGTGGCACAGGACTATATAATCTCATCGCTTTGGGAGGCTGAAGCCAGGGCATCACAAGTTCCGTCTCGGCCAGGCAGCAGAGACGAGATGCCGTTGACTAGGGTGGAGCAAGATGTAAAGCCTACTTTGTTGTACATTGATTACTGTTATTCTGAGCTGTTTAGATTTTGTCAGTTTGTTTTCTACAGTCCCAGTAGGTCTCTTTCTGCAGTTGGAAGTCACCAAGCATGTACGCTGCTTAGCCTTCGAGAAAACATCGGCTTCCTCCCTTCCGATGGGAACATTAACTGACTTCTGTGACTGGCTCCTTCTGTGTAGCTACCTTAGTAATTTCTAGTATCTATGGACTCTGCTCACCAACATGATGGTCAGGAAGGCCATTTCACTGTTTCTTTCATTCAGGTCATAATCAGAAAGTGGCGTCTCTTCTCTTTGAAAACTGTGAATGCCTATTTACCTTTGTTACAGATGTCTGTGAGCATATGGTTATTAACGTTGAGTCTTCACTCTGCATTCTCACCTCTAAAGATAGGCAGTGATGATTTTTAACATTCTGTTTCTAAAAGCGATTTCTTTTAGTCTTACCCTAACGGTAGTGGAAAGTAGTCGTTGAACACTTGGAGTGTTGTTTAATTGAGATGTCCTGTTAAGTATAAAATAAATAGCAGATTTCAAAGACTTGGTATAATATAGAATAATCTCATTAAGGGTTTTCATTTTGATCGTATATTGGTATGTTATTTCAGTGTGCTTTGGACTAAGTAAAACATACTATTAAAATTTATTTCATTTTGCCCTTTTAACATGACAGTTTAAAATTATAAATGTAATGTGCTATAAATTTCTTTTGGACAGTGGTGCCTTAAAATAGAATTGTGTACAGAGCATTCAAAGTGGTTTTAGAAGCCGGGATTCGTTGAGCTATTTGCAGAGTTGCAGGATTACATTAGAGCAGTGTAATGTGTAAATTTAGAATGACATCATGATCGATCATTTGCTTCCTTGTAAGGCTAGTGGCAGGCCTAATATTGCCTGTGGAAAGGTGATTTGGCATTTTAAAAATGGATGCACTTCAGGCTGGTCAAAGGAATGCCTGTATTATGTCCTGATTACTTAGTACAGATTGAGGGCAGTATAAATAATGGAAAATGTTTTGGTGGAAATGATACCAGCACTCTGGGAGGCTGAGGCAGGAGGATCGTTAAGTAAAAACCCAGCCCAGGGGGCAACTTAGGGGGACCTTGTCTGAAGATTAAAACTGAAAAGTGATTGGGGATGTAGCTCAGTGTAAAGGTCCTGGATTGGGTCTCCAGTACAAAAAGAAAAAAAAAGCATTTATTTTGTTGACATGGTTGATCCTTATTGAGATTGCTTTCATGTGCTCAGTTACCACATTAATCAGAAGATGCAAAGTGGAGGTAATGAGAGGAAAAACTAAAAACGTTGTTTAAATTGCTTAAATGGAATCGGGGCTAGAACTTGCGTGTCTTGTCTTTGCATGCCATATTTTCAATTTCATATAGGATGTTTTTTTTTTTTTTTTTCCCAAGACAAGGTCTTGATCTGCTGCCCAGGCTGATCCTGAACTCACTATGGAGCCCAGGCTGGTCCTGGACTCACAGCAATCCTCCTTCCTCAGCCTCCCAAGTGCTGGGTTACAGGCCTACACCACCACGCCCAGTTTACATGCTGCAGGGGAATTGAAGTTGGATACTGGTGCTTGACCTAGTGCTTGCTAGGCAAGTAGTTTAACGGCGGAGCCATTCCTTCAGCCCTAGGCTGGTGTTTTGTAACATGTGGTTTAAGATTGGTGAGCATCAGAATTCTTCAGGCGTACTCAGAGCACACATTCTGAGTCCTACTTCAGAGCACCTGCGTGTTTTTTGTGCTTGATGCTGCAAGGCTGTATTTTCTCTTCTTTCCCCGTAGTCTCTTGAGAACATTGTAGTGTGGGAATCTTCTTTAAGATGTGTCAGGGAACTGTGGTTATTTTTTTTTTTTTCACATCATACAATCACATGTAGAAGAAATTTCAACAATCAGTAAAATGAATGTCATTCTAAGTTCATTGGCTTGATGTGATGTGCGACACTCAGTCCTGCACAGCGCGATGTTGAGATTGACCCAGGGTTTATGGTACTGTTGATTGGGAAGCCACTGTTTGTGTGTCAGTGAGATGTCAGAGATACATACCTTCATCGCTTGAGAAAAAGCGGAAGCTTTCTTGGTATGGGTGACTCCTTCTTGCCCTCAACGAAGTATAATAGATGTGTTTTTTCCTGTGTCGGTAAGTTGTGATCACAGTAGGGATAGTGTTCCGGTTTCAGTCACGTGACGCGTGTTGCAAAGAAGCACTGTATGTGCTGCATCACGTAGGATCTTTGGACAGCAAATAACATATTCTGCAGTCAGACTGGCTAAAGTGTGAAGGGAATTTATGATTTCAAAGGAGTGGAAGACAAAACAACCGTCAGCTTTGGTGCAGGCGTAAATCAGGGGCTAAGTGTTGTCACCATAAAGAACCGGGTTGTGCAAGGCCTCATGTTTTCAGAATCACTGTCCCAGGCAGTGGACGCTGTGTGTGCTTCCCTGTCAGGTTTGATTCTGTCAGCTACGGCAGCTGTTCAGATCCTCTCGCTGTCCCATGGGCCCATCCTAGAGCTAAGCCAGGTTACTGTCAGTTGAAAGAGGGCAAAGTGGATACTGAACAAAAATTAGAATTTGTTTTTTAGGAATGACGAAGGTACACTGTGGGCAACCAGCTTTGCCCTCCACAAAGCCATCGTTGGGTACTTCATTGAAAATTATTACCAGCAAGCTGTAAAATAAGGACTGCCAACTTTATGCATGCGCAATTTAGAATGCAATATGTAATATTTAATGAGCATTTACTAAATTTAGTCAGTTTTTATATTAAGTTATTGAACCAATTTCTCATTTAGAAAAAAATGCAGCTTGCTGGAGTTCATTTAATTTTCAATGATCAAAAATTACTGTTTTGTAAGTGTAATTACCGCTACTAAAAACAGAGTGCCGTAAACTAGATGATTTTTTTCCCAGAATCTGTTGATATTTGTGAGTGGTGGATGTGAAAATAAGGAGAGCAGATTACTTCGTAGCAGTCCCTAGCGGTAAGGTTGGACTGTCGTCCATGAGTTACCTGTAGTTAGTCGTAGACCCCAAAGCTTCTAGTGAGTCTTTTCAGTGCAAACAGATTAATACATCAATGTTAAATTAATTGCTATTTTTATCTTTCCTTGATGGATTACGAAGCTGGAGCATAGACTGCGTGGTTTGTCCCTGGTAATGTGGACGGAGATGGCAGACAGGGATTTGAATTGTCAGTCTGGCCAGAGGGCTGACCTTGTAACTGCTGCCAAGTGACTGGGGCATTTGGCGCTCTGGGAGGTTGGTCAGGTTGGCCGCTGAGGTCTCTGAGAGGTTAGAGTCATACTGTTTGTTCCTAAGTCATTGTTATAATTCCTTAGTGTGTTAATTGTCAGTAGCTTTTACGGCTGCTGTGTTTATTTCTAGTTGAAGTGAGTGATTTCCTAAAGCATAGTGTATGGTAATGCACATATTAGTTGTCTGTATACAATAATAAGATAAACTTGGCATTTCTAGTATAAAGTTGTTTGGGTGAACTTAAACATGTGGTTTCAACATTAAACTTTTCTGAAGCTACATGTTTTGGTCCTTTTATGTTAATTCTGTATTATCCAGCCAAGGCTGTGTATCTGCTAATGTAACTTTCTGAGAAAGGGAGATTCATGGATTATTAAAAAGAGCACTTGTGCATGTGTAACTCTGTAGTCTAGTTAAAACCAACAGGCACACATATAGCCATATTAGAAAATATGTAAGAAATGGCAGAGTGGAGAAGCTAGCCTGAAGAGGGAGTTGTGTTTGGTGTTGATAGTGGGAGAAGTTTGGGGGAGTTTTCAAAGAAAAAAGTTTGAAGACATGAATAGCTTGGGTGTGACTGAGAGGCCTCAGTGAAACATTTCTGAGGTGAGGAGACAGTTGCATCTTTCCCATATTGCAACTCTGTGCTTTAGTGGGTCCTAAAACAAGGTGGAGAAGAGGGTGGTGGGAGTTCAGGGTAGGTCAATACTTTTGAAATATTGCAGTATTGAATATTTACTGCATTTAAATAACATACTTTTTTGGAGAATTTAGCCTTGTTACATTGTTAACCTTCAGCATCTTAACCTACAGATACAGAGCCCAATTATGTCAGAGTTCCCGATATTTACTAAAACGGATAGATTGGAGATCATTAGTCACATTGCAGTATCCTCATGACATATACAAAAATTACTTTTTCCCTAACTTGGGGCATGTCAGTAAACGTGCCACTTGAAGACAATCATCAGCGAGTCATTTTATTTTCAAAATGAAGGCTCATTTAAATATATTTTGAGTATAGCAACCAAGACCACATTATACTGAAAAGCATGATCCATATCTGCGTTTGTTGAAGAATTTATTCTTTTAGATGATTGATAGAAGTTAGGATGAACTCTTATTTTATTACTAAGTCTATCCAGTACAGATTATGTTGCTTTTAAAGTTCGTTAATGAAACATTTGAAGTGTGCTGAAAAATAATGTGTTGAAAGCAATGTTCTTATTCGGGAGAGTTAAGTACGTGTTGTTAACAGCATTTCCATGTTTGTTTTATATCTCTTTCTCTAGACATGTTGACTAAGAGGCCTTGACGATCAACAAGTTGAAGAATTACAGTTGTAGCTCACCCTGCACTGTTATCCCTCAAACTTTCTTTCTTTCCAAAAGAAAATTGTTGCCCTAAGGTTGTTGAAGGTCATTACCAAGCCTATTTTTATATTGTCATCAAACACAACAACACTTTTGTCATGGTGTATCCTTGCAGATTGCATCGTAAATGCACTTGAGATTTGACTAAAACCTTTCGGTAGATCTAATTGTTTGAATAATCCAGTGTACACACTGCCATGGCTGTCTGACTTTGATGTGAAGATATTTGCATGTCTCATTGTGCATTTTTACTAGGTCTTAACATTGAATTGTTGGATTAAGCAAGTAAGTCTAATACGCAACAGATGATTTCTAAGTTGGCTCTCAGTCTGGACAGGAATGTATCATTTTCTCTATTCTTAAGTTTCTCAACTCTTAATGATTGTTACTACATTCTAAAATTTGTGTCATTGTTATGGTTGTTAAGTCATATCCAGTTCATATTTTGTCTCTGCTATTGGTGTGAGCATTGTTTTCACTTTACTGAAATTTTACTTCTGTGAGGTTATGTATATTAATATATTTTATCAGGTTTTAGTTATTTTCATTGGTAAATTTTAGGAAGGATATTCTGGATAGTTGGGTTTATGGGGTGCAAAACTTCTCATGTTCGTTCTCTAATTTATTTTGTCTGAAAATGTATTTTGTTCTCTTTCTGTCCCCTTTAGTTGTATCAAGAACCATTTTATTTAAATCTTATATGATGGTAAATTGTCTAAAACCTACTCTATAATTTTTATGGATAGGATCAAGGTTTTGATGCACCTGGTTCCTGTGGTACAGGCCCGGAATGCCTAGCACTTGGGAAGCAGGAGAATTTCAAGTTCAAACTCAGACTGGGCAGTTTAAAAAGGTAGTGACTCTGTCCTAGTTACTTATTTATTGCTGTGACAAAATACCTGGCATCCACAATATAAGGGAGAAAGATTTATTTAACTCAGTTTCAGAAGGTCTCACACAGTCCAATTGTGGGCATCCGGCAGTGGTGGAAGCACATGGCCGAGACCAGAGAGCCGTTCACCCCACTGCAGACAGAAACCCAGGGAAGTGGGTGCCAAGTGAAGTCTGCAGATTGTCTAGGCTAGAACTTCCCCAGAAAAAAAATGTAACGATATTTCTTCTTCCTTCATTTGCTTAGTGCAGAGCTGCCGATTGGGCATCCTCACCACAAGGTGGGTGCCTTTTCCTTATTACCTAGTCTACAAGTCTATAACAAACACCTGAAATCCCTGCCCTGGGCATGCTAATAGTACCAAGTTTACAGTCTTTTCCAGATCAGACCCCGAGCACCTACCTGCTCCTCAAACCCTGCATCCCAGTGACACACAGTTGCAAATAAATTGAGGCTTTTGAGGGACACTCAAGATCCAAACCACAGCAGACCCTGTCTCAGATAGACATAAAAGAAAGAAGGCCATTTTCAGTGCTGGAGAAAAAAAAAAAAAGATTTGAGACATTTTCCCCATTTTACATATATATGTATAGACACATATATATGCAATACATAATGTTTACATTGATCTTGAGTATTTCATGAATATATATCACAACAAAATTAAAGATCCTTCCCCTCTCCCTTTTTGATGCTAATTCCTATTATTCCCTGCAGTTAGTTTTATGAAATGACTGTGTTCGGGGTTTTTCATATTACAGAAAACAGTCAATATTTAACCTTCTGTGTCTGACTCATTTTACTGAGCTTGATGGTCTCAGGTTGGATCCATTTACCTACGAAAGCCTCAAACCTGTCTGTCTTTAGAGAGGACCAGTATTCCATCATGTACAAATATTTTAGTTGGAACATTTTTGTTTAAATCTCTGCTCTTTCGATACTCAGTGATTACTTAATTTTTCTCATTTTTCAATAAGAATAATGCACCGTACACACAGACACACAGACGCGCGCTCCCGCTTTGTATTTGTGAACAAATACTACAGATTTTGGAATCTCGTTCACACAGTGAAGTGATAATGAGAAAAAGAACAGTTCATTTTGTCCTTTTTGTACATTTGTCAAATAGCTTGCTCTCAGAGTGCTTCAAAAACTCGCTTGATATGAGCATTACCTAATTCCTATTTTTTATAGTGCATTACGATGATAGCATACAGTGACTGATTTCTGTAGTTCTTATATAGAGGCACATGTATGTGTGGTGAAATCACTAAGGGGTTTCATAATTTACACAAAAATCTGTAGAGATACTTTTCTATTGGGTAGTCTTGTCTAAGTGTTAAATTTGCATGTATTTATGTACTTCACTAAATCAGTATGTTCTTTGTAAAGTGATGCAAAATCTTTTATATGCATCTGTAAGAACATCTAATGATTTAATAAATCAGATGCTTGTCAGACGTGCATCAGTGTAAATTGTTTATGTATAATGTAAGCATAATTTTTCAGACAGTGCATCATTCATCAATCAATTAATGTATATCTATAATCCAGCAGTAGTGTATGTTGCAGGCCCAACTCTTGCAGGAAGGAAACTCTGAAGCACACAAATCACTGTTGCTGCTTATCTGATGATTCTTCTGGAATGCTTTTACATTATCTTGCTGCTTTAAATTTAGAATTTATTTATTTATTTATTTTTTTGCTCAGGTCAGTAGCAAATAAACAGATTTGGCAACTGGATAGAATACACAACCCTTTCTTAAAAACGGTACAGAAGATTGTGAAAGCTTTTGAAAGGGGATGCCTTTTAGCGTCTCAAAATAATTATTTGAATGCTTTAAAGGTTTACATTTTGAAGGGTATGCCTAAGATACAGAGGGTGTGGCGGCGCGGAGGGAGTTGGGACCTACTGTGCTATTTTTCAGTGAACTTAGCTTGTGTTTGCTCCTGTTCCCAGTAGGGAGTTAGTTATTCAAGTAGGATCATGCACAGCTACGAAATCAAAACAGCGGCAAGAGCCTCATATATTAACTGTATTTACTGTACTTTAAAATCATATACACACTTGGCTTTTCATTCACATTAGTTCTAGATGGCTTCTCTTGACACCCTTTAGGTTGGTAGCTCTTGAGCTCGCTCATGTCTGTACCTCTGCTCTCTGTAGCCCTTTTACAGTGTTTGGTTACCATAGTCATTAACATTACAGTAGAATGACTTTACTGTTAATACCATAACTATATTTTTTCTTATGATTTTTTTTTTAGAGTTAAAACTACATTTTTTTCTGTTAGGTTTTATTATGTAAAACTTCAATTGCTGCTTTTCATGTTGTAATTTCAGGACATTTATCATAGCTCTCAATTACCTTACCAAATGTTCAGATGTTATTTGGCAGCGATTCTCCTGCGTCAGCCTCTCCGAGTTGTGGGATTGCAGGTGTGTACCATCTCACCTGGCTTTCTGTGATTCTTACCAGATTTAACACAGATTTGGGTGTTCTCTTTTCTGGATTCATAGTCTTGTTTTGTTGAGACAGATTCTAAAGCTACCAAGGTGTTGTGTGTGTGTGTGTGTGTGTGTGTGTGTGTGTCTGTCATTGAAAATGTCTTTATTTGATCTTTAAAAATTTTTTTAAATTTGCATCTCACCTCCTTTTCCTTTCCCAGCCTCTCACCCCTTCTTTATTTGATCTTAATCTTTATTAATATTGAGAGCATGTGAAATGAGACCTCATTGCCTTTCCGTTTTGAAGCCATCTCCTGATGAAAATCTGGCAGTGAGCACTGCTGGGATGTGGCTGCCTTTCTGATCCTGGTTTCCTTGTGTGTCCCTAGTCTTTGTTTCCGATCTTCTCTGCATTTCTGACATTTCACAAGGATGTGACTTGATTTAGACCTTTAAGAATGTTATCAGATTGGGCCTCTAGAGCATTTTGTTGCATTTTATTGTGGATTTGTCTTTCCTCCTAGAAAATTTGCTATGTTCAAATTTCTTCATGTTCTTCCCTATTGGAGTTCTACTGTTGAACTCATAATAATGAGTCTTTGTTTCTTTTCTTCACTTTCCTGTTGTTCGTCTGTTTATCTCTTACTCTGCTTTTTCTATCCTTCCTTTCTCTTTCCCTTCTTTGTTAGCCCTGACTTTTCCATCTTCCTGTCTCAGCCTCCAAGACTGATGGGATTACATCCTGAACAATCAGCCTGGGCATCTTTCTTCAATCTCTTGTTAGTTTTCTCCAGGTTTCTTTTGTTTGTTGGTTGGTTTTGGTATTTTTCGCTGAAGTCGGAGGCTTTCCTAAATGTCTAGTGATCTTGCGTTGTCTTGTCACAGTTACTGGGTAGTGGGAAGGTGGTGAGTAGCAGGGCAGGCCTGTGCTCGGCAGCCGGAGTTAATTAGGAACAGTGTGAGTTGAGGAGACACAGGCCTTCAACAGGTCTGCACAGTGACAGGTGGCACCCTTGTTAATTCTGGACTCACCCAGAAGTTCATACTCTTCCCCCGCCAAACAAAACAAAACAAAACAAAACAAAACAAAACAAACCCAAAGAACTTCCAAACAAAGAAGAGTGTTGTGAAATCCTTTTATGGCTATAGAATGGAAAGATGGGAACTAGGAATCATGAAGCTCAGAAATACCAAGGTATCAAAATAAAGAGAAATAGGAAGCGTCAGAGGTAGCTGGATAGATGGGTATAAGGGACGGATGGAGGGGAGAGTGACAGAAATTACGAGGTAGAATGAGACGTTGCAGATACGTGTATAGGAACTGTGGTGTAACGTAGTGGTTAGAGCACTTGCCCAGCATGCACAAGGCCCTGGGTTTGATCCTCCAACGAACACCATGTAAAAATTTAAAATTAGCTGAGCATAACTGTGCACTACTGTCATTTCAGCATTTGGGAGGCTGAGGCAAGAGAGATTGCTGTGAATTTGAGGCCAGCCTGGGCCATGTAGTGAGTTCAGGACCAGTTTGGACTACAGGGCTCAAGAAAAGAAAAAAAAAACATACTGTGCATGTATATATGTAATATATAATATATAATATATATATATATATATATTATATATTATATATACGGGATGTTTGTGAAACTTGCCTTCTGATTCCTTGTGATTCCTCTCAGTGGGGAGAAGCAGAGAAGCTTTGTTCAAGTACTGGCCAGAAGAAAATTGCAGGAGAGGAAAAATTCATAGTAGTATTTTTTCTAAATTAAATTGTTAAGTTTACATTTCATCATATTGTGAGCCTCCTTAAATACCTCTTTCTTAGTTATTTGAGAGGAATGAATGAACATTTTTCATTAGCTCATCACTTCTGTGGACATTTTTGTTACCATAGGGAGACCCCTTTGCTCAACTGGTTCAATCTAAAATATATATATTTGTGGCTCTGTTATCCTAACTTTCAACGTTTTATTTCTGGTTTCAGGTAATTTATAAGGTAGTCATTGCATTTGCCTTAGAACTTTGTCATCCATGGTGATAGAGAAGTGCTCTCATATTTCATATTATCTGTTGCTTTTTTACTTTTGAGATAGGTCTCTGTATGTTGGCCAAGCTTAGAGTAAGTGCCTGAGCTCATGTGAATCTCCTGCCTCAGCCTCCTGCGTGCTGGAGCTGTAGACATGTGCCATCACAGCCAGTTACATGCTTCTTGTTTTCATCCTCTTTACAGAGAAAGAAACATTTTTGTGTCTGCCTAATAAAGGTATTGTTTTTTAATTTAAAAGACTCAGAGATCAGAATGGACTCAACACTCAATGGTACTTGGATCTCACTGCGTTCTGACAATTCTTATTTCTGGTCCAATAGGAATCTTCTGGATAAAGATGAGAAAACAGCTTGTTTCTGTGTGTATCTTCTTTCACACGTGTATTTCCTTGAAGTTTATTCTCTTTATCTGAAGTACCATTGTTTAAACTCTGGTATTTTGTCTTGTGAAATGATTATGTCTGGTAGGTTCTGGTTTGGCCGCCTTGTTGTGTAGCCCCACAGGCTGTCAGTCAGTCTGTCTGTCTCTATCCATCTATGTATCTGTTACCTCTCCTATAGTTTCCGTATCTGTCTTCTATGTTAAACAATGGTATTTTGTCTTGTGAAATGATTATGTCTGGTAGGTTCTGGTTTGGCCGCCTTGTTGTGTAGCCCCACAGGCTGTCAGTCAGTCTGTCTGTCTCTATCCATCTATGTATCTGTTACCTCTCCTATAGCTTCTGTATCTGTCTTCTATCTCTCTGCACGTGTAAGTACATGTATTCACATATACGTCCCGATAGATGTTTGAATGCTTTCCTAGCTTCAGCATATTAGTTTGGTTAATTAATTAGCTTAATTCATTTTGAAAAGTGGATTGTTTGTACTTACTGACTGTCTCCAAAATGGTAGACATACCTGTGCTACTCTGAACCTTTCTGCCCTTGCCTGGCCTTCTTACAGTTGGCCATTCGGCCAGGGCAGAGCCATGTCTTCTGATAGTCTTTGAGTCCTAAGGTTGCCCATGACTACAGGTTCCTGCCTTTCTCCATGCAAAGACACTATCATTTTTGTTAAACAAAAAGTCAGTCTTTGGTGCAGTTGAGCGATCTTCTCTCAGGCTGAGGATAGAACTGTTCAGTTGGTGTAATTCGGCCACGTGGTCTGTCTCTCTCAGCTCTCCCTTCTCCCCCAGGTGTCGCTGCCTCTGGGCTTGTGGTCAGTGCACATCTGGCCTTTGAGCGAGGCGTAGTTTGCTAAGGCTTCAAACTAACTCCTATGCTCCTGAGTAGGAGTCACACAGAGAGTCTCTTCTACGGTAGATCTGGCACGCCTGCAAGTGGTGCTTTCTCTGAGGAAGGTTAACCCAAGGTCAGACCAACATGGAGAAAGAAAAGGTGGGAAGAGTTTGGGTCCTTGAGACTCGGTGAACCTGCTGAATTGAGGTAACCATGGGCCCCCTCCCCACCTACCTCAGTGTGTAGTCTTTTCTGTACTTTTTGAGAAAATCAAAGTTCATTTGTAAAAATCAATTCAGTTTAGGTTTTGACAGTTGTATCCAAATGCATCACTGCTGAAAACATCACTGCTTTCCTTTGTAATTCCATATTCCATAGTGGTTTCTAGCCTTTTTTTTTTTTTTTTTTTTTTTTTTTTTTTTTTTTTTTTTTTTTTTTTTTTTTTTTTTTTTTTTTTTTTTTTTTTTTTTTTTTTTTTTTTTTTTTTTTTTTTTTTTTTTTTTTTTTTTTTTTTT
>PVKB01000861.1:182783-403057 GCA_004027205.1 Ctenodactylus gundi | reverse complement strand
TGCCACGGTCTAAAAGAGTGCTCTATAAAATTGATTTCTCTATATTCCTTCATCACCCCTTCTACTTCTGACAGATATTTATAGTACAATGTGATTTCTGTGGTTTTCAATTTATAGAGGAGTATGTGTTATTAATCTTTATTCAATATAGTTTGAAATAGGAATAGCAGAAGCTGATTATGTCTACAATAATAAGAACAGTATATGCTGACCTTTGGCTGTTGATAAAATTCTGTAGCTTTCTCTTACAGTTACACGTGTATATCTAGAAATAGATATTTAGGAGCTTATTAGAAAAATTTTGGGGAGTTTTTTTTTTCCACAGAGATCATGCAGTGTTTTTTGAAATATCCATGAAACAGCGGAGAGAATTGTTCTTGTTTTTCATGCTTTGTTCGTTCTGCCTTGATAGTAGAAACGAAATGAATAGGGACGTTTTAAAATCTATTCAACTTCATATCGATCTGCGGCTAATATCAGGCAACATTTAATTTAGAGAAATTACAAAATAGTAACATTATAAAGATTCTTGGCAAGACAGCTTGCAGGGGCCTGTAAGGTATTGTTGTTATTTTTTTTCCTTTTTTTTTTTTTGTAAAACAACAGATTTTAAAATTTATTTTACTTCATTTTTTTGGAGACAAGGTCTCACTCTGTAGCCCAGGTTGGTCCTGAACTAACCATGGAGCCCAGGTTTGCCTTGGACTCATGGCATTCTTCCTGCCTCAGCCTGTTGAGTGTTTGTATTGTAGGCATGTGCCCGGTCTATGTTGTGCTGGAGAATCAAACTAGGGTACTTAGCACTCGACACAGCGCTTGTTAGGCAAGTGCTTTAACTGCTGAGCCATTCCTGCAGCCCCCAGATTTTTTTTTTTGAAAGAAAGGATAGAGTATTTCTGAGAGGGGATCACGAGTGGGTTGTCCCTGCTGTTACTTCATTCACTTACTTTCTGGGTACTGAATACCAGACTCTGTCGTGTGGAAAAGTCCCTGTCCTAAGGCACTCCCAGGAGCAGGGATGGGATACCCGGGCCAACCTTACAGTGTGGTACAGCCTTGTAAGTGACACTGTAGATTAGAGCAGGGACCTAAGCGTGCATTCAGGGTGGGAGCTAGACATCTGGTAGAAGGGAAAAGAAACAAATACATTTTGCAGTAAGGACTATCTAAAATAGGAAATTTGGAGAAGTGTGGTTGTTTGTTGTTGTTCTGTTCCTGGTGGGCTTCATTATCATCATGTTTGGATTTTAAAAAATAAATAAGTTGGCGTCGTGCGAGGAATGTTAAAGGTCAATACTGAGATATAATAATAATAATAGCTAAAACTTAGAACATTTTTCCCCATGGTAGGTAAGAGAATGAGGATGGAACCCCAGCTCTTGGTGTCTCAGCCAACTACCATGTACTGCATGCTGAGTGACTGGATTTAGCAGAAGACTTGGGCTGTATTTTCCTTATCTGTAAAATGGAGGTGGTAGTTGCCTCTGTGTCTTGGAGTTGTGGGGATATTTCAGTTATTTTTCTAGAGGACTTGGAAGAGTGCAGTGAGTGGTCACAAAGCCTGAGTGCTTGAGAAGCTGAGCTGTCTTTATTACTGGGATGAGCTCATTCAATCTTGTCAGTGACCTGATAAGGCAGTTAGTAGATAGGATGGCGGCCACCTAGGTGACCACATCCTGATCTTGTGAACGGATTGCTTTATGTCCTTAAAAAGAGTTTGCTGTTGTGATTACGTTAAGATTTTGAGATGGGGAGACTGGCCTGGCCGATCTGGTGACACAGATAAGTGCTGTTCCTATTCACAGGTGAGGAAAGGAGCAGTGGGAGGTTCAACTGTGGGCAGTGGACAAGGCTTGTTGGCAGTTAGGTGTAGCTACCAAAACAGCCACCCAGGGAAGCCGGCGTCTGATGGTTCTTGCAGACATCACCAGCCTGATGCGTTGCAGTTTCTTCCTGTAGCTCTGTATATGGGAGGCCGCAGCCTCTCTCCGGCTTGGGCAGGCAAGGGTTTCTTTTTTCCTTGAGGTTGTATTCTTGCAGGAAACACACTGTAGCTTATCTGCCACCATGAATCACTTTTTTCTCTTTCTCCAAAAGTGTTAGATAGAATTTATTTTCCACTGACTCCTCTTCCTTGCCGTTGCGAATGTATGTTTGCTTTTTTTTCTTCATTTCCTCTGCTTTTAGTACTGCAATAGTTCATCTACCTCTCATGCCAGGACCTTCAGAAGACCACGAGCAGTAACATGAATTCAGCTAGCATTACCATTGGGGAACACGTCATACACGTCTTTATGAAAGCCGCAGTCACTGCCTGCTTCAGTAGCCTTCTCTTAGGACTCTTGTGGTGCAGAAGTGGGCAGGAGATAAAATGCTTCCATGTGTTCCGCCAAAACTGATAATAGGTGTTCGTATTTTGGATGAATTGCTAGGAATTTCTGTATACTTTTATGGACTTACTTATATATTCGTGCTTTCATGAACTGCTCTGTATTTGAGGAGAGAAAGAGAATGTCAGTGCCTATTTTTTGTGAATTTGAGCATGTACCCGAGGATTGGGATATTGTTTAGATAGAACTTTTTATAAACAGTTGGGATTGCCATGAATACACTGCCAACATTGGTCATCTAGTACAGAACCAACTGCATAATGAAGGACCCAGGCCATACGGACTCCTCGACAGGTTTCAAACTCTCCCTAAAAGCTAGCAGGTCTAAGTTTCAGTATCTCAAAAATCAGGTAGAACCACACGTTACTCAAGGCTGAAGCCACCCTCAGGCCACCCTTAGACAAGCCAAGGCTAAAACATATCTGAGACCTGAGTTGACGTCCGAAGGCCACATATCTAACATTTGTGCAGCCTTGGTGCTACATATCTAAAATTCCTGCAGCCTGGGCAGTGGTCTAGGGACTACATATCTAGCATTCTTGTGACATAAGTTAAGGTCTGGGGATTACAGATAGTTAACTTGTACAAACTGACCAATCACTCGCCACTTGCCCAAACCCCTGCACTGGACCATGGAGCTAACCTTATGATTGGACATTTTAAAAGACTCTCAGAGGTCATGATTGGGTCCCACCAGATGCTATGGACACTCCACGAATTCTGGATGGTCGGTGTTGTTGCCATGGGTGCTGTGTAGTTGTGATTGGTTTTTTATGCAATGATGCTGTGCCTATGTCATACTCCCTGTAACCTCCCTATCCCTTACCCCCCTAAAAACCCTGCTCAGCTGTTGTTCTGGGCTCTCGGATTGGATCCAGTATGTTGGTGAAGACTGAGAGCCTGAGCTTAAGACCAAACAAAGACTCCTTGCTTTTGCATGTGTGATCGGTCTCCTGGCGTCTTGGGATGTTCACGATCTGGGCATAACAAATAATATTCACCAAAGTTTCAGAACGTGAAGTTTCAAGGAGGATTTTTTTAGACCTCTGTGTCACAGGCAATAGGTCCAAGAGGAGGAAGTGTAGATAGCAAAAGAATTTAGAAACTAGCACTTAAGTTCTAATTACAGTAGGATTACTTTTCAACAAATTCCCGTGTTCATGGGTAGTTGGAAATTCTAAGTATTAGGTCTTCACAGAGAGGCATGTCCATAGTTCCCTACTGGCTTTCACTGTGCACGGTACCTCTGGCTTTTTATCATTCTTTTGGTCTTGTGTTCTGCCTTATCCATCTGTAGTGGGTTCATTGCAAACCTTGTAGTATGTCTAGTTCCCAGCGTCCCAACTGTAATTTCATTTTTAAAAATTCCCTGTGTACAAAAAGTACATCTGAATAGATGAAATGATACTGTATCAAGAGTCTGAAATATATGATGCTTTATCAAAGTGAATGCTTTTTTTTTCCAAACCAGAAATTTCCCATGCTTCACAGTGGTCATATAAAACCTCTGTTACCACACAGAGGCGGAGCGTTGTTAACCTGCATCCATCTTTGGCAAAAGAAACAGGCTGGCTATCCTTTACCTTTGAATACAAATGGAGGTTAATTACAGTGGGAGGTGGCCTTGAAGATGTGGCCTAGAGCTTTTCAAGTGAGAGATAGTAATTTTATAATATAGGGTAGCTCTGATCGTTAAAGAGCAAAGTTTAACAAATTAAGTTTAATGGGATAATTGCCTTTTGTGAGCAATTTATGAATTGGACAGCTTCCGTCTATGAAATAGAAAGGCTTGGCTGAGCTGAATGGAGGGCGTGAGCTTCACAGGCAGAAAAGGGTTAAATGTGAACAACTTCGTTTTGAAAGCAAAGCTAGAAAGGTCTGCTAGCTCAGGTCCATGAGGCCTATTTCTTTTGGTTGGTGTTAATCCTTTTAAAATTCAGTTTGATTATATACCACTTAGCCTGAGGGTTTTCATCTTGGTTTGATTTGGTCTGTTGGGCTTAGTGGAGGAACCTAGTCTAAAACAACAGCTCCTGTAGGTTTTGTTTACTTAAAATTGTGTATATAATTTTTTACCCACTCATCAAAGGATTTGATGATTAAATGAACTAATGCCTGTTTAACCCAAAGAATCGCAGGTTCCTGGAATCTGGTAAAATATTTAGTTTGAAGCTAATAGTGATTGTAAGTAACAAATGAATGCACTGTAAGTTTAATGCATTGTGTTTTGTATTTATTTCATTCATTGACTCACTTAACAAGAACTGGTCACACCTATTGTTTATCAGTGTGCTGTTAACAACTGAACAAGATAATATTGGCAGGGGGAAGAATGCATAGCTCATGTAAAATAACTGAGAGTATATTCTGAGTGCAAGGGAGGCTATTGGAGTTTTAAGAAAGAAAGCTACCTAACATGTAGACTTGTAAATTACATAGTTTGTAAGTAAATCATTCTGGCTTGTCTTCACAACAGTGAGTTGTTTGGAGAAACAAAGAGAGAGTTGGAAGACTAGACAGACTGCTAAAAGTACTATTCCAGGGGAGGCAGCTGTGGAGGCTCAGGAGTGTAATCCTAGCACTCGGGGAGGCTGAGTCAGGAGTTTTGCAAGTTTGAGCCCAGCTTGGGAAGCTTCACAATTTGGTGAGACCCTGCCTCACAATAAAAAATGAAGTGGGTTGAGGATGCAACTGTGTGTGAGTGAAGCCCTTGTGTTCCATCTTTAAAACCATGTGCACATATTCTAGGGGAAAGACGGGTGGTGCTTAGTTTGAAGTTTGAAGTGAAAATGGGGGACATACAGAGTATGAGCGTGGTGAAACAAGAATATATTTTCCAGACTCTTATGCTTGGAAGAATTACATAAATCAAGTCCTGTGACTGCATTGAACAAAAAGTCACAGGGTTACATGCTTAAAGTGGAAGGTCCTACTCCTTCCATCGTACAACATCTTCCTCATGGTCCAGCATAGTGGCTGTTCCTGTTTCAGAAGAAGAAATGGAAGAAGAGTTAGTGAATACCTGCTGTTAGTTACCTTTAGAGGAAGATCCCAGAAGCTGTTGCACAGTGTGCTACTTGTGCCATTTTGGATTAATCATGTTGCCGTTACTGGGACTAAATACCCAATGCCAAACAGCTTAAAGGAGGAGAGATTTATTTAGGCTCATGGTTTCAGAGGGTTTAGTTTGCGATAAGCTAGTTTCAGTGAGGTTAAGGCAGACTAATGTGGTGGAAAGGCATGTCAGAGGCAAGCTGATCATTTCCTGCCAGCCCGGAAGCTGGGTGAAAGGAGTTGCCAGGAAAAGTTGTGCCCTTCAAACGTCTGCCTCTAGTGATCCATCCCCCTGAGCTGTGGAGGAGGGTGCAGTGGTGGATTCCTCTCCGGGTGCCGTACCTATTAGTAACTAACTGAACTATGAGCTCAGTGGGTTATCCCGTTGTTAAGGTTAGCACCCTTACAACCTTTCCACCACTCTAGGTGTCTGAATCTATTCAGGTTGACAATTAGGTTAATCGTCACAAGTCTACCCCTTGTCAGCCCAGCACCTAATCACATCTCTTCAAACCGTATTTTATCTTCAAATGAGCATAGTAATGAAGTTACAGTTCTGCCCAATACGATAGAACTATCCTGTGTACAACTGAGAAAGCATTAATTCCTGGAGTCCGAGTCCAGTTGAAATAATAATCAAGATTAACCAAATCATATTTTGACTAAAACTTGTTTTTATCATAATTTTTCAGAGCAGAAAAGGATAGGATGCATACTTAGTACTTTATTCCAAGCTAAAGGTATTTTCCATTGGGGAAGAAATGTGAGCAAACACAGGGCCCAGGCAATATCTTCCAGAACTTTCAGCCCCTGGTAGCAGTGGGGATGGCATTTCCTTGAACTGTACTGTACTTTTGAGATCATCTTTCCTTTGGCCTTTCAGCGTAGCTGTGTGATTCAGAACCTTTAAGAAGGTGGGAGAAATGTCATCTCTTTTTCTCTGGCACGTGGTACTTTTTTTTTTTTGAGACCTGGTGTCACTCTGCAGCACAGGCTGGTCTGGACTGACAACAGTCCTCCCGTCTCAGCCTCCTGAGTGCTGGGATTACAGGTGTGTGCCATCACACTGTTTTATGTGGTGCTGGGGAATTGGGAATCGAACTCGGGCACTTAGCGCTTGACTTAGTGCTTGCTAGGCAAGTGCTTTAACCGCTGAGTCATTTCTCCAGCCCAAGTGCAAATCTTTTTTGAGCGAAGAGTAGAACGAATAATTACCTTTTAAGTGGTGCAGGTCACACAGCCATACTTGGCACTCTCTTTCCCTCGTCTCTTATTTGCTCTGCCCTTTGCTACCTGAGGATTAAAAGTAGTTCATTGGGGGTAAAAAGAAAAGATTAATCTTTGCTGGCAAGTGTGTCTTAGTTCATTTTCTTTTTGATAATAAAGTATCCAAGATTGATGATTTACGTACTTTTTCATTGCTTTGACAAAATCCTCGACATGTACAAATTAGAGGAGGAAAAGTTTATTTAACTCCCGGTTTCTGAATGTCACAGTCCATTCATGGATGGGGGCAACAGTGGAAACATGGCAGAGGCAGCTGCACATGGCATTTCAAACAAGAAGCCACGTTCAGGGGGAAGGGAGGAAGTAACTAGCATATACCCTTCCAAATCCTGTCCCAGTAATCCTCCCTTTCTAGGTCCACCTTCAGTGTTCTGTCCCTTCCTGGTTTAAGATCCTTCCAGGTCACATGCAGAGTCATGGATTACCCATCTGTAAAGGCTCCTAGTCTACCACATGCCTGTAATTTACAAGCTACCACATGCCTGTCTTACACTGCACACCTATAATCTACCACATGCCCGTAAGCCACCTCGCCAGGTGAGGTCTCTGTCTCCTAACAGCATGTGGTTCTGTAGATAATCCGTAACGTCCAAATCTATGAGGCTTTTGGGGGACATTCCAGACTAAACCACAGTAACTGGGAGGTTGACGAAGCAGGTAAAATTGTTTAGCTCCTGCTCTGAGGCTGGCAGTCCACGAGCAGGTGGCCGCGTCCTTTCTCACGCTTTGTCAGGACACAGTAGAAAAATAGAAGGGTGAGTTAGCGTGCAGAGAAGACAGCTTGCTATTTCGGTAACTAGTCAAGTTCTGAGAGCGTTAACCCAGTCCTTTGGGGAAGACAGCAGTCCCTCTTAATCACCTGATCACCTATTTGAAGACTGCCCCTTCCCAAAATTACTGCAGTGGAATCAGATTTCAGCATGGAGTCCAGCAGGGACTACCACAGCAATATTTGTATGAAGTATATTTCAATTGGGGTAAAATCGTTCAAGTCCTCTATGTGAAACTTCCCAATGACAAGGTCCGTGCTTTTGCGGGAAGTTTGTCTCAGTGCAGGTTTTATTGGGAGGGTGCAGCACCTGGTGTCTTGCCCTTTGCAGAAAGCATGCCATTCAGACACCAGTAAGTGCAGGAGACTCCAGGTGGTTTTGTTTCGTCTCTGGAGAAAGAACTAGCATTTTTAATGTAACCATGCCAGATAACATGATTTACTGGAACACAAAAATTGCCCAGTTATTTAAAAAGCAGTAAGCTAATTGTGGCTTCTGTTGTGCTCCATATATTTTATCACAACACCAACGTACAGAACTGAACATAATGGGGCAATTTTCTCATTCCATTATTTTTTCCTAATTCTAAATGTCAGTTTAAAAAATAATCTGTTGAATTGTTTTGTGCCTTTCATTGTCTGTAGCGGGCTGATTAGTTCAGGTAAGTGGGGTATCGCCACCTGGTTGTGCTATTGTGAAAATAATTCTGACGATATTGTGGAGTTGACTTCTTTGAGGTCTTTGAAGTATTCCAGAATCTTCTATAGCAAGAGATCAGGTGAGTGAATTCATAGAAGAAACTTCTCATCAGTGAAAGGAAAAACTCTCTTCGGTTGGTAAATCACTCTTTTTGTATACAAAATACAGTGACTTAATCTACTAAACCTGTATGTTTTGATTTGTCTTTAAACAATTCTTGTAAGAGATTCTCTCCAGCTTTCTTTTCTGCATATTTATAGCATGCTCTTAAAATGTTGTTGCTTTGTAACAGTATTAAGAAATGTGACTCAGTAGATAAGTGAAATTTTGTTTTTTCATACTCAAGCTGTTTCCTTTTTTTCTCTTTCAGTTAAAATATGTGACAGTTTTCTTGGTGAATGTTTCAGTGTAGTATTTGAAGAACGTGGGACAGCTGGACTGAACAGTTGTTTCAGAGAAAGATTTTTTTGATTGCTGAAATCTGCTTTAAAATCACCTATATTTGTTTTTCTCCACCATTAATTTCTAATCAATGGTACTGCCGCTGGAATCTGAATTTCTGTATATATAGGAGTTTTCAAAGTAATTAAGTTTTACAGTAATCCAAATATAAGGCTAATGCAAAAAATATGGCATAGACTTCTATAATGTGTTCAGCAAACCCTCTTCCCCCCAGAGTACAGCTAGGCTCCCTGTCCCAGCTTCCCAGACTGTCTGAGTTCGTGGCAAAGGAATCAGGATGGAAAGGGTCTGTTTCTTGCTTTTTCTTGCTTGCCCCTGAAACTCTTTTCTGCTCTGTGGCTGTGACTGTGTACATGGGAGGGGGAAGGGGGAAGCTTTGGAGAATGAGATGATAGTCAGCCATCCTGGATCCCTCAGTGACCCCTTCTTCAGGGTTATTACTGATTTGCTTTCATACAAAAATTAGTACCAACCCACAGCATTCTCCCCAGGCCTCTTGGGAGCATGTTGGTGTGTGCTGCAGGGAGGTGGAGATAGGATTTGATGAACATAGGGATTGTCAAAATTTTCAAGCGGGAAGGTGTTGACCACTTACAGATCCTGTCCTCCTCAGCACTGTTGAGCGTGTTTTAACCCCTGCAGTGTGTTGCAGGCTGTGTACTTGCTAGCCATGTTGGGGATGGTCAGCCTCAAGATGACATTTTGGTGCATTCTCCATCATGAGTAACTCTGCAGCAGATAATTAACTTCAGTAATTGTATTGTTTTATAGCCAGTTTACTGGAATGATTCGTAATGTGGTTTGGCAGCAGTGAACGGTTATCAGATACCATTTGAAATCATTTTCTGATTAAAGATGTTACTGATTCTTGCTTTCTCTGTTTAGTTAATGAATTTTAAAATATTGATAATGCCTTTCAAAGAGGATAACAGCTTTTCTTTTTCAGGCAAAAATATTAGTAATAAGCTAAAAATTTCTTTAAGAGTCAACTCTTTAAGTGTGTCTCTCTTTTTTTTTTCTTTGTTGGTGGTTATTGGAGATTGGTTCCAGGGTCTTCATACTTTTGACTTAATTTAAGATAGTGTCAAAGGCAGAAGATTAAATATCAAATGGTGTCTGTAATATGAGAAAGCCAGGTCACAATCATTTCATAAAACTAATTGAGGGGAATAATGGGAACCAGTGGAGAGGGAGAGGAGGTGGGAGGGTCAGAAGGGAGAGGGGAAGGATTTGGAATTTTGCTGTGATATATATATATATATATATATATATATATATATAGTCACAAAATACTCAAGATCAGCGTAAACGTTATGTATTACATATATACCTATCAATAAAATGGGGACAATATAAAGAAAAGAGTGGGTTTTGCCAAGAAGCTAAATTATCCAGGCTAGGCTCCATCCTTCTGCCTAAGCCCCCATGGTACTGAGATTGTAATCCTCTACTAGTGGGCTCAATTGTTTAAGTATCTAATTAATGATAAACTAAAATTTCAAAATCATTTGTTTCTTGGAAAATCTGATGTTGAACAAAAAACCAAACCGTATCTTTTAGCGTCTTCAGATCCCTGGAGTGACCGCTCTCTGGTCTTTGCATTGTTAGGTGGCAGTGAAGACGTGTAGTTTTCTCCCAGCGCTCAGTGTATGTTCTGCCAGGAGTAAACTGGTTTCTTTCTACCCTCTCAAGAGGTTAGTGATGTTGAGGATATTAATGTGAACCAAGTGTTTCAATATCAAAGGCCAGAGAAGGCCTTTCTCTCCTAGATGACATGGTTGATTTTTCTTGGCCAATTTATATTTTATTTTACTTAGTTTTGAAAGTTTCTGGGCCTAACAGATTCTTGGGCTAATTTTGTCATGTTTTTTGCTCTGCGATGTCAGATAAATTGTGTAATCTCTATGTCTCTCTGCTTTCTTTTTCATTGATACCTAGAAAGCAGTGTGTTAGCTCTGAGATTGTGGGATTCATTGAACTAATGATTTATTGCTGGTTGGCATCCGTTTGCCACACACGGTGAGGATCCCACTCTTGGGGGAAGAAGAAGTTCTTGAGACAGACTCACAAAAGACAAAAACCAGGAGAAAAAAATTATAGGAAATATAAGAGGAAGTTGAACATCAATGGGGAATATTTTCAATTTCCTCAAGCAGGTTTATTTTTAATCCTCATTAGACTTTTGAAAACCTCCTTTTAGGAGTAAGGAAAGAATTTTAAGAATGCTTTATACTTAGCTAACATTTTAAAGCCTTGACCTTGAAATTTCTCTAAAATTTACTTACAAGTTTTGTTACCCCTTTTTAACTTTTAAGTTGAGCCACTTAAATCCTCCCGAAATTACTTTTGGGCTAACACTTATCTGTGCAGTGACATGCTAAAAATACTCTTCAGGCCCAACAGTAGAAATTCTTGAAAATATGATTGTCTATTCATATTACATGCCTTTCCTTGCTAGTTTGGGGATGAGCAACCAAAAATAGCTCAGTGAGATTATATTGTATGTGTGAAAATTGATTCTTTACTTTTACCTTCCTCATTAAGCATGCAAATGGCAAACTTCGCAGCAGATGACTTTTAAAATAAATTACAGCTAATCAAATGTTGTGTTGCTTAATTTTCTTTTAAATCATAGTGTATGTTTCAGCACAGCAAAAGAAAAAATGATTTTACTTATCCTTTATAGAAAACAAAAGTTGATTGGTTCAGAAAAGAAGTTGCAGCTGTGATGACTCGATGTGTAGATGTTCGAGTCACAGTTTTTCTGTTAGAAGTTCTGCTCATGACACGTGGTGAAATGGGAGATATTTTACCCATCAGTCTGCAGCTTATTTTGTATTGACAGAAAATGTCGTATTGTGTTGTTTCTAAAGCTTGCCATATGTATCATTTTGGTGTATTATGATATTCAATTATTATAATGTTTTGTTACAGTTGTACTTAACAGGTCTGAATTCTTTGATACAGTAGTTTATTTCCAGTTAAATAAACTTTACTTTTTTTCTTTTTCTTTTTTGGAGGCAAGTCTCACTCTATAGTCCAGGCCAATCCTGAGCTGACTCTGTAGTCCAGGGTGGCCTTGAACCCAAGGCAGTCTTCCTGCGTTAGCCGCTCCCGCCACCCTCCCAGTGCTGGGATTACAGGCGTGCGTCACTCTGCCCAGTTTATGTGGTGCTGGGGAATCCAACCCAGGGCCTTATGCTTGCTAGGGAAGCGCTTTAGCCACTGAGATATTACTCCGGCCCTAAACCTAATTTTCATATGCCGTCTTACATAATGTTGGTGTAAATGTTACACAGAGTTGAATGCTGGCTAATCCCTAAAGTGAAAAAAATGAGTCAATTACTCATCTGTTTAAACATTTAACAAGATGCTTAGATAAATTTATGCAAAAATCTTACATTTGACGCCAGGCGATTAAGCCGGTAGAATGTTGCATAAATATTGCTTCCTGCGATGCTGTGTTACTAGTGTGCATTTGTGAAGTGCAAACCTGATTCCGTATGTTTACTGCTAGTTGTAGCAAAGTTAGTGATCTGAATAAAGTAAGTTTGAGATGATTTATTTATTAACTTACCAGTTGCTTTTTTCTGGGTCAGACTTTTCCCATGGTTTACTTGACTTTAACACTTCATGCTAAGCCAAATGTCTTCAGTTTAGTTAGACCCTCGCAGCAGCAGGAAATCTGTCAGAACCTAAGCCAGTCTTTGGAAAATGTGGGACCCTGACTAGGCCTGGGGTGACTGTAGGTAGAAGGTGGCTCATACCCCAATAATCTCATTTCTAGAGGCCTAGAGTGGAGCCGCTCCCTCTTATCCCAGGTCCCAGATGTCCCACAGCTAGTGTTTCATCCTTCTCAAGTTCCTAATTTCCCCCTGCTTCCAGACCTTCACCAGAAATCAGACCTGTCAATGCAAGTTAGGCTACTTTTGAACCCCAAACTCCTCCAATCAGCGAATGACCCTTCCCCTACTGCCCTGGCTGACCCTCCTCCCTTGAACTGCTTATAAGCCTGGCACTCACCTCCAATAAGCGAGCTGTTAACCCTGATTCAGCCTCCCGGATGTGATTCCGTCGTTCCCCAACACTTCACTGGTTTCTGATTGCAGGTGTTCAGTGGTGGCCAGGGACCTCGGACACCCCGACAGGAAAATATAGATAGCCGGTGTGCTTTTATGTTAGTGTCTGTGTTTCAGAACGGCTCTGCTAATGTCAGCACTATTTGTTTGTAGGCAATATTTAAGTAGTATGCAGAGCCTAGTTTTTCTAATTTTGCATTTGTCTGCAAGGTTTCCTTCACATCAGGCTAGCGGCATCCTGGGGAGTGTGAGTTCTCCACTGCTTAGCCACCCGCTCCCCTGGTGTTCCCATGCTTCATTTTCTAAAGCTGACAATTTGGTTGCTCTATATGAGGCTTCTCCACAGCCATGACCCGTTGCCTCAGCTTGTCCTCCTTCCAACTTTTTTCAAAAAATGATTTCTTTAGTTATGTGTTAGATCTGAGTTTAAAAGCTGTCTTTCATTCCCTTCAGAACTCAGTGACTTGGGCTTTGTCTAAACTTGGGTGTCTCTTCTAACTTTTTTATATAGCAGTAATGAATCTGTGGTGGTTTATTAAGCAATGTATATAATTAAATTCTTGGTACCTGAAGTGTTCAGTGAAAATCTATTAATGAATTGATTTAATAGGTTGGCTGTCTTTTTAAGTTTTAGTTCTTTTTATACATTTTTATAAGTAATGTTTTAGAAAGTTACTATTTTATAAGTTTTACAAATAATGTTATTGATGAACACTTCAGTTTGATCTCAGACTCTGAGAGGGGAAGTTGCTTTTGCTTGTTTAGCCACATTGATTAGCCTGTTATCCACTATAAGGCATATTGTATATTGCAAGTGACGTCTCAGTTAAAAATGTCCCCTGGGAACAAAGCTCCAGTGAATAAAGTTGGCTTGGATACAGCAATGACTGCTAAGGTTCCCTCACTGCAGGGGCAGGACAGTCCTCCAGGGAGTGGCTTTGCGCACTGGTCTCATGTGATCTGGTTGGCTCCTGAATGTTCTCCCCCATGGTAGAATCGTCACATGCGAGTGCCAGAGGCCCTGCAAGGACTTGTGCTGTGGGTCATTTCTGTCTTGCTGTAGACTTTCCAAGAGCAATACTTGGGCTCTCTGCTTGCCCAAAAGCCGAGACTCTTACTTGGAAAAAGAGTAGCAGTTCTGCAGAAGGTAGGTGCGTCTTAGAGTAATGCATCTTCTGTTTCCCATAATATTTTCTTTGTGGAAATAACCAAATGAGTGTGTTTAGAAACTGTTTCCGTTAAGGATAAGGAAATGGTGATGATAGCATAAATCAGACCCATCTGTGATCTCTCAGGGCCTTTGAAGCTTTTAAGAAAAGCACAGCCGTTAGTTTATTGTAGTGTTTTGTGAGTGACAGCGTAGAGCACAAACAGAAGTTTTGGATAATTGATTTACCTGTGGCTTCCACCTATTTTTAGAGCTGTAGTACTTTTATAGCTCTGCGTACCCTGTTTCTAGATGAACATAAGAGACGTTTCCTTGTACAGAGCTGCAGGCACGTTCAGACTCGTCGTGAGTCAGACCTGGCTCCTGCGTGCCAGATGCTCCCTTCTGTCGCTGGAGTGTGCTCAGTCCTCACCCACTGGCTCTTGCTTCCCACCCGTCCTCAGCATGCTTTGGCAAAGATGAACGCCAGGTCTCTCAAGCTCTGTCCCTCCTCATGTGCGGTTCTTCGCCTAGGCTCTATGTCCCTTGCTTTGATGCGAGTTGGCCAAGCTAGGTGTGGGCTCTTTCAAAAGTACAATAATAGTTCAGGTAATCTACATTACTCTTAGGTATGTTTTTAGTTCAACAAAATGTGTTCTGTTCAGGGCTAACAGGTGTTTGGAGTGCATAGAGAAATAACATAAAAATCTCTGCCTATTGGTAGGTTTGGATTCTACCCTTTATTTGGAATGTAAACCTTGAAGAACGAAGATGGTGCACTTAGACTCTTCTGTTCTTTCTCTTACCTTCTACACGGTTTTGTCCAGTCATCGCTTCCTCCAGGAAACTTAACCCGCACCCTTTGTTAAGTTGTATGTCCTATTTTGTCTCCGATTAATGCTGTACTTTTCTTTGTAGGGATGTATTACAACTCTAATCTTACTCATTTGATAATAATTTGATTGGGTTTTCCCTCCCTGGACTGGCTGCTTCCCGAGGTGAGGCCTCCTGGCGGTCTTGTACACCAGCTGTGCGGGCACAGAATGTGTCTTTGGTTGTGATTTTCTCTGTTACTGGTTGGATGAGAATGTGTGTGTCCTAACCACTTCTGACTGGTGACAATTATTGATTGCAGTTTCTCATTACCTTATTTCACTCTGAATGGGAACGTCATTTCCCTCAAAGACTTCATATTTGTCACGTTCATAAAGCCTCTCAAGTGTGTTTTTTAGATTATCTCCATATGCTGTATTTTGAGCCACAGTGGGCTAATCACTTGGAAGGGCTTCTTCAGAGTCACGATTGTGGTATTTGGGAATTGTCCCAAGGGTGCATGTTTGAGGAGGAGCATTTTGGGCTTGCAACCTGGCCGATGCGAGCCTGATTACCTTTGATTAGTGTTGTGGGTTTTTGTTTGTTTGTTTGTTTGTTTTTTGGGGGGATGGGGCAAGGCTAATATGTTGCCCTGGTTGAGCTCCAAGCCATCCTTCTGTCTTAGCTTCCCCAGTGTTGGGACTAGAGGCATGTGCCACCGTGCTTTGTTCTGTGTCACTTTCCTAGGTAGAAGTAAATATAGCCTACGTATTTTCCTTTCAATTCTGATGAGTAATTCTAGGCCACTACCTGTTGCCTCTGTTAAAGGACAGCGTTCTGTGAGGGACCGCCCTAGATGTGGTGCGGTGTGAGGTAGGAGCTTGGGAGTGGCTGATGAACTGGTGCAGTGAGAGTTCATAATGATCTGAGTATTGCATTTGTCTTTGAATCATCTCATACAAATGAGTCTATTGGTCTTGACACTTTGGGAATATATATATATATATATATTTTTAAATCACCTTGATGGTTTTTACAGTCATCTATCTTTCTTTCTTTCTTTCTTTCTTTCTTTCTTTCTTTCTTTCTTTCTTTTTTGAGATAGGCTCTCACTCTGTAGGTAGCCCAGGCTGGCCTTGGCCTCATGGCCCATCCTCCTGCCACAGCTTCCTGAGTGCTGGGATTGCAGGCCTGTGCCACCAAGCCTGGCTGACATGGTGCTGGGGGATCGAACTTGGGTAATTAAAATTTGACTTAGCACTTGCTAGGCAAGCACTTTAACTGCTGAGCCAATTCCTTCAGACCCCACCGTCATCTTTTAAAATTAACATTATTCTGATATTTTTCCCTTTTAGGATATTCTGATTGCCATTTAATTGAAGGTTCTGTTAACTTCACTTCCACATGTTTTCATCAGTCTGTTTTCATGATGGGCCCTTATTTTCTTAGGAATCACATTTTCAAAATGAAGGCCTCATAGTTTTTCTAACATTTTGGATACTCAACTGAGAATTTCACTTATTCCCCTCAGGGAAGTATTTTTTTTTTCTTTCCTGAACCTATGTGATAAGGCAAAATTTGTATTTTAAATACCTTGCTATCAAGCAAATTCAGTATTTCTTAGTTGGTAGCTTTAAGAATGTTAAAAATGTTGTATGATTATTATGATTTTTGTTTTACTCTTAAAATGATTTTATTAAGAATTTTAATTTTTCCGTCTTTTATATTAGATAGAAATGGTGCGTATATGAACTTGGATGTTAAAAAAGTGAAGTTATTAGCTCTTTTTTATTTGAACCAACTTAAATTTGTATTGATAAATTTGGTTAGATATAAGACAATTTTGTTGTCAGGTCTTATAAACAATATGGGGTTCTTGAAAATTACTCTTCTCCTAAAGTGCAAATCTTACTCAGTTAAGAAAATAAATTTTATGACTGGTTTGATTTACTGTGACCTAAGTAACAGTAGCTTTCAAAGAGGACATACTGCTCGAAGTCTTCTTTGATAACCAGTCATTTTGCAGAACTAATGCCAAATATAGTCAGACATGACCCCTTTTGTAGAAGTTACCTGGCTAAGGAAATAATATATAAAGGGAAAACATTTTTTCTGTTAAAATACATTTTATGATTGCTTTGATTGCGGGCTTACTCTGTGAGCTACTCTTATATAAAAAATCTCCAAATATGTTGTGCAGGTTTAATCAGAAAGTTGTAGATATAACAAATAAAAGCCACTGGACCAAAACGACCCAAGTTCTGGGTCAATTGCTGTGTGAATTATGGTAATTTAATAGATTTCTCTGGGCTTTTAATTTTCTTCGCTCTAAAATGAAAGGAACAGATAGATGGCTTGTTTTATAACTCTAATTCTGTGGGTGGTAAGGGAGTAAATTTTATTTCTTCTTGCATCCTGAATGCTTCCTCTTTCTGATTTGGTTTGGTTTGGTTTGGTTTTCTCCTGAAGGCATTTTCATCCATCTTTCCCAGATTAGCTGCCGCAAATGTTTTTTCTTCACTTTCACAGCGATAAATTTGGACTCCTTCTGACACTGATGACAACTTTAGTATCCTTCTTGTCACCTTGCAGATTTTAAACATAAAAATACTCATTGATTTTAAAGGAAAGAATAGTGTATATATTATACTGTGAAGCTTGGCCTTGAGACACTTCTATCTTTTAATAAATGTCCTCTATCTGAAGAGAATTTAGTTCAGAATGCAGAGAGAGAGAAAAGAGCTCGATGCATTGAGAAGACAGCTATAGCCAAGTAAACATTTTAATGCTTTTGAAGAAAGAGCACATGCAGAAATACAGCTAAGGCATTAAAATTATTTGTGTGTGTGTCTTAATAATTAGGGTACCTTGTATATTGCCTTTTCTAAAACTGAAAAAGAAATATTAGGCACAAAATTTACAGAATCCTGAGTCCAGATTGTGGGAGAATTTAACTGGGTCTTTGTGCTGAAATGTATTACTACCCTTCTCAGTGTTTTGAGACAGTTTCTCTAAGTCGCTTAGGTTGTGCTGCTGGGCTCTAGCTTGCTGTGGGCCTGATCAGCCTCAGAGTCCTGGGATTGTGGGTGTGCACTGCCGTATCCAGGTGGCTCAATTTTTACTTGTAAAAAGCTGGTGTGGCTGACCTGAGTCTAGGTGTTACTAACTAGTACTTTGCTTGATGAAATATTTACCCAGTGCTAAAACTGACTGCACCAGTATTTTTGTTGCAACTTATTTCAGAGCCACTTTTGGAATATGAGTACTATTTTTGATAGTGCTGGAAGATAAAGCGTGACAGATGAAGAAATCTGGTTGCACATATAAATGGGAATTAGAAGAATCAGTAGCAAAGTAACCAACGAGGGAAGGTCACCCAGTGGGGTTTGGCGTATTCAGGCAGGGGACTTATTCGTAGGCTTTATGTTCAGAAATATTTTGAGCTAAGAAAGACTAGGTTTTGTCGCATACTTATCCGAAGTTTCTTGCTATAACAGAGCTCAGAATGAAAAATCACAAGAGGCCAAATGACAGAGGAAAATGTCAGGAACCCTGGTGCTGTTGCCGGTTCCCTGTGGAATTGAGTCAGTCTGAAACGTCCCCCTCTTCCTCGGTAGAATGAGACGCGGTGATTTCCGGCTTTGGTTCCAATTTCACATTCCAAAATTATAATATATGGGTCTTTTCTTTTCCAAAACCTTTAGTGTTCCTTAATTGGCCTTTTAGTGAGTGAAATTAAACCGAAAATTGCTGCATTTTGATTTTTTAAAAAAACTGATTTCAGTTTTGCTCTTATATCCAGAAGAATATGTTCTCTGTTGGACTTCAGTGAAATGAAATGCAAAACAGGAAACTCATAGCAGCTTGCATTTGCTTGCGTAGGTCTGGCTCCTGCATATCTGGACGAGCTCATCAATTTATTATGCTCAAGCAGAAAGATGTTCTTGTACCCTGAATAAAGGATGGAGAGACAGCTTTTTATTATTCCCATTGTAAAGACACAAATTCATCCTGATCGTAGTCTGATGAGAAATGTTCTCTTATCACTTCAGAGTTTTTTCATTTCAGTGGATGAAGTCGTCGGGAAAGCAAATATAAGGGACTCACACTTGGGTTTATATTTACAGATTTTTTAAAAGTATAATCGGTATCACATTCGCTTAGTTACAGACCTTGGCCTCATGAGTCATCCTTTTAGATATTAAAATTTGAAATAGGCAGGTGGATACAGTTCTTGATCCAGAATTCTTGACTTCAGAAAGCTTTGAAAATTGAAACAAAACTATTTTGTAAATGTAGCCTGAATGTGGTTACTGACAGTCTGATCTAAACTGACGTGAGACGGTTTTCTGTTTTCTGTAAGCCGCGCAGTGGAATGCTCACACGTTGCCTTTGTAAGTATGATACTGTGTTTAACAACGAGGTTTCTCCCCCGGGGTTTTGTGTACAGTAGCCAATCTCTTAACCATCCTGGAGTATGAAAAATACTGAATTTGAAGCACGTCTGGCTACCACGGTCTCAGATCAGTGGCAGTTAGAGTGTTTGCATGGTAATGGTCTTCATCATCATTAATTTTTCTCAAATAAGAACATTGCTTTCTTACTTTCTATTACTATTTTTTTATTGCTGGCAGTAGAAAAACAGTGTCACACAGTTAAGTAAATAGCTGGGCATAGTGGCTCAAGCCTGAACCCAGCTGCTCCAGAGGGTAAGGCAGGCAGGTTCCAAGTTGGATGCGAGCCTGGAGAATGGAGCACGAGGAAGCCTCGATATGAGGAAGGATCAAGGATGGAGCTTATTGATAGGGTGCTTTCCTACCAAGTGTGAGGTCTGAGGTGGAATTTCCGAAAACCAGAGTACCCGGGTTGAATGTAATTATCATGTATTGTAAATATATAATAATAGAAACAGTAATTATTGGGGGGAAAAGGAGAAGAGGGCCGTTGTTGCCAAGAAAAGTTAAATCAGAATCTGGGAAAGCGAGCTACATACCATATGAAGGAAAACTTTAGCAAACACTGGGCATATGATGGTGGTTATCTAGAGAAATTGGTGCATAGTCCTTGTGATTTTTTAAAAACCAATTTTCTGTTTAAGCTATGAATGCAAACATTGTTCTATACAGATTTACTAAAAGTGGTTAAAAGAAATTTTGAATAGAACCAGAAGGTATGCAGCCTGGGATTTGCATAAAAATGTAATTAAGGCACTGCTTTGGAAGTATTCAGATTTTTATTATTTGGCTTTGAAAACAGAGTAGTAGAAGTTTTCATTTTAATGACAAATGCAAATGACATACAATAGCTTTGACTCAGCAAATTGTATCTTTTGTTTTTTAAGTATAGGAAATGAAACTAAAAGTTTTTTTTTTTTTTTAAAAATGCTTTCTTACTATCTGTGGTCATAGATGACTGATTGAAAATGAGCTAAAATTTTCTCCTGGCATTATACAGATTGTGTCTATCCAACGCTTTAATGGAAAGGTGACTTTTTTTGGGGGGAGGGGATTGAACCCAAAGCTACTGAGCTGTATCTTTCAGCTGTTTGTTTCCTTCATTTCTTCTTTCCCCTTTCTCTCCATCCTTCGTTTTTCCTTTCTTCCTGCCTTCCTATTCCTTCCTCCCACTGCCCCTTTCTTTTTTCCTTCTCTCCTTTGACAGGATCTTGCTCAGTTGCCCAGACTTGTCTGAAATTGGTGACGCTCCTGCCTTAGTCTCTCAGGTACTTTCTATAGTTGTGTGTCACCAGGCAGACCACTGACTTAAAATGAACTGTAAATCGGTAATACTTTTGCTTACAAAAGCTTCTGTGCATTTTAGAATTCTAGATAAAGGAAGTTTTGGAAAAATTTTAAATGATTCCCTGATTAACTTAATAATATTCTTGCTTGATAAGAAATCAGTTTTTGAAAGATCAGGCCAGCTGATAGTATTTACATCTGGATTTCTAAGCTGTACTAAAGAACAAAAACAGCAGTTGTTGAATAATTTAGGAAATGGCTCATCCATTATTAACTCCTTCACAGTTTATTGGATCTAAAAGGGCAGTTTGTTAATATCAATAATAGAATCTGATGTCTTTATTATTACATTCTGTGTCTTCTGGTTTAGTTACTGTTTTCTGCAACATTCTTATCATATGAGGGTCCATTTTATTATTCAGTACGATTACTTATTTTCTTACCAAGCCAGTTTCCTTCTGTTCGCCGAAGAACTGGCTCCCACGCTTGTTCATTTTGTCTTAACATCTGTGCGTTTCATGATTTCTGGAGGGTTCTCAAATACTGCATGCCTCCTTTCAGAGGCCACACTGCCTTTGTGCACATAGAGCATTTCTGTACTTCCCTAATTTTCTAAACAAAACTGATGATTTTTCCTTTTTCTTTTCTTTTCTTTATTTTGACTCAGGGCCACGTTCTGTAGTACACTTTGAACTCAGTAGGTAGCCCAGGATGGCCTTGAATTCAGGGCAGTTCTTCTACCTCAGTCTATGGAGTGCTGGGTCAACAGACACGTGCCGCCACACGCAGCTATGAGGTAGTGTTTGGGGATCTAACGCAGAGCCTTGCACTTCTAAGCAAGCTCTGTAATCACCGAGCTCTGCCTCCAGCCCTGTGTTGACTTTCACTAGTGAGAAAGATGACTATAAGTGACACAATTTATTATGAAGAATACTTTGGGAAGCATTCAGAAAATAGCGACGGAGTCTATGAGTCAGTGATACTACGCATAAGCATGTTGAAAACAGTGATTAAGAAAGCTTTTAACAAACTGCAACTGCCTTTTCAGTGAAGTGAAGGCTTTATTTCAGAACTACTTTAGATGCTTAGTTTTCTGCTCCTGAGTACATGTGAAGGCCAGAATCTTTCCTCCAGGGTCTCTTTTGGGGTGAGGAGTGTGTTCTGTCTGGGAAATTTGATGAAGAAAATCTCCCATCTTCCCTCCCCTTTTTAGCTCCCTGGGCATCTTAAGGAAGGGACTGTGGGATGGTCCAGTGCAGAGTGACAGTTCCTCACCTTGGGCTGTCTCTGGGGTGTTAAATCAGGACAGTCCTGCGCAGCTCTTCAAGGTGACAGAATGTAGGTGAACGATTTGCTGAAAATCATGCAGTCGTTTCAGAAGTATCAATTTGTCAACAAATTTAACAGATTTGTTATTTCAGATGGGGTGTGCTTTCCTATTTTATTGCCGTGTAATTTTTAGCCAAATTATCAATTCCCAGGATGGCAAATGTATTTTATGTCGCAGATTGACCGAAGGAGTCATGAAAGGGGAGAGGAGGAGGCTCCCTCTTGATATCTGCTTTTTGATCTGCATTGTGTATCCTGAGAAATTTTTTCACTGAATTATTTGGAGCTAGTTGTTTATCTGATTTTAGAAACAGAACTGGCTTTCCTCGATGCTGGAGTTCTCCTATTTTCTTGCGGAATTCATGCTGACAAAATCAAGTATACCGAGACACAGGTTTGTTCTTTAAGCTTGTGTTGTCTGGAATGGGAAGCTGAGGCAGCAGGATGTTTTTGATCACTCTGAAATTGAAGTTACAGTAAAGAGGATTAAAATACGTAGAATCAAACACTGGACAAACGTATAGTGTCAATATTACTAGATGTATTTCTAACATGAAAATTCTGTCCGGGCAAAAGGGTTTGTGGGTTGACAGGAAGGTTGTGGTTCTCCCTGCTCCCCCTCCCTTTGGGACAGGGTCTTGTTCTGTAGTCCAGTTGGTGTTGAACTCACTGTGTAGCCCAAGCTGGCCTTGAACTTAGAGCAATCCTCCCACCTTAGCTCCCAAATGCTGGGATGGAGGGATATTTTTATTTCGGTTACTTCTCTCCTGTGAAAGTAGTATAATAAAACTCTGGTGTCATTTGTTCGGTTTCTGTATGGCTACCCAAACAAAATACATTCTCTAATTTAAGCATATTTGCATGACTTACAAATATTTGTCTTTCAAGACTTTCAGGTGCCTTTTATTGTTTGTTCAGATTGCATAATCATCTTTGTAAACACAAGTATAATGTTTTCACGATTTGGGGATTGTTGAATTGTAGGCGGATACACTGGAATCCGCAGCCCAATCCCTAATGTAGAAACCGAACCTGTGAATCTTGTTGTCACATTATTCAGCAAAATAAAATTCTTTTGCATTGAGTTATTTCATGCAGAACCTTAGAGACCAAATTATATCCCTTAGTGTATTATATACTCTTACAGATAGGTTCCTAAAAGACAAGCATATCCATCTTTCAGAATAAACAGATGTATGTTAATTGGATTTAGATTGTTTCTTTGATTTGGATTTAGATTGTTTCTTTGATTTGGATTTAGATTGTTTCTTTGATAAGATATAAAGTACTTTTATTCTACCATAATTCAAGATTTGTTTGATGTGCATGGGAAGGGAGCTATACATACATATATATATATATACATACATACAAACACACATGTGCATAATATATATGTCAATCAGTTTTAGGATACATTCTGCATCTGTATTGGGCATTTGGAATATAGAGTGATACAGAGAAAAATCTAGTAAAGAAAAGAAGCATTAATCTGATAGCCTCTCAAGATATAAGCGTGAGTCAGAGGCTTGGCCTAGTTCCCAGGAAGGCACTTAGTAAAGGGACTGACCCTTTTCTGGGTCCATTGAAAGCTCAAAGAGAAGTCTTAAGATTGTAGAAGTGTCCGTTAATATCTTGACAGCTGAGTAAAATGAAGCCTTGAGCTACAGGGCACTTTCCCACATTTTATTACTCCTATTTGAACTATGGATTATAATTTTTCATTAAATACAGCACTTTCTCCTTTATACATGCACTTATTGTTAAAGATTATTCTAAAAACTAAAAACAGAAGAATGAAGAACAAAAAAAACCACATCAGTGATAATCACTGTGAACCAAGAAACTTTACCTCCAAGTTCGACCTCACCCCCACAAAAACCATATACACCCTAAGTCCATGAAGAGTACGGCATAGGATATAGTACTATATACCCTTAAAAATGGTTTTCTTTGCATATGAATTTGTGTTTGTATTGTTTTTAAAAGAAATGGTGGTAAGATCTCTTTAGATTAATTACACACCCGTGTATTGGTTTTATCATCATTGTAATGGGCACACCCTTTACCCAGTCCTCATATTTGGACATTTTAGTTATTACTGACTTCAAACCACAAATATTTCTAGCAAATATATTGCGACTGTGTCTATAAGGTTGAGTTAGTCAGTTTGAATCCTAAATTAATTCGAAGGAAGATACTCAAGGATTATAGACCTTCTTTATGTATGTTCGTATGCTGATAGGTTTCAAATGAGAATTGCAGCTACATATTTTATTATTGAGATACTTCAGACACTCACGTGCAGCACCACAGATATGAATCATTTGCATCATTTCATATTTTCTACAGAGTCTACTCAGGATCCCCGCGGAAAACAACTAAGATCTCTTTTGCCTGCTTTCAAGACTTTTAGTTTTTCCTCAAGAGTTTCTCTCTTGTGATTATAAATCACTTTTAAATCAGTTCTTCATTTCAAGGGGGAAAAAAAAAGCAGCAGGTGCACTGAAAGTGTTAATGAGCCCAGTGTGTGTTCTACAGCTTGCAGATCTGGAACCATGAACTGCTGAGCAGCTGTTGAACCAAGCAAGTGAATTAGCTCATCTGCCCACGTTTTCTTTGGAAATCTTGGGTTGAGCTTTTAGAAGCCTCTGTCACTTACATGAAGTTATAAAAAACAAAATCAAGACACTCTACCAGGTTTATCATTAATATCTACATGATTGGGTGAATTTTATGTGGTTCAGGTCCCCAGAATATGGTGAATTTCCTGACCTGCCACTACGTTCCTCACCAGTTTGGGAACCTGTCAGTTAGTTATTAAGCCAGGTTTCTTGCAAGTGCTTGTAGGCATTAATTCCTATATAAAAGTTGTTTTGAAATATGGTAATATATGGATAATGTTATGATTTGGATCTAGAATATCCACCAGAGGGCCTCAAGTATTTAGAAGGTGATTGGGGCTGGGGGTTAGTGGGATCAAGTGGATTAACCCATTGATGGTTCCTGTCCTGTTGGGAGGTGGGGCCCGCTTACAGGGGTCTGCCAGTGGGGGTGTGGCTTGGAAGGGGATCCGCCCCTCCCAGGCCGTGGCTGTAATGGGATTCTAGCTGTGTCTTGCCTGTTCTTCTGTCAGGCCTTTGCTGTTGCCAGTGCAGCCACGTGTGAGCTGCGACCTCTGAACTGTGAGCGAAACTAAGCCTCTTCCTTACGTTATGAATGTCAGGTTTTGTGTTCCAGGGTTGAGAAAATGACCAAGATGGATGGATGGACCTGATTAGACATTTGATCTATCCAGTGATATTCTTGCTAGAAGGGAGAGCACACTCTTTGAGCTTATGAAGACAACCACATTGCCTTGAATAGTGAACAGTGGAGTGATCAGGGAGAACCAAGTGGTGTTTCACAATGTTTTGTCAAAATGTTTTACTAAGTTTCTAAAAGCTGTGTCCGAAAATTCAGAATTACAGCTGAAAAAGTAGCTTATTAATGCTTCTTCATATATTCATTACAAAATAGAGGGTTTGACCTGCACTAGTACTACCTAAGTGTGTAATTACGGTTGGCTGTTCCTCACCTGTTAATTCAGTTCTCTGTTAATTCTTGCTTCATCACTTCTTGGATCAATAGTCTATGTTCTGTTTGTACTTGAAAAATCTATATATTAGTGTTCCATTTAGACATCCAGTCAAAACTTCCTTGTAACTTCAACTGTTTTGTTAAGCTACCGCTTTTCCTTTGGCAAAACCAAGTCATGGTTGTCTTAGATGATCATAACCTTGAGGATTTTAGTTGCATGTTTACTGGCCTAAGATGGAATTCCCTTTAACTAATTAAATATTAATCAATTAACTTTGTGGCCGTAATGTGTCAGATTTAAGTACAGTGCCCTTGTTTTCAAATAATTACACTTTCTGTGTTAATCTCGTGAGAAGAACGCGTTTTTCGAAAGCTTAATGAATAGTGAAAAGCTGATTGATTTGGGTAAATTCTTAGAAACACGGTTTTGAGGTCTTAAAGTATTACCAGTCTTCTTTTCAGCTGCTTTCATCCCAAAAGACCGTGGTTCAAACAGAAACAAAAGCAGTGGATAAGTCTATGACTTATCAAATCTGGCCTTGAAGACCTGAGATATTTAAACAAAGTAATGTCAGTGTCTGTGAAGGGCTAAAACCGCATGTAATTACTAGGGAAAGGTGTTAAATGGAGAAAAGGGTTTTTACCTTTGCCAAACAGAATAATAATTAAAACTTGTTTAGTGCAGTTGCACTGTTTCCCTGTGTAGCCTGTATCCTTACGTCTTTCCTTTCATACTTATTTTTTTAGGTCATAAACATCTAAGATTTCTAAACACTACTTAAAATCCTAGGTAAATCACTAATACATTGTAGTAAATTAAGTGAAAATTAAGGAAGTCAAAGCTTTCTATAGGTAAGCTTTGTTTTTACATTAGCATGTAGATGTTAAGTACATGCTGGCCTTATTTATAAAAGGAAGGTTTATTTCGATATAGTTTGGTCAGGGATTTGTCTCTGTTTCCGAAATTTTTTCTAGTTCTACTTTAGTGTGTGTCAGGCATACCTGCAGACCAGTTTCCTCATGAGTGTTGCAGTGCCACTAGAGGAAACAGTGCTATATACTTCCTTATTCACTTCCAGGAGGAACAGGTGACTCCTCATAACCGTAATCATGAGCCAGCCACTAGGGTGCAGTGCAGGGAGCGCAGGGTGGGTGGCTCTCCTACTATGGGAAGGGACGGCTTGTCGTGATTGGTTGCCCACTGAGCTCTCCTGTCTAACCTGGGAGAGGTGCTTCCTTAAGAAGCGGGCAGAGCAAAGGATGGATCATTTTGTGGACGCTTATGACTGGTTTACTTTGCTTCCGTTCCCTCTTTAACGTGGGACGAATCAGTTGGGGAATCATTTTTGTTACCTTACACTGGACAGGCTGCTTTCATGTGCTTGCCACCTTCTGTGGGATCCTCTTGACAATACTGGGAAGTAGATCGTATCTTATCAGCAAGTTAGCAGTGGAGGGCAAGGCATTTTAATTTTCTTAGGTTCACATACTTAGCAAACACAGAACTGAATTCAGATTTGCTGTATTCTAATATTTACTTTCTCCTCCTGTGCTTTTCAGGCTGTCAGCTAGTTCTCATCTGCAAATTAATTTTGTCAGGAAGTTTATTACAAGTTGGCAGATCAGAGGATATGTTAGTTTTCAATAAATATTCATTCCACGGGCAGTGGTCCTACTGTGTGCTGTGTTGGCTACTGAAGATAACATGGAAAGGAAACAGGTTCCTCCTGCTCTTACGGGTGTAGTGAGGGAAGAGGAAGGGCATAATGGAGGAGAGCTGCTCACCCATGCAGCCACGACGTCACGTTCGCTGATGGTTGTCTTGTTACAAGCTGTGTAGCTGCTCTGTAGTTAAGAGCTGACTGATTGCGGGAAGGCTCTGCACAAAGCTCTTTCCTCAGGTGATGTGTGAATTCAGACCTGGAGGGTGAAAGTAAGTGAACCAGGCCAAACAGAAAGAGAATTTGAAGCAGAGGGGACCTGGCGTGTCTAGGAATCAAGAGGAGCATCAGAGAGCGCAGGTCGGCGATACGAGCCAAGAGTGGGCAAGATCTCCACAGCTGGTGATTGCTGTTGCGTGTTGTGTTGTTTATTCCAACTGAAATTACACTGAAAAGAGCCGTTGAGTCTTCAAGTAATTGAGAAAACTACAGAGGTGACATTCGACTATATATTCCAGTTACCTCTCTGAATACTTATAATATTTCTTAATGCATGTTTACTTGCATCAGTAAATTTTTCACTTCAGCTCTAGAATGGATCAGATGGAAAATATTGAAGCAAAGGCATTTAAGTGTTAGTGAATATCAGAGAAACATTAAATCATTGGTAATTGTGGTTGGAAATGAAGTCTACACATTTTAACCTTTTGAAAAAATGTGAAAATGTTTATGTAACTGGTTTATTGGAGACGTCATGTTTTCAGTGACATGCTCTGTACACTATCTGTATCTTACTGATTTAGTATTTGTGCTTACAATAGAACTTTATTTTAAATATGTTGTTGACTTTTGAAAGGGCAATGTAAAAGAAAAAATTGGCTGAAGTAAAAAATACATTATGCACCGATGTTACTAATTGGAGTCAGACTTAGTTCTCTGTTGTTCATCCCTATTTATAAGAAGGTGGCTTACATAAAAGTCATAGCATTTGCTGTCTGGTGCAATATTTAGGCATAGAATATTCGCTGACTTGTCCTCTCCTCTGCTCCTCCAAAATAGACAGACAGATGGACAGACATGACTTTCGACTGTTGACTTCAGTTGCTGGAAGTGTAACTTTAAAAACGATCAGAATAAGTTTTGAAAGTGAGGATCGTGCTGTTGAGAGCCTAACTTTATACTTGCTGAGCAAGAGTGTGCTTCCTTTTGTCAAGAATGCTGCCCTGATTAATCTTTTTCATTAGTGAGAAAGAAGTATTTTCTGGAATGAGAACTTGGTTCCCTTCAGTTACGAAGAGTGGCTCTGAAGGACAGCAGGGCAGATATCTGTATGCAGCTGATATTAGAGGGTTTGAATTAAAGTATGTCCATTCCTCACTTGAAATGTATGATGTTGGACCAAACTCCTGGTTATTTCCATGACACTTCCCTCGACTGCTTAGAATACCTGACATCTTTTGTATTCTTAAGGTGGAAACAGAGTAAAGACTTTTATGTGTAGTGCATTCCTGGTACATAAATGACTAGTTTCTTTGACATTTCTACTCGTCCATGGAAATTAACAGGTTGCTTTCATATTTTGGAAGATTGCAGAGATTTTCTCCTCTGTCCTCAGGAAGAAAAGAAATTGCATAAAGAAAGTAAGAGAATTTTTTAAAGCAAGGGAGAGTCCAGGGAGAGGAGATGGTACTGACTCGGAGATAAGGGAGAGTGTCACAGTATTATGATCTTTATAGAAAGCGTTGGGAAAGCTTATTTATTATATAAGAAAAGTAGGAAGAAGAAAAGGGCAGTGATGACCTGAAGAAACAGAGTTCTGGTGGAGAATGACAAATAGGTGGCAGATTGTAATGTGTATGTGAAAACAGGAGGTTGGGAGAATAGGTCAGATTGCTTCTTGTAAGAAATTGACATAGAAGTGAAAAAAAAAGGATGATAATTAGGAAAGGCTGGAGTGTAAGTAGAGTGATGAAACCTTACCCACATTTGCTCATATTACACAATATAAAGTTACTATAATGTCTGAGGAGACACATCTGAGGAATAAAATTTTCTTTGATTCAATAAACAAAATAGAAAAACTTAAAAGTTACCATTTTTTAATTCTTATTTCTGTGGCATATATTTCCTTATTTTCTAATATTATGTTTCAGCTGACCAGATTGTTTTACTTTTTTGTCAGTATATCAAAAACTTGACACTTGTCTCTTTTGAAAAAAATATTTTTCTCTTCCATTACTTTTCCTCACTTGCCTACCGTTATAATTTGGGGTTTGATGAAGTTCATAAAATTCTATTTTTGGTACCTTTGATATTTTTAATAACTTGTATGCTTCTTTTAAATAGTGCTCCCATAGTATCTCTGTGTCTACTTTTTTCTACTTTCATAACTACATATTTCTTGTAGATTTAAAATTGTGGAGTTGTTAGACTCCGTTAATAGGACACAATCCCAAATGGAGTGTGGGTTTTAAGAGACTTATCTGGCAAGTGGGTGGATCAGTCTTACATAACAGAGCAGACATTCCCTTCTCGATGTGTGCAAGGGGGAAGTACTGTAAGTTTGTAGGTAGTTGGTGGGAGAGCCCAAGGGATGTCTTGAGGGAGTAACCATATGGTAGTCTCTTTTATCATCTTTGATGGTAGTGAAAGGACATGTTGTTATTAGGCTTTGGAAAGTTGTATTTGAAAAAATAAGCAACTGGCAAGAAAAAGCAGGAGGGCTCTATGAGGGATGGGTTCCGTGATGATGGGTAAAGTCATTAGTAGCTGTCATTCCCTGTCCATGGGGGACCAGGTGCCTTGGTATCGTGGACCAACTTCCGACACCTAAAAGTTGTGAATGTGAAGCATGGCGCAGTCTGCTGGGTGGAACTTACAGGTAGCGTCAGGAGGTGGTTTGCAGGTCCGTGGTGGGACTGTACAGTGGAGGAGTGGGAGATGCTGAAGAAAGGTTCATTAGGAATCCACGGTTGCTTGAGGAACGGAAACCGTGAGGTACAGAGAAACACAGAAGGGGTGAAAACATGGCCTTGGGGATGCCAGAGAGCAGGAATGAGGACGTGGGCTGGATAGTGATAAAGGCTTTTGGGGAGAACCATTCTACCCAGTGTCAAGGTCCAGAGTCTATCCATAAATTTGGTGAGATAAAGAAAGATGAGGGAAATGAGGCCATGGACCTACACACAGCTTGAAGTTGTCCATATGGATGTGGGTGATGTGAAGATTTTTAGTAAAGCGGAGAAGAGTGCCCTAGAAATCCATACATAAACTTGAGTAAATCAAGTTAGTTTAATCCATACATAAGTCTCAAGTAAGTGCCATGAACGTCCTCTTGCATACTGGTGAAGACTAATAGTGCGATAGCTGGCTGATCTGGGTAATTAGGAAATGTTTTGGAAATTGAACAGGATGGTGAATGTGAGGGTGAATATTTTGGGCATTTAATTAAGTTAAAATAATGAAAACTTCTAGTGTTCTCCAAATCACCTTGTGGCTGGAGTTACTTGAGAGCTGAGCCTGGGGGATAGGGAAAATAGGAGTTTCTCTTGTCACTTTACAGCCTGAAGAATGGAGAATAGGAAAAATAGAATTCTAAGTGCTGCCACAAGAGTTTCTTCTGGAAAGCTGTAGGTGCCTAGAGGAGGGGCCTAGCGTTCTTCGGTTTTGAGGTTTCAGTTGCCAACTGAAGTGCTGAAAAATGTAGTGGTCTGTTTGCAAGCATTCTTCTGTAGAGGTAGAACTGCTTGCCATTACCTGCAATTTTTTGCCTTTTACTTTTCCTCATTCAAAGTCTAGAAGGTATAATATAGTGGAAAATGAAGAGATGTGAGGATGTAGCTAAAGGAGAAGTTGAGATTTTAGGCAGAAAGTAAGATATTTCACAATAAGGCATGTTTATTTTGCTTGCTGTGTAGAAACCTGGGTTTAGTTAAAAAGTCTGAATTCAGGATCCATAGGCTGTGAGTTACCGGTGGCAGAAAGTCACAGCATTTTGGGACCCACTTAAATATAATCAACTAAGTGTCCTTGAAAGTCTCTAGAATGTTCAGTGTATTTTTTTACCCTTATTAAAACCACCTTCCATGTATTCTCTATACTTACGTCTGAGAATTGGGAACCAGAAAAACACTGTGTTCTCAGCTTGGGAGACATTCAGAAAGCACAGGGTGGTAAAGGGTGAGTGGTGAATTTCAAGTCAGAAATGACCTCACGTATGATTTCCATTACATGAATGATTTCAGTTATGTAGTAAACAAATAACACTGTTTAAACAAAATGCAGGGCTGGGTGAGCCTCAGTGCCTGGAGCTCCTTCGGGCCTACTTTCTGAAGCCGTAGCTGTGCAGAATGGTCTTGCATCGGGCCAGGGGCTTTCAGAGGACTGAAAAGCCCAAGTACCAATTTTGTTTGGCAGTGATGTTACAGAAGTAAGTTTTCAGAACCTGGCAGTGTGCTGTGCGGGTAAGCGTATGTGAAACACTGTCGGCTGACCTGAGGTTCTCACGGAGCATATTGATGTGTTTATAATGGAGCATGTTCCAGGCTGTGCAGATCTAGCCTCCTCTTCCTCTCCAAGAGGAATTCTGAGTTGGCCTCAGAGCTTGCTGTAGTCTCAGGCTCGCCTTGAACTTGGACGCCTTCACAGTGATTTTTATCCTCGCTTTAGCATACTTACTACTTACGTAACGCACAACGTCAACTTGAGAAACTGCTCCAACTTTTTTATATACGGCACATACTAACCTAACTTTTAAAACTGCTTAAGCTTTGCTCTTTACTTTTTTTTCTTTTTGCGGGAGGCCCTACCTATAAGATCCTAGCTTAATCATCTGTATCAACTTGCATCTAGATTGTTTCCCTTAGAGCACTGTAAGCCACAAAGTGAAACTGATTAGAATTTTACAGTCCTGGTGATTTTCCTTCTGGTGTTTTACCCAGAAAATGCTGTAGCTGATGGAGCTGATGAATCCATTTGCAGGACTTTTGTTCCCTGTTCTGTTTTTGAAAAAATACATAAAATCATGAACACAAGAGCGTCTCCAAATACTAAGAGTGTAATAAACCACCCAATGAAGTCATCAGTGTTAGCTTTAGTCTTTGATAAATACGTTATTATTATTACTACTATTATTAGCAAGCAGAGTTCCCCAAGTAATAATCATTCATGTCAAATTTCACTTCTATAAATTTTAATTGCTTGTACTGGGCCTGACTAAAATTACTAAGCACCTGCTGCTCTGTGTCTGGCATTGTCCTGGGGCCCTTACACCTGTTAAACCATTAAACCATCCCAGCAGGCTCACAAGAGTAGGTATGGGTTCTCTCATTTTACTGAAGAGAGACCGAAGCTGGGTGTGTATAAGTCATTTCCGATGCTTCACATTAGTAAACCTCAGATCTAGAATTTGGCTCTTGCTTGCCTTAGTGGGAGCTGTTATGGCGTCAGCTATGTGGAGGAAGACAAGGAATGAATTAAGGCTTCAGTTTATAGTTAGACATCGATTTGAATGAAAAACGAAGCCAACTGCTGTTGGTGGAGATGGTAGGCTGTTGGGAATTAATTCAGCTTAGAACTGAGCATAATCTCTGGCAACATGCCGCGTGCTGTCACACAGCCCTGCCAAGGCAGAGGGGGAGCTGTGGTCATCCATCACTCTGTTTTTCATAGAACAACTCCACTGGGTAAGTGAGCGAATCGTGGGAAAGTAAATTCTGGTGGGGTCACAGTGTGTGTTTTCCCCAGCTTGCTTGGGTACCACAGGCGTGGACATTTTACCTTCTTCCTTGTGATATTTGATTCAGGGCCATGATTTCTAAAGTGGGGTCTTGGCTGGGGGCCAGTATCTGCCATTTGCTCCTGACTTTTCATTCCTGTCACATAGTTTCCCACTGATACTTGTTTATATTTCATTATTGTGGTAGCATCTGCATCTGATCTCTTTCTCTCCCTATCCCAGATAGTCCCTGCTAATTTTTTTTCTACATATGAATGGTGCTTTAAAAAGCTCTTGGGTCTCATACTGTCTTTCCGTTTACACAACATTGTCGAGGTGACAGAATCATAGAGTTGGAACATGGATTAATGGCTTCACATTAGCAGTGTCAGGGTGAAAGGGAGACAAGGGGATTTCTGAAAGGGTAACATGAGGGAGATCTTTGAACAGTTCGAAATCTTGTTTTATGGTGTGTTACGTGTGTATATAGGGTAAGATGACACAAAACTGCGCACAAATTTTACATTAGTGTCTGTTTCCTGGCTTTGGTGTTCTGTTGGTGTGCAGCGTGTAGACAGTAGGGGAAACTGAACATACGTTGTATGTCCATAACTGTACTTTGAAGTTACCGAGAGACTTTTGTGTAACTTTTAAATTTCATGGAAAGCTATACTTACAAATTAAAAAAGCAAATAGTGAAGCGCTGAAGTTTCTTTGCATTCATTGTGTTTCATGTTCTCTGTCCCGTCTGAATTAATCATTCAAATTTATCTCCTGGTTTTTTTTGTATTACATGCTATTGTGTTGTTGTTTACACACAATGCTCATTCTAAGTTACCAAGAACCAAGAATGCTTCTTAAACAATTAAATATGCTTTATAAAGTTATATCAGTACTTGGTCTCATTACTAATTGTTCTCCTTTCCCGTTAACTCACTTGTGTCTGAACTCCTTCCAAACACCAGGCAGCATGGTAGGAATTTAATTGGTGGAATCTTGGGGACTAGGCCTTGCCTGGGACCATCACATTGCCATTTAACCACATTGGCAAAGCTCTTAAGTGATAAAATCAGTGATTTTTCAAGGACTTAAGATTCAGAATCACAAGATCAAGATGAGTCAGGAAACTGGGAAGGGCTGTCACCATTCAAGCCGTGAGGCTGTGGTACAGTTAACTGTATCTTACGTTTTGATCTTCTGCACTAATAATGGTCTGTGACTATTAGTTTTAGATCTCTTATGTCTTAAGTGGTATTTTATAAGGTCTGGTTACATCATTTACTGATGAAGTTATGATTGGGAAGCCATCTATTTCTCCCATAATTCTGTCAGGTTTTGTTTCATATATTTTTTCAGCTTCATTATTAGGTGTGCAGGTGCCTCATGAAACGACCTTTTCATCACCGAACCCTCTCGTTGCTCTTTTTTTTTTGAGACAGTGTCTTGCTCTACAGCTCAGGCTGCTCCTGAACTCACAGTGGAGCCCAGGCTGGCCTTGGACTCATAGCAGTCCTCCTGTGCCAGCCTCTCGTGCTGGGATTACAGGCATGCCCCACTTTTCATATGTTGTGCTGGGAAATCGAACTCAGGTACTTGGTGCTTGCTAGGCAAGCACTTTAACCCCTGAGCCACTCCTCCAGCCCAGTATCTCTTTGCATTTTTGTCTTTAGTCTTCTTTCATCTGTTTGCATGGTGGAGCTTTTTCATTCATTGCTTTCCATCTGTCTGTGTCTGTATACTTGATGTAAATCTGTAAGACATAGCGTGGCGTTGGCTGCTGGTTTTATTCTTTGTGGTCATCTTTTCCTTTTACTCTGTGTGTCTAGTTCATCAACATACAATGCCTTTAGTGTGTGGATAGGCTCATTTACTATTTGCTTTTACTTCGTTCCTTCTGTTTTTTGGTTCCTCTGTTCCTTCTTGAGTGCTTTCTTTGGCGTTGTAGTGTTAGATGAATATTCTACCAGCTAATAAAATTTGTGAAGACCTTGCAGCTACATGTGGTCATTCCACTTCTCCCTGGCATTATGGTATAACCGTCATGTATTATATTAATATTAACATTTGTTCCAAATCCCACAATGAAGTGTTATAATTTTTACTTCAAATAATCATATGTATTTTTAAACCTTCAGAGGAAATAGTATTTTATGTTTGTGGTTACTGGTGTTCACCACTTTTTGAATAAAATCAAGCCAAAAACACTTTGCAGAGGATACATCCGGTCTATTGTGGACAAGTTTTCATAAGTACGTCTTATCTGAAAATTTATTTTGCTTGCGTTTTTGATAGATGTAGGATGTGGAAATAGCATTCTAGGTCAGCTCTTGCTGTTTATTCCCAGATCCACATGGATGCGTACTTACCATTATGTCTTTGAAAGTAATGTGTCATTTTTCCCCACTCACCTCTTGAAAAATTTTATCATTTGGTTTTCAGCAATTTGATTCTATGCACCTGGTATACTTTACACATACTCTTTTTGCGATTTTCTGAAGTTCTTTAATCTTCATAAAAACTCAGAAAATTTCAGTCTCAGATCCTCTTTTTTTCTCTCCATTGTTCTTTTTCTGAACTCATTGACCTTCTACAAAACTAACTGTACAAAACTTTTGTCAGTTCTCAACAAATGATGTTTTTGTTTTCTCTTGTTTAGGTTGGGATTTCCTTTATATCCTTAAGTTTGCCTAACCATTAAAACATTGTTGCATACTAATTCCAACATCTTTTCAAGTATGTATTACATTTTCCCATGTGTGTATTTACCAAGGGAGTTTTGGATTTTATTGGAGTCATTTTTGAATGATACACTTCGTAGATTATTACACGTTTCTTCAAAGAAAATTGAGAATTTTGCTAAACACAATTTTCATTTCTCTTTGGCTGTTGGGTACTCTGCTGATGAATTTATGTAATTAGTATTGAGTATATGTGTTGCTATACAATAAAATTGGTGACTACTACACTATAGATCTTACGTTGGGTCAAAAGGTGTTGCAGTTTTGGGCAGTAAATCTTAAGTCACTGTAAGTATGCTTAAGCATATCTTTAGTAACGAGATATGAACAGTTAAAGTCAGTGCGTATTTGCCAATGAGACATAAGTTTGTTTTTTTCCAGTACCATTAACATCTGTGCTTTGGGATTTGGTGAACTCTTGGGAAGTATTTCCTGCATCTTGCTGTTGTGGAATTGTTTTCCTTGCAAAAAGTTGCCCAGCTGTTTGAAGAAGTAGTAGTCAGTTGGTGAGAGGTCAGGTGGGCTTGGCGGAAATTTGTAGCTCAGTTCATTCATTCATTCTTTGTTTCTTTCCTTTTTGTTTTTCTCTTTCTCTGGGAGTCAAGCCTAGGACCTTCACACTGAGCTATATCTCCAGCTCATTTTTAAAATTTAGATTCTGAGACAGGTCTCACTAAATCTCTGCATTGGTTGCCCATGCTGGGCTTGAACTTGCTTTACTCCTGCCTCAGCCTCCCAGAGTGCTTGGATTAGAGTTCTGGGCCACTGGGCATGACTTTGTAGTCAGTTCTTAAAGTTTTGACGTTGTGATGTGCAGTTGGCATGGTGTGGAGACGCGGACTTTCTCTGTTGAGCAGTGCCGACTGCAGGCATTGCAGTTTTCAGAGCATCTCACAGATTTGCTGAGCACTCTTCTCAGGCGTCTTGATTTTTCTGGGATTCAGAATTCTGTAGTGGGTCTTAACCGCAGCAGACCACCAGTGACCCTGACCTCTATTCTGGTGCAAGTTCGGCTTCGGGAAGTACTCTCTCTTCACCTTCTTCTCAGCCTAACCACCAAGCTGGTTGTTGGCAGTTGTCTGTACGTTCCACTTATTGCTCCATGTCACAGTTGGATTGAGAAATGGTTTGTTGCAGAATAAGGGAAGGCAACATGTCAAATTGGTAATTATTTTGATTTTTCAGTCAGCTCATGAGAAGCTAACTCACTGAGCTTTTTTATTCTTCTAATATGCTTTAAATGCTGACGGACTGTAGAATTGTTGATACTGAGTTCTTCGGCAGCTTCTTAGGTAGTTATAAGAGGTTTAGGTTTTGGTGGTTGCCCTCAGTGGGTTGTTGCCAACTTCCCATGGCCCGTGACTAAGCTCCTTATCTTTCCCGCTCGCGTCTCCTTTTGCAGAACTTTGAGCCAACCCTGCACTGTAGTTAAAAGTTCCAGGGCCAAATGTGTTTTTGATGTTGCAAGTTGTCAGCTTTATGACCCATTTTGAACGCAAATAAGAAAATTACTTGAATTTGCCTTTTATCTAATGTCATTTCTGTAGTCTGAAATAAATGTGATAAACAGCAAGTAATCTCATTAGCAAACAAAACATAAACTGGGAAACTGTACATTAAAATGATGTATAATGTAGCCGTATGTATTTAGACTGTGTTTACTATCAAATGGCAGATGTCAGCAATGCAAAACACGATTACTTTTGCACTGATCTCATATAAATAGACCCAGATCTGGACTTAATAAGACATAAAACCTAGTTGGGAGACATAGAAAAGTGAAGCTAGGGTTACTGAGAAAGGGGTTATGAAATTGTTAAAATGCTGTTTAGAACATGATTTTTGAAATTGAAGGTGGTTATAAGTAAAAATGATACAGATGGGCTGATGATAAATACCTCTTATTGCTCTTTGGTCGTTTAATAAACTTCAAAAAAATTTTTTTCAAAACACATCTGTGGTGAGAAAATAACGTTTAAAGTGCTGCTATATTACATAAGATTTTTTATGTAAGCCATTTGAGCCAAGTCTGATGGCAGAGACATGTGATGGTTGCTTTGGGAGGCTGAGGCAGGAGGATCTCAAGTTTGGGCTCAGCCTGGGCAACCCAGCAACTTAGAACCTACCTCAAAATCAAAACCAAGAAGTGGACTGGGGATGTGACTTGACATGGAGCCTGGGGTTCCATTCTCAGCGTGGCAAAGAAAAAAGATCTGAGAAAATCTGATCATAAAAGAAAATCTTAGACGTTGCTGAGCGTTAAAGTTCTAAGTATACCGAAAGAAGTGTCACAGGAGAGAAAGCTGCTTTGTGACTGTTCTAGAAAGACTCATTGTACCAAATTTCACTTGCAGTGTATATTAAAAATCTATAAAAGATTCCCAGCAGGTGTCTCTAACCTGTTTGGATGGTGTCTGTTTACACTTAGGTTTTTATGAATGAATAACAGGTGGCTTGTTTTTCTTTTGTAAAAACTTGCTTATCTTCATAGTAACTTAAACCTTTTTTACTTTTCTCCCCTATTTCTACAGTGTATCCTACTCAGTTCACGTATCTGAAGATTACCCAGGTAGGCTTTTCTTTTTAGAAAAAATTACTACAAATACTATGACCATTACTCAAATATTTTTTTTTTTGGGAGATGTATAGCGTGTGTAGCCACACTGGTGTGTTATGTGCTGGCCCAGGAAGCCGTAAAGACGGAGATGGACTTTGGACGCCCTGTGAGACACATGCTTTTAACATGTAGTTCAGTCAGAACCTAATTTATCTAGGAAGAGTCACTTACATGAGTCCCTATGACACCTTCCTTACGCTTTCGTTTTCTTCATCATTAGTAGAAATTCTCTGAACTCACCTATTTGTTAGTTTCGGAGCATCTTTTTGGTCTTTCATAAAATTAAAAAAAAAGATTAAAAAAAAGAACCAGGTAGCTTGTGCCTATTTATTCCCTCAGTTGTCTCTGTGTATGTGTATGTGTATATGTGTTCATATATATGTATTATATGTATGTACACACACACACTTTTTAAGAAATAATTACTTCATAGTTAGATGTACAAGTAATGTAAAACATGTAGTGATTATATGTTTCCTATGGTAATTTACGCTAAATGTTTAATCTTTTTATAAATTTAAATGCTGCACTTATATAATTCTTCGAATCCTAAACTTTGTCATTTGTCTTTGCCCTCCATGTGAGGTCCTAAATATAATATTCTATAACACTGTTGAATGTCAGCGCTCTGGGAGTCTGAAACAGGAGGATCAAATGATTGAGCCCAGTCTGATAAAGCAAGTCCTTGTCTCAAAATAAAAAAATAAAAAGGGCTATGAAAGTTACTCAATGTGAAAACCCTGGATTAAATCCCCAATACTGGGAAAAAATGAAAACACCCACTATTGTACAGTTACACAATAGGAATTTCTCTTTATTAGTAAGATGCCTATTTTTTGTAGATAGTTATGTACTCAACCCTCTCACTGTGGGACAATAGGTTTTTGATATTGAATGTTTGTTAATTGTTATTGGAAAATGAAAGCCATGTTGTTGATGTCGGCCGCGAGAGGTGCAGGACTTCATGTGGCAGAGGTGGAGATCATGCTGAATCCAAAGCCTGACTTGAAGATGTCTGAGTGAATTGTGAAGCGCCGGATGGATGGATGGTAGGGGAACCAGAAAGTGGTCCACATAGTTAGCTCCCTCTTGTGGCCAAGAGGTATTATTCAGGATTTTTCTTGCTAAGAGCCCCACTTGCAAATCATATTTTAAAAATTTCAGATTATTTTTGTGCTCTTCTCAATTCTTTCCTCACAGCAAGTGGATAGTGAATTTTTAGTATTTTTTTTTTAAGAAAAGGAGTAAATGTACATTGCATTTGATTGACTTAGTCTAAGTAGATTCATTTATGCTGCAGTAAAATACAAGGATAGGGTGAGGTTAGGTACACCCAGGCTGAGGTACAGGGTGCAGTGTGATTTGGTGGTGAGTCTGATACACCAAAATATCCTGTACAGAGCACAGTTTACCAAGCTTCCCACAGGTGCAGTTTCATTAGATTCTGCATGCCAATTTACGAGACAGGAAGACGGACAGCCATGACACTCAGATTTGAGGACATATGCTGAGAGGTTAATTCCCGTTTCCCAAGGGCATGCCTGTCATTTGATGGCACAGCAAAGTCTACAGTTAGAGTTCTGCCTCCTGCTGTTTCTCAGGGAAAAGTATTATTAGTGCTTCTATTCAAAATGAACAATGTGATGATATTTCCACCTGTATCAAATTTTGGTTCACATTCATTTGTACTGAGTTACTAGTTAACAGGCCTGACTTTTGATATTACGTTAAAAAATACGTGTCACTCTTTGTCTTAATTACTTGTTGTTGCTGTGACTCAATACCTGACACCCACAAATTTAGGAAAAGAAAGGTTTATTTTAGCTCACAGTTTCAGAAGGTCGCAGTCCATTCAGGGGAGGCCGGGAGCATTGGAAGTACATGGCCGAGGCAGAGGTGGAGGCAGCTTCTCACAACATCACAAACAGGCAGGCAGGTTGAGACTAGTTGAGACTAGTCCTAGTCCTTCAAGGAAGGCAGGATGCCGCTTATATATCCTTCCAGGTCTCCTCCCAGTGATGAGCCCCTCCTGCATCCAGGTGTGGAAGGTGTGGCCACTACATGCCTTTAATCCTTACATGCCTTTAATGCTAACTTACACGCCTGTAATCCACCCCTCCGGACTAGGCCCCAATCTGCCAACAGCACATGGTTCCATAGACAATCCATTAACATTTAAATTTAAATACATGAGACTTTGGGGGACATCCCAGAGCCAAAGCACAATACTCTTCAATATTTATGCCTGTGATTTTTTTTTTTTTTCCCCCTCGGGCACTCGCTAAAACTACTAGGTCTAACAAATAATTCGGTTGATTACTTAGTAAGCAAATATTTTTTGGAATTAAGATTTAAGGAAATACATGTGTCTTATAAAGAAGTTTTGACACTTACATGAATATAAAAACATTTGTCACAATAAAGATGAAGTATTTAATTAAAAACTGAAGGAACATATACACTGATACTGTCTTAATTACTCTGTGTTGCTGGGATGCAATACCCACGTCTGCAATGTCAGGGAGGAAAGATTGATTTTACCTCACAGTTTCTGAGGTTGCTGCCCAAAGAGACTCTTAATAAATAGTGCTCCAATCAATGCATCGAAACAAGAGTTAGATTTATATTGAATCTTCTGTTAATTCTGTGATCACACTTCATAAACATGAAAGTTTCATAACCCTCTTGACAATTCTAGAAAACTCTAAAATACAGCAAAATTTATGATTAACACTCTTAAGAGAAATGTGGCAAGTGTGACTTGGTTTGAGCATGATCTACACTCACTCCTTCTCACTTTCCTGAGTAACTGTTCAATCCTTACGCCTGCTGGGAGTCGCTGCTGCTGAGCTGTGCGCACACATCACTATCATTTACTTATTCTGAAGGTCTAAGAACAGTACAGTATTTTTAGAAACGAAGTAATGACTTATGATACCAGTTTAAAATCGTGCTCACACCGCACTGACTCAGTGTAACAAAACTCAGTTCATAAGGATCTTTTCATATACGTATCTTCAGTGTTCTCAGTACTTAGCACTGCTTAGTAGGTAATGCATGAGTACCTTGTAAGACCATTATTAATGAATTGGCAGACTTGGTGCAGTCATCAATGAGTAAAGTAGAGTACATAATTTGGGTATTATATTGTATCACCATATACTTGTGAATCTCTTTTGGAAAATGGTAATCTTATAAAAATAATATTTTCTTAAGAGGAAACAAATAGTGAATAAGTTTAAGTACTTTATAGAATGATTTAATGCTCTGGCACTACACTTGCATATATAGTACATGTAGATAAGTTAATTTATGTACAAATAAAATAACTGTGTGACCTAGGTCACTTTAAATGTACATGGTAAATCAATGAAGAAGCTGTGATGTTAACAGTCGTCAGCCCACACTCTTGAATGAACACTTGACCAGGAATCTTTCTTTCTTTCTTTTTTTTTTTTTTAAAATGCTCTTAGTTTTCTTCCTCTTAGGAACCCTGCTTCCTGTTAGATGTTGTATTACATTTTGACTCTGAGCAGGACTTAGTTGGAATTCAGATGATTCATTGCAATGTGGGATATTAAAAATGAAATGTTTTGGTTTTGTCTAAAGTAAACAATTACCAAGAAGATGCAGACATTTTTAAAGAGATCTTTTATACTTAATTCATATGTAAATGTGCAATTTATTTCTTTTTTTGAGTTTAATGATATTATCATTGTGTCCTTTATGTCCATTATGAGAATTGGAAGTAAAGTGATATGGATATAACTTTATTATTTTCTCTGATAGAGATACTTTCCAGGTGTCTATAACTTTAATTATCTTTATTTATTTATTTATTTTTTGCAGACAATACATATGTGTCTAGTTCAGCCAATGATGAAGATGTACTGGTTACTACAGAGCCAATCCCAGTAATTTTCCACAGGATAGCAACAGGTAACAGTAATAGAGTTTTTTTAAATTCTAGATTAATTTTTCATAGTTAGAGGCAGCTTTTTTGTCTTTTTTGCCAATATAACATCTATAAGATCTGGTTATTTATAAAAAAAACTTTTATAGAATACATCCATTTTCAATAAACTTTTAAAATGTATACATTTACAGTAACAAAAAATTCTAGTTAAATGTATTATGTTGGCAGTTGCTCTTGTAAAATTTTTACCCTCCCAATATAGGAGGTAGACACTGGTAGATAGACTGAATAATAAAAAATACATTTATGGCTATAAAGATAGGATGAAATATCTAATTAAAACTGAAGAAACCTATATGGTATTGTTTTAGTTACTTTCTTGTTGCTGGGTCCCGATAGCTGACATCCACAACTTAAGGGAGGCAAGGTTTATTTTTAGCTCATAGTTTCAGAAGGTTTCAGTCCATTCATAGGCAGCTGGCAATGACAGGGGCACATGGTAAAGGCCCAGAAGGAGGAAAAGCTGTTCATGGTGTGGCAGACACAAGCCAAGTGAACAAGGAAGGGTGAAGCTAACATATTTTTCCGGGTCATGTCCTGGTGTCTTCCTCTGTGGGTCAGGCCCCACTGTTCTGCCCCTCCCAATCAGGCCCCACCTCTTACAGAACATGGTTCTGCAGATACTTCACAACATCAAAATGCATGGGGCTTTTGGGGATATGTCCCAGATCCAAACTGTAACACAGTGTTTAAGTTTTATCACGGTGTTATGCCCAAAGAAAAGTCAGAACAGCTTATGTATTCTGTTTGTCTGCAAAATGATAACATCTCGAGCCCCTCTGGGACATAGAGGGATTTACTAAGGAGCTGTTGTTTTTATATGTGAACTCAGGAACATTGGGCAAATAGCATGCTGAAAACTAAAACAATTTAAAACAATACTTTTCAGAATTAAGAAAGACAAATGACATTAACTGCTGCTTATCCATAAAATCAAAACTGCAAAAAGAAAATGGGGAGGTACGTAAGTTATATTTCTTACTTTTTGAGAACAACATAGATATGTTTTATGTATTTACCAGGTATTTTATTTGTAGTTAATAACTTCCTGTTGTTTAAAGTTGAAAATGTGAAAGAACCTCAAACTTACCTAGGAACTTAGAGAAGGAGGCCGCCTTTAACATAATAAAGCATCTAGGTCCCCCCCCTCCCTCCCTCCCTCTCTCTCTCTCTCTCTCTCTCTCTCTCTCTCTCTCTCTCTCTCTCGCTGCTGGGGTTTAAGCCCTGGCCTTTAACATTGACTAACCTCACCAGCCATTTTTTATTTTATTTTGAGACAAGGTCTTGCTAAGTCATTTAAGTTGCTCAGGCTAGGAAGTCATTTAAGTTGCTCAGGCTAGGAATACAGACGTGGGCCACCATGCCTTGGCTACAATATTTGGTTTAAATCTAAGTAAAATGTACATAAAACGTTTTATTCTATGTCCTTTTATCAAATAATGTAGCTGATGGGTAGAATACTTACATAACTTATTATAAACGTATGTGGTTACACGTGATTTTGAGGAGACTCTTAGCATTTGTTTATAACAGGATGATCTTTTTCACCAGAGTAACACAGAGGGTGGGTATAGTCTTGTTATCTGCTTAATGTATGTGCTGCTGCTGTGAGGATTCTGTGGTGTTTATAAAACCAAATTGATTTTTTTCTCTCCTTTTTAAAAATTTATTTGAATTCATGAATAAATACTAACTTTAAAGAAAGTAAGTACAATGAACAGCAATCTTCCCTTACAAACTATAGACTCACTTCCCTTCCTGCTCGTGTTGTACAGTGGAATCTTTTTGTCTTTATTCACAGAGAGAATGGCTTTTTCAAAGAACTGTTACTGACCAAAACCAGAGTTTTTAAAAATCCAAAGTCCCTGTTTTTGGCTGTCTTGTTTTCCTTAAGAAATTGAAATTTCGGAACGATGAAAAAACACCGGATGGCTGGGTTCCTTCAGCCAAAAGAAGCTCTTTCTTTTTTTCCTGACTTCCAGTGAGGATGGTAGCAGGAGTACCACCATGCATGAATTCTCATTGTGTGTGCTTCAGACACATAGCCGATGGGGTTCAGTTAATTAAAAACTCACAGGTCAAGTTAAATCATGGAACCAAATATCCTTTTGGAATCTGGATCCTAAAACAATATGTGTACACTGGAAGTCTTCTTCCTAATACGATCCATATTTATTTTCATAATTTAATTTTTATATTATTGCATTAAAATTTTTATACTGTTGTTTAGAGTTGGCAGTGGAGTTGAGAGCAGTCTCGGATGAATAATGCGGAAAAACTTCTTAATAAAAATTGAATTAGTATGAGCTTGCCAAATGTTTATCTAGCTAAGCTGAGGGTGTAATTGATTATACATAAGCTTTCAATATATGTCAAATAATAAGTTGCAGTTACTAAGCTGAGTGAAAGAAACTCTGTGTTTTTGTTTTGACCCTGTACTGCACCAAGATTGTTGTGTATATAAAATCTGTAATGTATGTGAAACCTGCCTGTTATGGTCACTTGCTACTTTATTTTCAAGAGAAGGCAAACTGGCTTGACCGTTGTCTTACTATTATTTTAAGGAGTCAAGACAGAACAGTACAGTGGAAGAAGACTCTGAAGGGGACAATGATTCTGAAGAATTTTATTATGGAGGACAAGTAAGTAAATCTGTATTCTGAATAGCTACTTTCTTAGTTCTGGTAACCAGATTTGTTCTAGTGGAAAGTTACTTCTGAGAGTTAACGGGTGTAGAAGTTGATTCATATTCTCTAACTAGAATATGTATATAATTTATGTTTCTCAATTTCTATAGATTCTCAGAAATTAAGATTATTTTGGCAAATCTTTATGCTGTAATTATCCGTTTATAGTAGGGTGTCTTTAATTAATTAAAGATTTTGCAGATTTGGACTTCTACATGTCCGAAGTATATTGTGCTCGGTCAGTATTGTGAAACAGCTGGGCCTGGTGGTGTAGGCCTGTAAGCCCAGCATTCTGGGAGGATGAGGCAGGGGGATCATAAGTTTGAGCCGAGCTTGGACAATTTAGCATCTTGGCAAGACTTTGTCAAAAAATCAAAAACAGTGAGAAAAGGCTGGCAATGTAGCTCTGTGTGAAGGCCTTGGGTTCAGTCCCCGGTACACCCCCCCCCCCCCCCCCCCCCCGCACTCCCCCCATTTTTAAATGCTGAGACCTCTAAAGCACAGGTTGTTTTAAGTCCAAGATGGTTAACTTCTATAAAGTCTGGTAGGCCCTAATATTGAGCTCTGTCAATGCCATTGGATTCATTGTCTTGAAAAATAGCTGTGAAGAAATATCATAATTTAATTAGATGAAAGTGGCCTAGCCACATATGTGAAGTAATACTTTTTCCAGAGTAAAAATTTAAAACTGAGCATTTGACTTTAGAGTATAATACGTTGTTTTGTTTCTTTAACGCTTTTGACCTAATGTGCTTTATAACGTTGGTGGTGAAATGGGAGGGCAGTGTTATAAGGAGGCCGTGAGAGCCAAAGCTGTTGTGTAACAAAATTCAAATAACTTTATTCATTTAGAACCCAAAATTAGTAGTTTGTGAGTCAGGCAAGCTAGTAGAATTAATTATAAGTAAATTAAAACTAGGTTTTTAGTTTCTAAGAAGTAACTTTGCAGTAATGGAATCTTTCCTAATGAGATGTTTTTCTGCCCAATATTTAAGATAATTTTTCCAGGTTTTTAAAAAATTCCATCTAATTCTTACGACTCAAAAGCAAAAAAAATTTTTTTTTTTTTAATTTAGGAAGATACTCATTCTAGAAGTTTTTCAGAATATCTGCCAGACACTTCACTCCTGTTTAACATTTGCATTTTCCTTGTGACAAAATTGTCTAATTTTAACTTCTAAACGTACTGAGGTGTTTTAGCCATATGTGAACCTAAAAACTTACTTTACTGAGTTACCTGTGCTTTTTAATGAAGCGGAACTCGTCCATGGCAGGGCACACGGGGCTGCATGGATTTTTGGTGTGTGGTGGCTCTTTCGGTTTTCCTCACCCTTAGTTCATTCTGAATGCCCTCTGCCAGGTGAGCTACGACGGGGAACTGCACAAGCACCCGCAGCTGGAAGCTGATCTGTCTGCGGTGCGAGAGATCTATGGGCCGAACGCAGTATCTCTCAGGTAAAGACATGTCCTTCGTGAATAAAGTGAACTCAAAATAAAGGAATTTTGAGGTCAACTATGATTAAAAGTCTTACGTTCTGTTGTGTTTCTCTTTATACAAAATGGCACATTTGTGACTTTCTGTACATGTGGCTTAAGTTTCATTGGTTGCGTTGAATACATTAATTATTTTGGAGAGTCAATATAAAGACATATTAGTCTAAGCAAGCATCATGATTAGTCGTTACAATAGATGTAAATGCTATTACTGTAAATCTAGACCACTTCCTTGCTTTTCTCCCCAAATCATCTTTTTTTTTGTATGCTATTTGTGATTCCAGCCTTGGGAACCCTGAAGTAAGTACTGTGTAACCACTGGTGTCTCCGTCATATTGTGGCATGGCTCTGGAGCAAAAAGATGTACATTTTCATAGTTTATTTGGGTGATACTGTATTTTATTGTGTAATCTCTTAATATTTGGTGAACAAATACTGTATTTAATTAATCCGAAGACTTGACTGTTCATATTTACCTTTATTCTCTCTTGTTAGTGTAAGAAAACGTTCCTGTCGTTAAATTAGCTTGTGGGAGTGAGCTCTGGGTTTGGGGATTCCTGCTCGTCACCTGCGTTGTAGTGTAGAAATACATTAGGAACAGAGGGACCGTGGCAGAAGCCAAAGATGTGACTGGCAGTAAGAGAATTAGAAGTAAAAGTTTGTTGCCCCGTGACTTTATGCCTGAGTAGCAAGTGAAGGTATAAGATACGAGGCACAGGCGGGTTAGTCAGAATGGCCAAGCGCATGAAAGGGAGAGTAACGAGTAAGGCAGGGGGCATAAAGCAGACACAGAAGAACATATAAAAGGGGCTCACAGGACTTCTCTGAGGTGTCGGTGGATCAGCCAGCATCGAGGTCAGAGATTGGGCTGTTCAGCTGCCATGTGGCGCAGGCATTGGGCAGAAGGGGACCAAGTGGGGCTGCGTGGTAGGTCTGAAGAGACAGCTGAGCAGTGGTTTAACAAAGATGGGTCCTCCCCAGGGGCAAGGGCTGTCATCACCAGTGGATCAGCTGGAGAATTCTGGTTGCTGTGCCCGGTAAGAATGAGGGAATAGTTATCCGGAAGCCAGGGTCATACCCCAGAAAGCCCAGCTCAAGTGGGAACGGTGGAGTAATTGGTACTGGAATTACAGCACAAAAGTCCCACAACATACCGATGGATCTCCACAGACCCTTCCACAGCCTTCCCTCAGTGGTAGCCCCTCAGCCACCCGCCCTTCCAGGGGTGCCGTATTTCCTCATAACGTCAGGCACTTGCGCAGCCAGGTCTCACGTCAAGAAAGATCTCCCTCTGTATCTCAGTGCTGTCTGTAGTGCAGGCCCTGTCCAGAGGTTACTTACTTCTCCTGTGAGACTTATAAGAATTTCTAGAGTAGGTAAACTACGTTGCTTTCTGAACTCTCATCATACCCTGCTTTTGCTTCATTTATTATACTTCTCTTATCTTTAAATTACTGGTGTACTTCTCTGTCTTGAGTCTGAATTTTGTGCCTACCAAGGTGGTGCTTTTATTTGTTTTGGTTTGAGTTTTTCTAGAATCATTCTCTTCTGGTACTTAGCATAGCATGGGTGGAGCATCCATGAACTAGAGGATTCATGGAGGTTTCCTGGTTGTTTTCCATGACAGTGTCTCTGAGGAGGGGTGACCGCAGTATCTTGTTACTACCCCTTCTGTGGCCAAATCCGTGTTTTGACAAGGTGTACGAATGCATTTTCTAACTGTCAAGTGCATTTTAAGCTCGGTTAGAGCTTACCACTACTTCCTACATAAGCTGGAGTTGTGCGCCCAGACCCTCCCTCAACTCTTGGCTTTATTTCAGTGTATGATTATATTTTTAAAGCACAAAAGTTTGCACACTTGGAAGTTTTATCAAATTGGCTGGGGTAATTTCAGAGTTGCTTTGTCTCGTGGCTTGAGATTAGGTTTTACAGACTTCCAGTCATTGCTACAGAATAAATACCTGAAGAAGGGAAGAGGAGTCATCAGTAAGGCGACCAAAATGGTGGCTGAACTTTTACTGTAATTGGATTTTGCTTTGTAATTTTAATTTTTGTTTTTGTTTTTGTTTTTGTTTTTTTGAGACAGGGTCTCACTCTGTGGTCCAGGCTGGTCCTAAGCTCACTTCAGAGCCCAGGCTGACCTTGGACTCAAGGCAAACCTGTCTCAGCCTGCTGAGTGCTGGGATTACAGGCATGTATGACCACGCCCAGCTTATGTGTTGCTGGGGAATTGAGCTAGGGTACTTAGCGCTTGCTAGACAAGCACTTTAACCAGTGAGCTATTCCTGTAGTCCTGCTTTGTAATTTTAAGCCATTCTTCAACCACCTCATTAAAAGAACTGTCTATGAAATCTGATTAAAATCAGAATACAGCATAGAATTCAAATTCTTTGTATTTACAATACCAGTTTTGGTTATGTTACCTTAGCACGTAGATTGCTGGATTGTAGATTGCTTTCAGTGCATATTGATAACCTTGATCGCTTTTTTAGGTAGTTTTTTCTAAACTGAATTTCTGTATCTCTAGGCCACATTTCTTTTATCATGTATATATATGTATGAGATTATTTCTCCCCCAGGCATTCATAAAGATACCATGGTGATTGGCATTACTATTATTATAGTATTTTTATTAGCTGGGAAACTTATAAAAATGTTCAGGGTTTTCACTAGATGAGGGACCTGAAAATCAAAAATGGTTTGAATTCTTCCCCTTGCCCGTTTTACTTCTCCCTCTTTTGATCGATTTTAGAGTTTAATGGATGCAAGCCGTGTTCTTGCCTGCTCTGGCTTTCCTGTAGCTATAAAAGAATGATTCTAAATGAAATCATCTCCCTCAGGTCACATGGTATAAAGGTAAATCGCAGCAGCTTTATTTACTTGAAGAAAAATGAATTCACTGTCGATTCTCAAATCCTGAGGTTCAGACACAAGGGAAGATGGGATAGTTAGGCGGAGGGTCTTGGACTCTCTTTTGCAGAGTTCTGATTCCATCGAAAACAGATTGTTCAATTAGCTGTTCTTCTACTTAATGGAGGCTTATAAGAACTTAATGGAGTTTGAAGAACACAAGTACCTCAACAGGCACAATAGGCTATTTGGTGTCATCGTTTTAATGGGACATCTAATGAGAAAGGCAGCTAACCACATCTAAGTTCTCTTTAAGAGATGGAAATAACTGATTGCCCGGATTGAGGCAAAACTACCTTCTAAGTAGGGCAAAGCAAGGTATGGGAAAAATGACCTCTGAAAGATTTATTACTTAAATAGGTAATGACGGCTGAATCTGGCCACACTGCCCCACAGCAGAAGCGTGCATACAAACACTGATCACGGTTCTGATGTGTAGTGTCTTGCGTGGGAATTGAGTTGGCGTCTGCAGAACAGAGATCCTGTGATCTATCTGAATGCGTTTCACCTCCAGGCATCTGACAAAGATGCAGTACATGTTTTTTATTATAAATGTGATCCTATCATACGTATATTTTTATTATTACTTAAGTTATTTTTTATATGCACGAGTTCTGAATTCTGTGACACACTAGAAACAAGGGGTTTGGGCAGTCAGTGAGTATCTATGCCCACCCTTTTTTCAGAGGTTCATCCCTTTTCTAGCTGACTATTGTCCCTCTTTCTACCCTGTCATTCATGTTGCGGCCTTTTTATGCCATTATTTTTGTGAATTTTATAAAAGGGACACCTGTCTATAGTCATTCTTTTGTGTTTGTTCCATTTCACTGAGCATTATTGACTCAAAGAGGGCCCCATCTGCATTCAAAGCTTATCTGTCTGTCTTTATGACTGTATAGTATTCCATTGTGTATAGATATCACATCCTCTTTGACCATTACTCTATTGATGGCTAAGTGGGTGGTTTCTAGGAGTTGGCTATTATGAATTATGCTGCTCTAAACATGGATCTGTGTGTATTTTTTTGATATGTTGACTTTATTTCTTTGGGAACATGCCCGGTAGAGCAGTAGCTGGATCAAATGGAATTTCTATTCTCAGCTTTTGTAGGAATCTCCAGACTCCTTTCCATATTGGTTGTACGAGATCACATTCCCAGTAGTGAAAATGGCCTGCACCAAGAACTCAAAAATCTACTGTTGGCGAGGGTGCAGAAAAAGAGGAACTCTATCAGACATATTTATAAACTAATGTTAGTTGATATCAATCAAAAGATAATTTCAGATTAGGAATTTCAGAATTATGGAGAATTATCTATCGAAAATTCTCATTTGCTTAGGTAAGACATGATTTAGATAGGTTTCTAGTGAAATTTAAAACCTACAACCTTATAAAATATCTTTGCTTTATGATCTTGCTGTCTTTTTATGTTGAAAATTGAAGCTGTATAAGTAATCTCAAATTCTCTTGTTGTGACTGATACCTGCTGTAGGCCTGAAGCTGTCGGGATTATGACTGTCCCATATTTTGATCGTTTTTAAAAAAAATGACTGAACAATTGTGATGGTGCCATTTTGAGTTGATGATCAGCAGGTAAGAATTTGGCGAGAGTTTGGTAGTTTCAGGAACCTGTACGGCCTTACCTGTGCTGACCAGGGTTTTGTCTCTTTAGAAGAAAGAAGTAAAGAAACCACAAAAATCATAATGGACCGTATTAATTTCTCTGGATTTTCTGTATTTCCAGTTTAGTGCTTAGTGGTGGCCAGTAGGACTGCTTACAGGTCTTCTGATTCTTGTTTTCTAGGCATACAGTGAGATTGTTATTTCCCTGCCCACTTTATCATTAGGTGAGGGCAGCTTTCTAGTTTGGGCTGGTGGAATGTGAATGTGAGTGCTGATGTGTGGGTTCTCGGGTTCCCATTTTTCCCAGACTGGACCCCTGAGTGATGCCTGTGAGGGGTCCAGGCGGTACCTGTATTTGAGTAGGATGTAAATTGTTTCTGTTAAGCCACTGCAGTTTTGAGGATGTTTGTCACCACAGTATAACTTGGCGTATGTTGAAATGTGTCATTCATCAGAAGAAGATCTTGGCTCGTATGTTTATGATTTTTCTGGCATATTGCTTTTCCTTCCTCTGACTCTGAGCTCAGAAGAAAAACAGTCTGACACACAAAATCAGGAGAGCCATGACAGCAGAGCATAGGGGAAAGACACTAAAGGGAGAGGATTTTCCAAGGACAAGGGTTTGTAATGAAGATGTGGGCTTCTGATTTTCAGATTCTAGTTACTCCCAGAGCTTGGACTTTCTTCCAGCAAAATCAGGGATGTATAAACTGACTTCAGAGCTCCAGCAATTCTTCATTCAGTAACTCTCGTAGGTTATTGTTTTGTCTTAGAAAAGATGAGATTCTTTCTTATCTGGATCTAATTTTGACATTTCTTTGCAGTCTTGTTGTCTTCCAGGGATATTTGTAGCTACCTTGGAGAGAGTCTTGCAAATGCCTTAGTTTTGCCAAGATTTCTTCCTCACTCCTGAGTTTGCATAATTTTTGGCCCATTCACAACCATCTCTCCCACGCTGGGCAGAAGCATGCAGTGAGTAGGCATGCAGAGAGAGACATGCAATCTGTTGTGTTTCATATGTCCTGGGAAGGTGTGTGCTTCTCGCAGAGTATCTTCTCACAATACAACCGCGCCATTGTTGAGAGTAGGAGTAATCCAGTAGTGGTAGAGGAACAGTTCTCAAGAATCTGCAGTAAAATTGTATGTACATACACACTTCCATGTAATTTTTATGACAGTAAGGAAAGCTTAGATGTCTAAAGTACATTTTTTATAACCAGCATGATCGTGGCTAGTCTTGCCTAGACTTCGTTTTCCCACTGTTTAGTGAATGCACAACTGTATGCCAGATAAGCTTTAAGTGTTATTGAGAATCGAAGACAAGCACAAATGTTTTGATGTCTGATATGTTTGAGTGTATGTGCGAGTGCTTCATGAATGAGGATGATTCCTGGTGACTTTCACTGAAGTAGGAAGATGAATTATCAAGAATTCTGCATCCTTGAAAACGCATGTTTACTGACATATTAAAAAATCCCGGTTACATGTAAATATTCAAAATCAAGTGGTCATAGTTCAAGATGAAGTCGTCACACTGTGCTGCTGTAGGATTGGCAGTCTCGTTAGGGGCCAGGAAGGACTTTTTGCAGCATCTCCTTTGGATATTCCAGAGCAAAGCAGCAGCATGAGATCATTTCTGTGTTGTTTTCCTCATCTTAAAAAACAAAATTCAGGTTCAGTTAGATATGAGTTAGTTTTGATGGTAAATAAACATAGGCAATGCATAAATTTATTTTAAGTTTTTATAAACCCAGTAGTGCATTCAGGACACAGTCAGAATTTGAGTTGCATTCATCTGTCAGCTATTGGACTTGATTCTGCATTTGCTATTCATGAGATCCTGGGCTACTCAGAGTTATTCAGACAGAGAAGCGATCATGATGACTGGGTCGCTGCATCTGGACAAACTGTAATCACGCTTTGTAATCTTGCAGTGGGAAACATGGAATTACTAGCATTATATAAAAAGGGCATCACAACGGAAACAGCCTTGCATATGCACTGTCGCTTGAGTTTTTTGAAGTATGGCATCAAAACAAAAAAAGTAACCGCAGATCTACACCCGCAGAATCCAGCTAATTGCGAACTTTTAGGACCCCTAAATCTTTTTAATTCTGTATTCACACTTCTGTGGTAAAGAAAGGCACTTGTTAATAATTCTTCTTCTTCTTCTTCTTCTTCTTCTTCTTCTTCTTCTTCTTCTTCTTCATAGATTAGCAGTTATTTTTTGTGTAATTTTGTTTCTCACATTTCATATAATGACTGAATATAATCCATTTCTAATCAGAAGTTATATCTGTGTTTTGAGAACATGCATAACGTGTTCTATAAATAAAATCTTAAAGGCAGCCTGTAATTAATATATGACTACTCTTTATGTACTTCACTACCTTGTTTTCAGTTTTTCAATCATTCTAGTTTCTTCACCTGTTTAGGCAGTCTACTAGTTGAAGTAGAGAAGGTAGGAACAGTCCTCCAGGCTGATAAATTTTTCTGTCATCTTTAACAATGGGAAATTTTTCATGAACATGCTGTAGTTTTATTAAATATTCTCTGACGGTTGAATATTTTGGTAAAATTGTTTCCAGTTTCTGTTTTTGTACACTTCTGATTTAGAGAAGGGTTTGTACTTGTTTGACTTTTCGAGGATTGACTCCTCCCTAGTCAGTGGATTGGCTGCAGTCAAGGGTCCTTCATCCCCCTGGAAACTTCTTTTGAACTTCTCTCTTCATTGTGTTGACGTTTTATATGCCTGACAGTGGTTACTTCACCTGTTATGTTTCTAACCTGTGTTCACAATTGTTACATGATAGCCCAGTCAGCTCTGAGGCCTGATTTGAACCACCTGTGCTCTGTAAATGGGTTTTCCTTTATTAAAGAACTGCATAAAAAGGACAGCAAGGAAGATTATGCGGGAGAGACTATACAATCTGAAAAACCTGAAATGTTTCCTCTTCTGATATTCACGTAAAAAGTTGGCTGCACCCTGGATTAGACACTTATGTGCGGCCCCTGTTCTTGGCTATACATGCTGTGTAGTTTCATATTGAGTTGCAGTTATCCTTTATGGAGAGACCATGTTCTGGTAGTGTGATGTTTTTTTAAAATTAACTTCTATGTAAATAATTTTATTCTTTATGTAACCTTTAAGAACATTACCATGGAAAAGTTAAATAGTGTAATCTCAAATGGAAATGAAGAAAGCCCAGGGAACATGTTATTCTAACTTAATATGCTGCTTTTCTGTCAAAGATATCAGTCACATAAATCCATTTTAGTCTCTTAAAGGTTTTCACTGTGGCTCCTATAAACGTGTCATAATTGTGTATGGTATTTGTATTACTTGCATGTACCATACATAAGAACTTTCATTGAATATTTGCTGTGTGCCTTACATTATAATTTACACAGTTTGGAAATTGTGTGTGGATGGAGTCAGGGTTTGACTCTCTCACTCACTTTATCTTTCACTTGGCAACTTTTTCACTTCTCTGCACCTCTTTTTCCTACCTACAAAATGAATACTGCAGTGTTACTTGCTTTCCAGGTGTGTAATCGGGACCTAATGAGATTATTCATTAATGTTGAACCTGGTTTCCAATTCAAAGTGATTCTAAAATATTGAGACAATTTAATGCTTGCGTAAATAACTAGAATGCATGCATTCAAGTCCCAGCTCTGCTACAGATGATTACTTGGTTTACTACTCTGAGCTTCCGTTTATGTACCTACTAAGTAAAGACAGTAGTAATAGTATTTGTAATCCTTTGTGCTTATTAAATAATGCCTGGTGTGTAAAATCCTTGGGATAATTTTTCATTCATGATTCTTTATTAAATACTGATTTTTTTCTTTTCAGTTATTTCTGCAGATTTCTCATTTCTAATTTCAGAATGTTGTGGGAATATCAGAAATATAGGTGTGTGTCTGCAGAATATTAAGTGTTGTTTATATTTTCTTCCATCAACTTAAAAAAATGGTTGGTTGCATTTCCTAAGCTCTGTCACAGTTTGTTTTTTCCATAATTCCTTCATGTAGCACATAATGTAGTCACTTGTTTTCAATTTGAAATATTACATTGTTTTTTGAGACAGGTCTTGCTCTGTAGGCCAGACTGGTCTGAACTCACTATGGAGCCCAGACTGGCCTTGGGCTCAGGGCAATCCTCCTGCCTCAGCCTCCCTAGTGCTGGGATTACAGGCGTGAGCCACCACGCCCAGCTTACGTGGTGCTGGGGAATCGAACTCGGGTACTTAGCTCGTGACTTAGTGCTTGCTTCACCGCTGAGCCATTCCTCCAGCCCTAACTACTACATTTTTAGAGCTGCCTATATGACGCAGGGATATTGAAGTTGCGGTGCACTTGCATCCGTTCCTAAGCCATCAGTGTCCCAGTGGAAGAGGACTTAAGGACATTTTCTTGTGTTCGTGCCCTAGCCTTCCCACTCTCCTCCTGCCCCTTGTCGGAAATTCCTGTCTTGCTTGTAGAAGCAGCTCTTCATATCCTCAGAGAGAATAAGGAAAACAGCAGTCACATGAGGATAGTGTGACTAATTTGCCACAGGGATGCTCTTGAATTTATCACGTACACAAAAGTTGGGAAGATGACTCTGGTATAAATAGGTCACTGACAACGACAGCCCGCAGAACTGGGTTGATTCATGTCCCTCTGAGGTATCTGGAAATTAGGGATCAAATGAGTGGTTGAATTTTTAATTGAAGCTACCTACTACATGTTATCTTTTAGAGTTAATGATAAATTTAATGTTAATCTTTGTTTTCAGGGAATATGGAGCCATTGATGATGTAGATATTGATTTGCATATTGATGTTAGCTTTCTTGATGTAAGTATCAATTGTTATATAACCGGTCCATTTAAAGTGTATTTCCATTCTAGGAAGAATTCTAATTTTTAGTTGTCTTATAACACTGGTCATCACATAATGACTTTGTTAAAGTGATAAATACTATAAGATTATATACAAAGGTTTTTTCTTTCTTGCATTGATTCATTTAATATATTCTGAAATTGTATTTCATTATGTAAGTCTGCACTTTAATCTTTCATACGTAAAAATAAGAAAAGACCTTTTCTTACTAGAGCATGATTTATGCATTTTTAAAACATAAGTCTTTAAAGTTATTTTTCTGTTTTGGACTCTTAAGCGGTGACTAACTCATCTTTTGAATGTGTTTGTGCAGGAGGAGATTGCTGTGGCCTGGGAAGTAATTCGAACAGAACCTATAATTGTACGGCTACACTGTTCACTGACACAGTATTTAAATGGCCCAGGTTAGTTTTGTTTCTCTGTTATATTGAATGTAATATACAACATTTAATTGAATAGGTTTAAGAAATTGTTAATTTTCTGAGAAACATCTAAAAGAGAACTTGGAATATAATAGAAACTCAGGAAATAGATTTTTGGGTGGGCCTTACATTTTGTTAGTTTTATTTCTGATGCTAAGACTCAATTTTAATGTTTATTCATCACACTTGATTCCCAGTGGATTTAGCTTACCTAAATGTAACTTACTTTTATTTTTGAAAATAGAGGTCATAATACTTTTCGAATCTTTAGGAGACCATGGTATATTTCAGCTGATAGTTGTTTATAGCGAAGAATCCTTTTAAAAACATTGCCTAAACTCATTGGGCTAAATAAAATGTGTTCTTATCTACTAATAGATAAAAGTGTGTGTGTGTGTGTGTGTGTGTGTGTGTACACTCACACACACACACACACACACACACACACACACACACACACAGATTGTATCTACTTATGTTGACCTAATTATCTACTGCTGCAGCTCCACTGAAAACTTGGTGGCTTCTGAGATCTTGCTGTTCATTCCTTGTCTTTGGCCTCCTTTGAGCAATCCTTCTGGGCATCTTCGGTGACCATGCAGTCCGTTGGTTGGTGGGGTGGAGGTGTCTAAAGACCTGCCCAGGTTGGAAGCCCTAGGTGTTGGACGTAAAAGAGACAGGCAGGTGAAGCGAGTGCCGCTGGCTCTCACTTTTTGTATGATAAAAGCACCTGACCTTTCAGTTTTACAAAACATGGAAAATATGTGATTTTCAGCATTATTCACTTGTTTTCTATTTTTTATGATAGAGTATCTAACTTAAGTAATAAACTCAATACAAATGATGTGTTCTAACGGATGTGATCGAGTTCTCAACAGTGAGAAACTGATGTTAAGAGTTTTTATTCTGATTATTTAAAATACATAAAAATAGACTAAAAATGTAGAATTTTAGGTATTTTATCTCACTTTAAATATTTTATTATAGTTATGTGGCCCATAAATATTTTAACAATCCTTTTTATGTTTAGTAGGTTTTTGTTTTGTTCAGTACTTTCTTTAGTATCATAAATATATTCCTTTTTAAATGTCTGTTGGTTGACAAGGAACTTGAAACTTGAGGATTGTAGATTTTTTTTTTTTCCATAACTGAGAGTGACTGTTTTAGGAGATGAACTTGAGGAAATAAAATGTGTGGGTTGAGGATAGCTGCTCACAAAAAAAAAAAAAAAATGGCAGAAACGCCTTTAAAAACACTTAACTGAAGTCTGAAGTGTCGCTAATATTGTTTATTTGTTGGAAATCTGTTTCAGTTTGTATTATATTGTGTTTGTGGACTATTCCCATTAACAATATCTTTTATATGGTTATATGGCATGGTATATTTGGGTCTGAAGTCCTATCAAGAAAGCTCTGATTATGTAAGAGAAGCTGAGGCAGGTGGAATGCTTCTGTCCATCTTTTACTCCAAGTTTATGATTCAGCCTTAAAGTTAATGAGTTCGTCTTTTTGATTGAGCTACATTTATTTGTTATTTGTACCTTATTACGCTGTTGATCATCTTGCGCTCACTTCATGTTCTACCGTTTTGAATCTTGGTGCGATTTCAGCCACTAGCCGTCCTAAGTTTGAGCAGTTTAGTCCTGCAGGTTGGGTTTCATTCTCCTCCATATGGTAGTTAATCAGGAGTGCCATGCCCTTCTTCGAGATGGTAGTGTGTTGTGTATAAACTTACTACATTAAGAACAGAAAAAGAAAAATATGCAAACCCTACCTTTATTTTAGATCGGGTGGTTTCTGAGATGTGATGGCCAGAATGCTGGGGTGGGCGGGGAACTGGGGTGCTGTACCCGGGTCTCCCGATACCCCTTGCCCTGTGCTGTGCTCCCAGCGCTGCCCACGCACCTGGCTGCCAGCGGCTCACCCCTTCAGTAGGACTGTCTCCACACACACTGGGGATCGCTGTCTCTGGGTGAGCCCCTGAGAGATCTTTCCCTTCTCCCACACTTCCGGTGTTGGGAGTCCAGTGACTCAGCCACTGTTCCTCAGGGTACACACACTTTGAGGTGTAATTTATGCTTTGGTGTTAATGTATACGATGGGACTAACACAGAGAGCATATCCGGATCTAAGATTGCAGGTCAGGATGTGGGCCCAGCTCTGCTCAGAGCCAGAGGAAGCCCGCCTAGGCCTGCCTGCTCCTCGCTGGTCCGGGAGGAAACTACCTCGAAGGATAAACTGACTTAAGGCCCGGTTGCCCCTTTATTGTAAGAATTTTTACTTTTTTGGGTTAACTGACGGCTTCCTCTTCTTTCATGGGTAGTGTGGTGGGGACCACGTTAGGCCCACCCAGGGAGGGCTCTTGAAAATCGGTTGCATCTGCTAGATTTGTAGCAAAAATTGTTGGAAGTTTAATTTGCAGAGATGGCATTATTTCATATGTCTCGTCCTCCTGTTTGTGTAATGCACTGGTTAAACTGGGGACTTGTTTAACTGTATTTATTCACATAACTACATTACTAAATTCCCCCAAAGGCTCTTTTTTTGCTGTGGTTGTTGAATATTTAAGGAGAAATACGATGGCAATGGGTACTAACGTGTACTATGAGAATAAAATATGATGTTACTAAACTGGAACATAAAATTTATTCTAGAAGAAATAATTAGGTTTTATCTTGGTTTACAATTTTGATTATTTCTAACAAATAAAAAGGTGAGAAAACATTTTTAGAAGTGTTTTTCATTGTATCTTTGACAGTACCAGCTTTTATAGTAAAGGGAACTTGCAGAAAGTGTGTGACTAATGCCAGGTGTGGACCGACCTACTTAACAGTTCTTCTTTCAAAGCCTTTGCTCCTGTGTTCCGGAAACGGAGAAAGCACTTACATGAGCCACACGGTTTGGCTAGAGCTAATCTCACAGTGTATCTGTGAGTGAACAGGAGTGATGAGATTAATAGGAACTGCAGGGTAGGGGGAAGGAGAGGGAGGGTCAAAAAGGGAAAAGGGAAGGGTTTATAACTTCGCCATGACATGTATGTCCACAGAATACTCCAGACCAATGCAGACTTTATGTTTTCCACTTATACGTATCAATTAAATAGGGAAAAAAATCCTTAAAAAATTGAAGAAATGCACTTCATTATCCATTCACAGTTACAGATAGGGATTGTTTATATTGTATATCTAGAAATTTAAGCAAAGATGTGATATTATTTTCTATAAGTCCATGTTTGATATGAAGGGAAGACTGGTGTTAGTTGAAAGTAATAAAACGAGTACTGTTGTTTTTAAGCTCTTTCTATGTAAATTTTCTTGTTACTGGTACCTTTTATGCTTACGCTCACGTGACAAATGTTAGGGTCATTGCTACTTGTCTTAGGCAGCCCTCGATGTCCAACTGAATTATATGAGAGGTAAGGGAAAACTCATTAACTTCAACTGTTTTTAAAATGTGAAATTTTATTTTTAATGCATTCTGTCAGTTCTGCCTCGTTTTCTTTGCCACCCGATTTGAACTCTTATCAGGAATTTGATTTATTTAAAGTAAACTTGTAAGCAGATTTGAAAAGAATAAGCATCTAAAAATAGTATTTGCTTTTTGTGTAAAAAACACTTACTTTCAAGTTTCACGTATCTGCAGAATTTGTGTTTTATTTTTAGGTTCTTAAGTCCTCCTTTGCTAACTCAGATTTCTATAGTTCTTGAATTCTTCCACTTATTATTACTGGTTTTCAGGAAACGTCTAATTTTCAAAGGCATTGTTAAGAAATTAACTGAGAATATTTTTAGGTTTATAGAAATATTGCAGAGATAGTGCAGGTTTTTACTCAATATGTGTGCTGATTATTAATATATCAATGTAATGCCTCAGATATAGTTTGTTGTGGTTATGAATTTAACTATAATATACATTAGATTACTTTTGAAATACTTTTGGAATATCATTTTGTGAGCTTCAGTGTAAGATTTTGAGCATTTAAATAAATTACTCTTAGTAGAGTCAGTGTTCTGTAATTGATGTTTTCCTAGGAAATTTGTGATTTTGATAAAGTATTGACAGGTTTCTAGTCAGGCATGCTATATGGGTAAGTTCTGAGTTTTGTATTGTTAATTGTAGGGGTAATTAACATATCCTGGATAAGCATTCATGTCCCTTACCATGTCTTGTCTTGCTCGGTGTGTCACACACTTTTCTTCAGGGGGCGTTTCAGTCTTAGAGTGCACTTGGGTTTTTCCACCTATTTTGAGTGAGCTGAGTCCGTCTAGTTTTTTGCCTTCTCTTCCCCATCACTTTTTCTTTCTGCCTGCAACAATATTGTGTCCTCTTAAATTTTAGGGAGATCCCAGTGTGTTCTCATTTTGTCATCTTTTAAAAAGAATTCCAGTGAATTTTCAAGTTGTTGTGAGTTTTTAATTCACTTTCATGTTACAGTAACCCGGAGTTTCGCACAAGCGGACGTGGAATGATGTCTCCATTAGACCTCTCTTTGGATGAAGGATTGGGCTCTTTTCAGATGATCTGTTCTTGTCCCTTGAAGGCCTACGTGCTGTGTTTCTCCACCCAATGGTCCCCTTAACTTTTCCACTTAGAATATCCAATAAGCATCTGAAATGGAAGATCTTTGAAATCAAATAAACAGTTTTGTTTACCTCCACTCACAGTTTTTCACTTAGTAGAAACTGAGGAATTTCATCTGTCTGGTTGCTCAGAATCCTTGGATTTGCTGTGACTGTTTTTTTCTATATCTAAAATCCAGCCCACTGGAGACATCTGTCAGACTTGCACAAATTCATCCACATCACTGGTGCAAGCCACCGGCTCAAGTGCCTCAGTGCAATGAGTTTCTCACTGGGTTTTCTAAGGGTCCCTTCATCCTGTGACCAGGAAACTCCACACAGCCCGTCCAGAGTCCCCCTTCACCTAGATCTTGTGAGATTGTACCATGTTCCCTGTCCCTGTGCTGGCCTCCAGCTGTGTCATGGGGTCAGGGTGTGTGTGTGTGTGTGTGTGTGTGTGTGTGTGTGTGTGTGTGTGTGCGCTAGTATGTGTGCTTCCTTCTGTAGTGACCTGATATACTACAGTGGGTACATGATAAACACTGTAAATCATTGACTAATAATTAATTTTTTAAAAGATGCTTCGATTTCAAGAAATAGTAATTTTTTTAAAGATGTATACTTGATGAAAACCTGCACCACAGACTCAGGGAAAAGTAAGTCTCATAGGCCTATTCTCTCCTCCGATTAGTCTAAAAATATTCTATACAGATACAGACATTTGCATCTCTCTTAAATACTGCGGTACCTGTCCCGTACGTGGATATTTAAGCAATTGCTTATTTTGGAGAATATTCTTCATCATTGTACTTGTGTATGTCTACACATGCGGACATTTACATTAATACGTAATGAGCAGTAATGACATGTTTTATGAATACATATTTTGTAAGTAGTAATGTATAGAACTCTGTTCACATGGTTTTTAAACTTATGTGTGTGCAAACTGACGTCACAGCGTTGCTGCTGTTGGTGATTCAGTTTCAAGTCAGTATTGGACTGATGTTTCTTTCCTTTCCATTCCAGTTCCCACCGTTGATGTGTTTCAGATTTCGACGAAAGAACGATTTGGATTGGGACACCAGCTGAAAAAGTAAGTTTGCTGAAGAATAAACAGTGAATTTCTTTCAGGAGAGCTCCCTTCTCCTTTAGCTCATTTCCCTCTGCTTCTATTCATTAAGATCTTTTGAAGTGAGCCTCCCAGGAGAGGAGCACCTCCTGCTGCGAGGAGCAAATGTACTATTAAATAATATAAACTCTTAGTGTTTAGAAGTTGCATTTCTGAAAGTAAATTCAAGCAAAAATACTTGTTTGCAGATTGTATCATTATGCCATGTTCTCTTGTAAGACTCAAGCGAGACATGTGTCTCAGTTTTCAGCTTTAGGATTAAGAATGCTTTCCCGTGCGGTTGGTTTTGTTTTCAACTTGTTTTTTTTTTTTTTTTTTTTTTTTTTTTTTTTTTTTTTTTTTTTTTTTTTTTTTTTTTCTTTGAGTTGAGTTACCGTCATGTAAGTCTTAGAGGAGAGACAGCATCTGCTCTATGCTATGGACCCCATGTTGGGTATCACTCACCCTGGCAACTTCTTTCTATGACAGTCCGTTCGCCTACATTTCCCTCCTTGTTTTTATCCCATTATACTTTTGTGCATTTGTAAGTACATAAGAACTTTAAAAGAAGTTGGGTGGGGCTGACCAAACTATTACAGAACGATAAAAGCAGAAAAATTTTGAAATAAATTACCTTCAGTGGTTCTGAGCATTTCATATGGACTCAGAAAGCGAAATGCTGTAGTTTCAACCTTAAATAAAGAAGCTGTATTATTTAAGGACTCAGTAGAAAGTGTTAAAGTTTTATTAATATTCTCATCTGGATGCTTAACTTTTAAATCTGTATGCTTTTGTGGATAAATTTTAGCTTGGTAGAAAGTTTGATATTACGAATCAAAAGTTTTTATGATTCTTGATAAATTTTTTAATCTGATGTGTTTATGTTGCCCTGTGAGTAACTAGGCTTGGCTGTGATCCTTACAGTCCCTTCTAGCCTAAAATTATATACCTTTAAGCATTTGATCTCATCTTCACAATAATTCAAAAGAAGAAAATAAAATGTTATGAGGTCATTTTTCCAATACTTGAAGGAAGGAAGGCAAATTTCAAACCTGTGCTATTTATTATTGTTTCGGTTGGCTTCTAGCAAATAACCGACGCTCAAAAGCGTTTCCTGTGATCCTTTATTCTGACACTTTTCAGGCAGGAGAACAATCTTAACCATAGCAGCAGCAAATGCTTGCCAAATGCTTGGCATATGTTATGTCAGTCCGTCTTTGCGTCACTCCTAATGAAGCCCCCATAACTCTTGCTATTGCGTTTTCTAAATGATGAAACTGAGGTCCAGAGATCTTAAGGAATTTGTTCAAGACATACAGTGAGAGAAGGTGGTAGAGTTAGCATGTTACTGAAGATTGGTATTGTGGACCCATTTGCCAATCTCCCTCTACTGTAAGGTTAGATGATCTTTTGTCTCTTATAAGTTAAAGAATAGATGTTTGCCATTCATTGAATATTGGGAAAATGTGAAGACAATAAAGAGTCTTAATTTTTGTTTTCGAGGCTGATTTGGAGCAAAGACACAATGGTGGGTTTCCGACAGGGTGTCTGTCCTCTATCCTTAAGAGGCTGAATATGTAAGAGAGATGTTCTGAAATGTTACGTACTGGTGTATGTGGACATGGGTGTTTCTGTTAGCTTCTTTGAAGTATAATTTGTATAGAGTAAAATTTAGCCATTGATACAAACAGTTCAGTCAAGGTGGTCACTGGTGAGACATCTCTCATTGCTGTCCTTGCCACTTTACTATCACTGCCCTTCCACTCCTGCCAACCATCACATTTTCTCCTGCTGATTTGCATTTTCTAGAATTTCCTACTCACGATGAAGTATTTTGAGTCTGAATTTTCTCTTTCAGCATGTGTTTGGCTTTCAACTCTTGATGTTTGAGTAGTTTCTTTCTGTCATAAGAGTATCTGTTGCATGAACATTCCAGGTGTTTACTCTAACGGCTTCCTGTCCTTGGTGTAGTATGCCAGTTAGAAATGCATCTTCTCTGAGCCTTCACTTCAGGGCTGTGGTGAACATGCAAGTGTATAACTAGATCCTACTCTTGGGCAAACGCGGGAACAGTGGGATCACCACACTGTGGCCTGGCTCTCACTTGGTACGGAACAGCTGTCACACTGGTCACATCAAATGTCATTTCGCATTTGCATCCCCAGCTTGCTCCATGTTCTTGTCAGCTGTTGCTCTTAATGCCTTTTTTATCTAGTCATTCTAGACGTGTGTAACTAACTTTAAATTTTATATGACTTTATCTGATTCCTTGTTGATCAGAATTACATTATATTTATGGGGGGCTGTTCCAAATCTTATTTTGTCCCAAACATAAGCAACAGAATTGGGTATAGAGACTTGCTATGTGTAGTTCTGTGTTTTTAAAACTAAATATAGTGCACAATTTAAGAGCAAATTTAATAAAACCTTGGAAAACTTAAGGTGAATGTTATGATCTTGGTTTGATGGAAGATGTAGTTTTTCTGAATCTCAGCGCCAACAGGATCACTATAGTAGTGGCTGGCCACTGTGAAGCCTGAAGAAAAACTGTGTCGTTGGCCATATGGACTCACTTTTCTGGTCAAGCTGCCCTGGAACCTTTGGTCACCTATCTGATTGCAGCGTCATCTGCTATTCATTTGGTGCAGGTGCATAGTTGACCTTATGTCTTTTGCTACTGTTTATCATTACTCTGAAGCAGTTGTAGTTCTTGGTAGCAGTGCAGTAGTAAACATAGACTTGAGCAGACACTTAAATCTTCTGAAGAGTTTGTATGTGAGAAGGTGATTGTTATACAAACTGTACTGAAGCATATACTTTGATTACCACTTAAATCTCTTAAAAGGAATATAGTTTTTTTTCTTTTGTAATTCTGTGAATGAAACAACTGGCGCTTGCACGTGCTGGGCACGCACTGTACCACTGAGCTGCATCTTCAGCTCAGTTAGATGCTTTCGTATCCGAGAACAGCTAGGAATCTGAGGATCCAAGTTTATGACCAGTGAACTCAGATGTTAAAGTCATATTTCCTAATGCTAATGTCACACGAAATGGGAAAAATATTGTAAACATTTTCCTATCAGCTTTTTTCCCAGTTAGCTTGACCAGATCAGGAGGGCCTTCTGGGAGTGGTCCACAAAAAATAGGATGTAAGAAAAAAATCATATGACGTTACCTTAAATGGCATGCCAAAAACTATGTAAATCGATTTGATACAGTGGGTGGTGCCAGTGGCAGTCTCTAGTTAGGCTTGGGGAGGAACACGGATCTTAGGAAGAAGATATAGTTGAAATCCTGCCAAAATCTTGGGTGAAAAGTATTCATACATAAAGTGTACAGTAAAAAATGTCCCTTGTCTTCAGCTGCAAAGCAGGTTTGTTTTGAAATGAGAATTAGGGTTTAATATTTTAAATTTTAGTCTCTTTCTCACAGCGTCTACTGATTGTGGACACAAAATGATAGGACTTTTTTGGGAACTTACTAAAGCAATCACAAGAAAAATTGCTACGCCTGTGTGACCAATCTCCTGAGGATCTGACCCGGTGTGTTAATCCCCGAAGGGACGTGAGGCATTTAATAACTGGCCTCTTGCACAGAGTCATACCTGTCCTCTTTGAACAACAGATACTCTATCTGTGTCAGACGTATTTGATAAAGTATACACTGCAGCACTGTCACGATTACTCAGCCCTGCTTGGGAATCTTTCCTTTTCATATCTTACTTGTGAATTATGGGCCATAATAGCTAACTTTCTGGAAGTGCCTGGAGAATTAGGAGTGAAAAATATGTATACATCAAGTTCCTATTTTACCCCCTGGCATATTTTAACTGGTAAACAAGTATTGGTACCTTGTTCCTCTTCCAGAAGCAATCTGTTTTGGAAATAATTGAAGAGTGTAACAGACTGGCAGTGCTGAAATGATTCATTTTTTTAAAGAAAAATAAAAATGCTGAATTTCTTTGTACATTTAATATTTACTTGTAAAATTTCACATCTTCTTCAATATCAGCACTCAGGAGGACCTTCTTTTATTTGGAAAATGGTATACAGAAAAGTGATGCCAGCCATGTGAGATTGCCCCTCAGAAAGCAGCACCCCTCTTAAGTCCTCAGCTGACACCAAGTTCTTACGGGTTAATATAAATTACATGGTCTCTACTATTTTTTTTTTCTTTTTCTTTTGAGGCAAGGTCTTGCTCTGTAGTCCAGGCAGGCGTAGAACTCAAGGCAATCCTCTTGTCTCAGCCTCCTGAGTCCTGGAGTGCTGGGATTAGAGTCGTGTGCCACTATACCCAGCTGTTACGTGGTGCTGCAAGATGGAACCGAGGGCCTTGCGCTTCCTGGGCAAGCACTCTAATCACTAAGCTACACACCCAAACCTTAATCATGTGTTCTTGTTGAAAATTCAGAGATTGGGAATTACCAAATTTCCCATTTTTGATAGTAAGGAAAACTCTTAAGCAGTACCCAAATTAAAAAGGAAAGGATGATTACAGTCAGATGAACCCGTAGTGCTAATGAGAGTTTGCTAACCTTACAGACAGTTTATTACTAGAGTTTGTTTTACATGGTTTATTTCTATGTATAATTTTACTGCTTTGTTTTGTTTTTCCTTTTATGGAGAAAAATGCAGAAGTGAGTCAAGTAACGGGAAATTGGTTTTATTGAAAATAATTCATATTTTTTTGCCACTTAAAGTTGTGAATCCTGACAGCTGCACTTGTAATTCTCTTTATTCTTGCATCAAATAATTGATGATTTGGATTTTTGAATCATTGCAATATTATGATTTGTTCTAATGAATAGCAGTTATTTTCACATTGTGATATAAGTAGTTGTAGTAAAGTCCTGAATATTTTGCTTTTGGATGTTTCCCATATATGAAAACTTTTATTTCCTATTTTGTGCTTTTCTTCCCCTTGATAAATGCATTCTTAATGTGAGGAATATAGCAGTATTAATTTATATAACCTTGGGAGTGTGATGACAGCATTATCTTTGGGTTGGCAGAATCATGCAGACATTCGTTACACAGCAGTGGAAACAGAGCAAAGAGAAGTCCAGCTGCCTGCACAACAAGAAGCTGTCAGACAAGAAAGTGAAGTCACCCCTGCATCTGTTTTCCACCTTGCGCAGGTTGGTACAGTTGACCTCCCCAGTGTCTTTTTTTTTTGGAAACGGGGTCTTGCTCTGTAGCCCAGGCTAATCCTGAACTTACTATGGAGCCCTGACTGGCCGACTCACAGCAATCCTTCTGTCTCAGTCTCCCGAGTGCTGGGATTACAGGTGTGCACCACCATGCCTAGTTTACGTGGCGCTGGGGAATCGAACTTGGGTACTTAGTGCTTACCTGAGCACTTGATAGGCAAGCTCTTCAACCGCTGAGCCATTCCTCAAGCCCACTGTTGTCTTATTGGATGGTGAACGTGCAATCTGCCCTTGGTACTTCGTTTAAAACATTTGTTTTTTTGTAGTCCTGACATCTGTTTATGACTTTTAAGAATGGACTAGGCTACGTGGATTCAGACAAAAACACAGATGCTCATTTCTCTGCTTGACTTATTATAACTTTAGCATTGGTTAACTTTACTAAATACATTCTTTTGTACTAAGTTCAGTTGTGTTCCCTACCAAAATTAGTTCTGTAGAGCACAATGTTGGGAGGGAAAAAATTGTCCCGAGCTCTTCCTTTGCTTTTCAGGAAAAATGGAAGTTATCTCTTGTGGTTATTCTGCATGTATTCTTGGTTTTGATGATTTGTCCTGTCTTAATTCTTGCTCCATTTTGAAGGTCGCCAAGTTATCCTCCCCCCGGTTGCGGCAAGAGTAAATCTAAACTGAAATCTGAACAAGATGGCATCTCCAAGACCCACAAGCTGCTGCGGAGGACTTGTTCAAGCACCGTCAAGGCTGAGGATGTGTGTGCGTCCAAGTCGCACAGGACCTTTGGGCGCTCGCTGTCCAGCGACCCCAGGGCCGAGCAGGCAATGACAACCATTAAAACGCACAAACTCTTGAACCGACCCTGCCCTGCGGCTGTAAAGCCAGAGGACTGCGTCACTCTCAAGTCGCATAAACTATTGACTCGATCTTGCTCTGGAGACCCTCGCTGTGAGCACAACACCAACTTGAAGTCCCACAAACTGTTAAGCAGGTCTTACTCCAGTAATCTCCGAATGGAAGAATTCTACGGACTGAAAAATCAGAAGCTGCTTACCAAGTCTTACTGCAGCACCCCAAAGTCATCCAAAACTGAGCCTCTCAAGGAACCTACCGCGGAGGGCAGGAGGCTCTCTCTTACCTCAGGGCTTATTGGTATCTTAACACCTTCATCTTCTCAGCCTGCTGTGCGTAACTATTTTCCTCTTAAGTTCCGAAATATTAGCTAAGGGGCAGTGTTTCTTTTTAATGTAAAATGGGGCGGAGGAAAGAACCAAGTTTGGTGCTTAAAAAATTTTGCTATTTTTTCTTTCTGGGTGTTGTTGCCTATCAGGCATTTGCAGCTGCACTGAAATGTTAGTGTTGACTCTGGAAAAAAAATGAAGTTACTGATTTGAGGCAGAGGCCAAATTCCTGTCATGGTAATGAATGCTGCTAAAAATGGAAGGGAGTCAGTTGGTTTCACGACTCCTCTCAAAGCAAGCTCGTAATATTAATGTTTTGTTAGGTAGGTACATGTAGGTTGCTTTTTACATGTGTAGAGCCATGTTGGTAATATAATTTAAGAATAATCTCCTTGCAGTTAAGAGAACTTGCCCATGAACGACATTACTGGTAGAAAAGCAACATCAGATCTGTAACTTAGAGCCTTTCTCCCGGTGGGTGTCCTGGTTGTCCTTGTTGTGTCCATGTTTTGAGGGCAAGGAGCCTGGGGATGAGTATAAAAATTATAGTTTTTTGGGTGTTACTTTATTGGGAATAAATTTTGAACAAAATTAATGTATACAATGTTTGACATTATATCCAGTTTCAGATAGAGAAATAGAGCCATTTATGCATACTATATACATATTTGATAAAAATTAGATAGGTCACATTTGATAAAAAATTAGGTAACCCCTTGTTGGGTAGTCCATATCTTTAACTCACCATTAATACGAATCTATCCCTTCAGATGAAGTTAATAAAAATGTGTTACTGTTTAAGAATTTTTCACTTATGTAGACTTGCTTCTAAAATCAAGTCATTAAACTGTAAATTTACATTTGTCTCAGGAAAGTTTCTGTGTTAATATATAATTTCAGTTGAACAGCTTAAAACTCTTTTTTTTACACAAATATAAACTTTAAAGGAATGGAGAAGGTAGTAGCAAGTAGTTATGTAGTGTTATGTTTCCCAAGAAAAACAATTTCACACATTTTGCGAAAGAAAATCTCTTTCCTTCTGTATGGCTAACCATAATATAGAAGTTAGTGCTCTGCCATTTTCAGTAGCTAATGAGTAGTAAAGAAAGTAAATTTTTGTTATATAAAATGCCAAGCATTTCCATCAGAAGAACAGAAATATTTTCCATTTAGTTTAGGGAAAGATTGCAATAGAAATGGAAGAGGATAGTAGGATTTTCTTCCCCCATTTTATTGATATGTACAAGTGCAGAATTTAAGGTTTACGGATAGTAGGATTTAGAAGAAATTCTAAAATCTTGATGTCACAATCATTGACAATATATTTTGTCATCTTAGAAAAATTACTTCTGTATTCGCATTGCAGAAAGTTAAGAGGTTGCAATTCATGTGTTTTTAATTAAAAATTCTTTTTTTAAAACTTTACCTTTTATAGCCAAATGGTGCAAAATGCATTCCAATACGAGACCGTGGCTTCCTAGTGCAGGTAAGGGTGAGGTCAGTCCATTGTTGTGATATTTCAGTCCTTATTGGGCTTTCAAATCATTTATGAACTTGACTTTTTTATCATTTTATTCAGACCATTGAGTTTGCTGAACAGCGGATCCCTGTATTGAATGAGTATTGTGTGGTTTGTGATGAACCCCATGTCTTTCAAAATGGCCCCATGCTTAGGGTAAGTTCTTGTGGGTAGGATGTCATTCTTGACCTAGAATATAAAAAAAGTGTTAAAGTTTAAAATTAAGTAAAGCAAGTTAATTTTTGTGTGTAGTGTGAGGTTAAGGTTTAACTTTTTCCTTTTTGCATGTGGATACTCAAGTTTCCCCAGTTCCATTTTTAAAAAGACTTGTCTCTTTATTCCATGATCTTGGCACTTTGTTGAAAATGAGAACTATTGGTTTCTTTCTAGACACTCAATTCCATGTGCACTGATAGGTAAGTCCAATTTAAGATGCCTCATATGGAGAGACTCAGAAGGAAGAGTTTGAAAAGTGCCACCTTAGTGACACACTTGGGATATTATTACCAAGGAAATACAGAAATAAGAATCAGTGTGAATGCATATATCGTAAAGAGAATCATTTAGCTTTAAAAATTATTTACAATTTTTGGTAAGATGCATAAAAGTAAAACACTGGCACATAAATAAGTGGTCTCTGGTCATGTACGTAATGTTGTGGACTGTCACCAAAAATATTTTCATTTTGAGGCAGTGCAGACGTTCTTGCCTTGCCTCAGTAGGAAACGTGTAACTGTTACAGTTACTTCAGATGAGTCCCTTTCCCATTCCCGGCTGTATTTTCTGGCTTTGTGGAGTCACCTGGAGTGGACTTTCACTATCCAGATACAACATATGGCTTTCTGTTTCTGGCTTTTTTCATTAGATAATGGTTTTAAGTTTCATCCTTGTAGCATGTGTCAGTACTCAGTTCCTTTTTATGGCATATTTTTAATTAATATACCACATTTCTTTATTCACTCATTATTTAATAGGACACGTTTGTTCTGTTTATAGCTTTTTGAGGAAAGGCCCAGTTGCTTCTGCGATGGCTACCCCATTTTACGTTTGCAGTGCAATAATGCTGCAGAATGATCTCAGTTTGTCCGTAGTCACGTTACTTATGATTGCCTCTTTTTTTTTTTAAATAGCCATCTAGGCCTGTATGAAATATTAACTTATTTTGGCTTTGATATGCACTTCCTTAATGAGTATATTTTTATGGGCTTATTGGACATATGTGTATATCTTTGGAAAAATGTGTATTTAAGGACTTTTCTCATTTTTACATTTTGTGTGTGTGTTTTATTAATGAATTGAGGAGTTCTTTAGTCATCCCTAGTACTAAATCCTCATAACTAGATTCTTAATATATATGTGATTTGAAAATATTTTCTCCTGTTCTCTGGATTGTGCTTTTTTCTTGGTAAAATTTTTTTGACATGGGAAAGTTTTAAATGTTGATGAAGTCAGATATATCAGTTTTTTTCTTTTACTACTTTTGTTCTCGGTCTTGAGTCGAAGGCACCATTGCCTACCTCAGTGTCATGAGATTTGCCCTGTTTTCTTATGGTTTATGACTTACTTTTAAGTCATAGATCCTTTCCAAGTTAGTTTTTGTGTGTGGTGTGAGGTTAAGGTTAAAGTTTTTCCTTTTCGCATGTGGATACTCAGTTTTCCCAGTTCCATTTTTAAAAAGACTTGTCTCTTTATTCCATGATCTTGGCACTTAATTGAAAATGACCTGACCATAGAACCATTGGTTTCTTTCTAGACACTTAATTCCATGTTCACTGATAGGTAAGTCTGTTCCTATGGCAGTAGTTACCTGTTGTAATTAATGTAGCTTTTTAGTTAGATTGAAGTCAAGAATTGTAAATTGTTTGTTCTTTGTGTACAAGATTTTGAATTTTTAGGCTGTCTTGTATTCTGTGCTCAATTTGACATTGTGTGAATAAAGGCAGTTGATGTTTTTGTATGTTTACATTATATCTGTAGATCATTTTTGGAATTAATGCTATCAGGTATAGACTTGATTTTTTTGTGTCCTCTACAAAATTCATGTCTCTAAATCCAAAGCCTTATGTCGTAAGACTAGGACCAGTTTTCTCTTTTACCATGCATCTTCTGTATTTATTACATATACGTTTATTTCATGTCTTTGTTACTTCCCTCTTTGTGTGTTAAATGGGTATCTCCTATGTTAATTCCTGTGTTGTAACTTTTTGATCTACTTTAATAATGATTGCTCTGAGGATTACAAACTTTATTTTTGAGGGATCTAATTTACAGTAACATCAGCTAGGTTTCCATAATGTATAAAAATCTTTGCTCTTACATAGTTTCCCTCTCCTTCCCTTTCAGTGTTATATATTAAAGTTGTAAACTGAGTATTTCTACATTGTGTGGGCATTAATGTAGATTTGCAGTGAGAGCTTGCTATAGTTGTCTTTTAAACTACAAATGAAATATTAACAAAAATAGGAATTACACCTGTGTGGTGTTCTCTGTGCTATTTATTTCTTTGTGTGGACTGTCTCGGGTTGAGTTTTAGCTTGAAGGGCTTCCTTTATTATGACACGTATGTCTCAGTTATTTGGGGGGAATATTTTAATTTCATCATTGTTTTATGGATAATTGTGCTAGGCACAGAATTCTTGATTGATAGTCTTTTTTTTAATACAATCTCTGCTTTCCCTGCCATGTTTTCTGTGTTATCCTTTTGTCCCGTTTTGTTCATAATTTCTGATGAGAAATATATTTTTTTAAATCGAGAATCTCACATGTATTAAATAGCTTCTGTGTTTTTTAATGTTGTCTTTCGTTTTCAGCAGATTGATGATGAGTGTGTATTTGTATCACTTTGTGTTTTTATCTTTGGGATTTAGTGGTTTCTTGGAGGTATATATTGATCATTTTCATGCATTTTGGATTCTTCAAGCCTTATTTCTTGAGGAAATATTATTTCTGCATCTTCCCTCTTTCTGGAACTTTCATTGTCTGAATGTAGTGTTTCAAAGAACTGTTGGGCTTTGCTCACTTTTCCTTATTTACTCCTGCTGTTAATTACATGATGGCATCTTAGTTGACTTACCTTTGTGAGCTTTTTTCCCTTTGTGTTCACATATGCTTTTAAGGTCCTTTGGTGAATTTTTTTTTCTTTCAGTGATTGTACTTTTCAGGTTTAGAAGTTTTTCCAACTTCAGAGTTCTTGTTTGTTTCATTTTTCAGAATTCTTTTGATACTTTCTGTTGAGTATTCCTTCACTTATTTAGCTTTGGTTTTCTTTAGCTTTCTGATTATTTTGTAAACGGCCTTTATCCAAAAGGCCAACATCTGTGCTTTCTCTGGGGCCTTTTCTGCTCATCACCCTTTTTCCATGTGTATGGGCATTATTTCTTATTCCTTCTTTGCATGCCTATTAATTTTTTATTAAAGAGTGAATATTTTAATACAATAATGTGGCTGCTAGAAAATTCACATTTTTGTTCGTTTTGAGATAATGTGTCGGACTGGAAGTGTAGCTCAGCTGTGTGCAGGACGAGACCCTGGGTTCAGTTCCCCGGCACTCACAAGAGCTGGCGTGTTGGCACATGGCTGTAATCCTTGGAAGGCTGAGGCCAGTCCAGGCTCCAAAGTGAGTTCTGAATCAGCCTGGATCACAGAGTGAGGCCCTGTTTCAAAAAAAAGAGAGGGAGATTTTGTTTTCACATGTTACTGTTTGTCATGTGATTTTTCTAAGTATTTCTCTACAATTCAGCCGTTTAGACAATACTCACGTAGTGATGTCTAATCATTGTAACATCAGCATATGTAACAGAGGCCTCCATGGTGTTGCCAGGGGACGGTTTTTGTCCCTTTTGGGTTCTGTGTGCTGGTTGGGATTCCCCTTCCTTAATACTTAGCCAGCAGTTGCTAATCTGCTGTTGCCTGTATTTCACACTGGCACAGAACCTGACGGGCCGCTGAGATGAGAGCTAAGGCCTTCTGAAGGTTTTCTTGAGCTTAGATGTAGCTATAGGCAATCACATGGCCTGTAGATTCCTAAGAATGTGTGTAAATACTTTATAGCATTGGTCTCCAGCATTTTACCACCAGGGACCAGTTTAGTTGAAGACAATTCTCCCCAAGACGGGAGAGGGGGTGCACTTGTTCTGCACTAGGTCTCTAGTGGATAACTTTGAAATGACAGGAGCAGCAGAAAGGGGAGCAGGGACCAAGCCCTATTTCCTGTCTAGTGCACTGACAGGGCCGGAGCTTTGCTCACAGCTTACCCCTGGTTTCGGGCCTTCCAAGACCATGAGCTATTAAAGGGTCCTGTTACGCAGTCCTTATACTAAGAACGCTCTTTCCCTAGCCCTTCCTTCTCAAGCTTCTTAGTCTGTCTGCTTCAGTTTTTCTGTTATTTGAGACAGCAGTAAGTGAAGATGAGCTGTAAGTGTTTTCGTACGCCCTGCTTGGGTATTAGGTTTTATCCTGTTTGCGCTCCAGGTGAGGCAGCTGTGAAGACGGTTACTTTGAGCCTGTCTTCAGAGTGCCATCGGGCAGGTCCAGTTGTCCCAGCTGGTGGCGAGTGAGTCCCACTCTGCTGTCGGTGTCATCAGGAATGTGAGCTTTTGTTTGCAAGATAACCGCTCTTCCAAGGAAGAGTGAAAATGGAAGCACCACAAATTTTACAGTTCTTTCCAGATTCAACTGTTCGTCTTTAGTTAAGTGCTCCTTGAGTTATTCAGAACACCAAGAATTGATTCAGACCTGTTTTGCCAGGTTCTTTTTTTTTCTTTTGGCTTTGATAGGGGAATGAAAGTTTTAATTTCTTATTCAGCTGTTTTAGCTGACATTAGTCCTCATTTCAGAGTTTGAAACCAGTAACACATTCTGTTATATCTGCCAAGTATTTAAAATTAGCTTTTTAATTTGAGAAACAATAAAATGTGTTCAAGTACGAAAATAATCACTAAGCTCATATTTGTTACTAGGCATTACATAATGGGCATCCAGTGTAGGTAAATTTTTTTGTATTGCTTCCTTATTTGTTAGTCACAAAAACTCCTGTGGTTTAGGTAATTTGGTTCTCTTGGCGCAGTAAGGAGGTTAGAATTCATCGAAGTTACAGTCTGTTCACCACCGTCCAGGTAGTGTGGGTAGAAGCCGGGGCTTCCCACCAAATTCTGTCCGACCTCAAAACTGTGCATCTTAAACATTGACAAGCAGTTTGATAACTAGAAGGTGCCTTGCTCAGTTCAGTGTTACACTTCTTCGGAGAAATATTTCGTGCTCTACGGCCTATCCATCTGAAAAGATGAATCACAAAGTCTAGAAAGCAATGATTTTGTTAGAATTTTTATATAGCCTTGTCAAAATGCATATAATAATCATTTTATGAGCATCATCAGTCAGAGTTTGTGGCTTAGCAGTTTGTGGAAAACATCTGAAAAAAAAAAGAATTTATTCTTGCAATCTATGTTTTCCCCTCACATGAATTGAATCTAGGGTTTTATGCAGACCAGCCGCGTATCGCGCCATTGAGCAGCACTCCCTCCTCTGCTCATCGCGGCCTGTCCTGCCTACATCTTCTTAGTGTGCATTTCCTCCTCTTCTTCTCCTCCTCCTTCCTCTTCTTCTTCTTCTTCTTCTTCTTCCTTCTTCTTTCTTCTTCTTCTCCTCCTCCTCCTTCTCCTTCTCCCTCTTCCTCTTCTTCCTCTTCTTCCCTATCGTCTCGCTTAATTCATGCTTATACATAGACCTCTGCACAAGATGATAGCAATGTCACTGGGAAGCGTACTTTCTGGGTGCTTTCCATGTGACCAGCATTCTCCATGGATTGCCAGATTTAATCTTCATAATAGGTCAGCGAGGTAGACTGTGTTATGATCCCTTTGGTACATATGAGGAAAGTAGAGATTAGCTTGACAGTTGACTTAAGAACAGTCAGAACAGGAAATACAATCAAAGAGACTTGGGTCCAGAAGAAGAAGTAAACAGAAAGAACTCGTAGTTCTGTTCAATAGATGTTTTTATCTAAGTTTGTCAAACACATTTTTTCAATCTTTCCTTTATATTTACATTGCAGGTGTACTATAAATTTAAGAATAATGTAGAAAATTTAATACAATCTAGTCTGGTGGCATAGGCTTGTAATCGCAGCAAAAAATTCTAGCACTCTGGGGGGCTGAGACTGGAAGATTTCAAGATGGAGACCAGCCTGTGTAATTTCATGACTTAGTGCGATCTTTTCTCAATTTGGGGGGGAAAGAAATAACGATGATGGGGATATATAGTTCTGTGCGAAAGTTTAACTCCCTGTCGCACAAATATTTTCTAATATATCATTTCTCATGGGAAATTAATCAGTTAGCTGAATTCTTACCCACTTATTCAGTCTATATGCCACATTAAAAACCTTAGGAAATCCCACAGAGAAGAAATAACAATCCAGTTGCTGATGACATAGTTTAGATGAAAACTTTGGGCTTCTGCAGAATTTTATGCCTGATGTTCCCTCTTACTTGCTAGATCTTTCTCACGATTCAGACCTTCTCCAATTTTTTCTTCTTCACCAAGACTGATTTTATTAAAAGAATTTAATATGCTTTTACTCTTCTTCTGCCAAAACCCTTGTACTATATTCTGCGCCTCTTCAGGGATCAAGGTTAGCCATATTAGACTTCTTGCAAGTCAATCAAAGTACTTACTTAGACACACCCCATGCTTCACTTTTCTCTTTTGTTGGTTTACAAAGTTTATAAATGCCCCTCCTGGGTGGGTTCTGAAGTAACACTTGGAATTTGCGTAACACTTGTATTAGCAGCAGGAGAATTGTTCAGAGTCCTGGGTTTTCAGCTTGACTGTGCAATTGGATTGTTACCAGGATGCCAGACCAAAACCAGATGAGTGGCTGTCTCCAGTTTAAAATCAAGGAGGGTGTTAATGTCTCTAACTGTCTTAGAGATGCTTCTTAATTGGTGATTGCGTTTTTGTCAAGTGTTTCAGAAAACAAGAAAACAAAGATTTAGTGCCAGAGAGTGTCTAAATTCTTAGGGCCTAGCCTCTTATGCGGACCTAGAAAATGTCCCACATAGTATCATGCCTCCTGCATGTGAGCTGCTGCTCTAGAAAACACTGTGTGGCTTTGTGGCTTAACTTTCCTCCCAAGTTGGACCTCTGCTTATCCCTGCTAAATTGTTACTTAACAAGCTGTTGTTCTGTGGTTAGCAAATGCCATGTGTTGAGTGAAACTTCTCCTGGGGTGACTTGAACAAGGATCTATTCATCTCAAATAAGGCACAGCTGACAGACCAAAGTAACAATTATGCCAAAGTCCATCTTGTCGGCCAGTGAATTTTACTGGCTAATAGACCTTCCCAGTCCCCACATCAACATAAGATGAAAATTAGGATCTTGGCCTCTCTTCCTACCAGTGAAAAGGTCCTGGATTATCTGTTCTGCAGAGTGGTTTAATCCCTTCTGAGACTCAAGGTGGGTCTCCCACGGACTCTTACCAATTCTCCCAAAGCAGAGCTGACACTTGAGGAAATTGAAAGTCTGTAATTTTATCTGCCCTGTCATGGATCTTAGACTGATGTTTGCCTGAGGCTTAATGCTCTTGTTTCCTGGGTGATGTTAACAATGCTAGTTACAACTTGGTTATATTGTAAGGCATTTCATGAAAATGGAGAAATTGAGTATGATGATAAACCTGGGCATTCTCTTAACCTTTTAAGAACAAACCACATGTTATCTTCTGTTTACATCTGACTTGAGGATTTGAGGAATAAATGAAAAGCACTTGCTTTCTTTAAGTTATGACAGTTCAGATTTCAGGTTCTGAAATACACTAAACTGAAATTCAGTTATACTAAAAAGGTTTTAGTTAAAAATACAATGTTTTCAAAATACCTAACTGAACAGAAATTGGTTTTAATGTAAAGATAACATCTTTGTTATGATGAGCAGGGGAGAGATCCCTTCAGTCCTGTCCCGCGTATGTGCATCTGCCTTGTTTCTGCAGCGTGTTAGTAAAACTTCCCCATCTTACATGCACCTCTTCACTGCAAGAATAATAGTCTTGTAGGTTTTGTGGATTTTTAAGATTTTAATATATTCTGCGTTCTTTGATTCTTGTTTTCATTTTAGGCATAGATTTACATTGATAGACACATCTATGTATTTTTGTGTTACTGTTTTTTAGTAGCACTGGGGATGAAGCCCAGGGCCTTTACACTAAACTACACCCCCAGCCCGTGTGTGTGTGTGTGTGTGTGTGTGTGTGTGTGTGTGTGTGTGTGTGTGTGTATGTATTTGAGACAGTTTCTGACTAAGTTGTTATGTTGCCCAGACTGGGCTCAAACTTGTCATCTTCCTGCCTCAGCCTCCCAGAGTGCTGGGATTATTAGGGCTGTGCCATCATGCCCAGCAATATTTTCCTTTCTAGGAAGGAAAATTTTTGTTATAAATTTAAGATCTTGGTAAACGGTGAATATTCAAGAAAATACTACATAATATACTTCAAAGAAAAGTACTCAAATATCTTCGTATGCACATTGAGTTTCAGCTACTGTAGAATTAAAGCTTATCTAAGTTTCCTTGTAATGTAAATACTTAAACAGCTCTCCATACAGCAAGGAGATTTTATAAAATTTCATGAGCCTTATCTCTCTTGATCCTCTTATCAACTTTGGTAGCTAGATGTTATTTTTATTCCTGCTTCACAGATAGGAAAACAGCCGCATTACTGGAACACTTTTGTGTGTTTTATATATTGGTCTTATGTGAAATATTTTGTTTGAGCAAAAATACCAGTCCCTGACACCATACTTACCACTCTGCATAATTACAGAGCTAAGTTCTCTAGAGTTGTAGCATTTCTCTTGAAGCATAATTTAAATTCATTGAAAATACAAATTTTCTAAAATATAGTTAGGATCTAAAACACCCTTGATGGCTCCAAACATTTTTGAAATGTTTTTATTTCATACATTTAAATTGCCTTGATTCAAATAAAATCAAACGTTATTCATCTTAGTGAAAAACTAAAATACATCATATCTTAGGGCCACATGTAATGTTCCCTGTGCTCTTAAATGGTGCAAAATTAATATTATAAACATATTATGCATGTGTTGGTAATGAAGCGAGTTGCCAAGGTTTTACAGTCTAAATTTCAGGGATTATTTCAAGGCAATATAATATTAAGAGCAAATAGCATTTTATAGATGGGAACTAATTTTCATGTATTGCACAGTTAAAAGTGAATTAATAAATAATGATATGGACATGATTTTATTTAGGCCTACATACTTGGCTTGAAATTCTATGCAATAAAATTCATCATTAGTTTATCTGGTAATGCCTGTTCAGTGACTATGCACATGTTAAGTTGATGCTAGTGTTTCAACATCCGTAGCATAGTCATTGCACTTTCTCCAGAGAGGAGGGTCGTCCAGGTGGGATAGTACAAAATGTAAGTACTTACCTTCATTAAGAAGAGTGTCCTTATAGGATGCCCGTTCTGTGAGCAGAGACATCTAATCTTGATCACATCATGTATTTGAGAACTTTCTTTCAGTGCACCATCCAGTGTTGACATTTAGAACTCTTAAGTAAAATGTGACTGACTGTTGCATGGATTCTTCTGTATGAGATACCTAAAATACGAAGGAGTAAAAGTGTAAATAAAGGTGGTATGAGGTAAAAAGGCAGACGGGAGGTGGGTGAGGGTGGCGGGGTGAAGGTGCTACTTTAAATAATCAGGGTACGCTGTATTTACCTACCACGTCCTCAATATGAGCGTTATATATAAAGTATTGTATGTTGTAAACATACAAAACTAAAAAAACACTGTTAGTGCTATTTTTAATAGTAGTCGTAAACTCTTTGATTTGGGAATTATGTGGATAAACAAGATTTCTATTACATAAATTTGTATATAATTATTTCTCAATTTATTCATATTATATATCTTGAATATTGATGTTACCCATCTTGTATGTTGTATATCTTGAATATGAGAACTTTCTAATACGAGTGAAGAAAACAGAATTGTTATTTTAAGCATTCAGTAATATATGTGTAGTATCGTGTTAGTGTGATACAGAACTAAATGACAGCATTATTGTCTGTAGTTGCTATGTTGAAAGGAAGATAAATTATAAGAAATGTAGCATATATTTTACTTCTTATATTTCAATATAACAGCAGAATCCTCACACCGCCCCCCCCCCCCCCAGCAGATTTTCTAGCATTTTTTAATTCTGCCTGATTTTCCGTTTCCAACTGTTGTAGTACCGGAATATTTCAAGAAATCGTCCTTTCTGCATTTGAGTATGGAAAAAGAAAAGAGATGGCTGTTAAGCAGTCACACCCTAGTTTCATGATGAGAATACATGTGTCGTGCCAGGCCGTTGTTAGATCCCAATGCTGCCCCCCAAAATTCAGTTTTGTCATTTGAAATCCTGGGCCACATGTCAAATTCATGTGATTTGGTGCTTTAGGGGTAAGAATATAAACTGAGCTGACAGAGGATAAAGTGAATGCATAAGAAAGCGTTGTACAAAACACTGTTAAATAACTAACAGAGATGTGGGTAAAATTCCTTTAGAACCACTTGAGATGAAGTCATAATGGCTGGCTCCTGAATACCTGGGATTGGCAGTGCTAAGTTGTTCTATTAGAGATGTCTAAGGCAAACCTGTCCACTGTAATTTCCCCTAGGTCTTTGAAGTCTTTCTATATTAAAAAATGTTTAAATTAAACTTGAAATCTAGCGTAGTTTTTGTTTCAAAAAACACTTTGGTACCAGAAAGGTAGTTTGTATTGTTAGATTTCTAGTAGTGTGTACGTGTATTGTGTATGTGTGTAGGTTCATTTATATATCTTTGTAGATGACTTCAAAGTAAGTGTAGGGGATTGTCCAAGAATCAAATAAAATGAATCATTATGTCCCCAAGCCTATCCTGTGATTTTACCTTTGGGATTGATTGATTTTAGTCCTAAAAATGTGATGTATTATTCAATACAAAGTACTTCCATGCCAGCTATTTAACTCATCAGTGAACTTTGGGTAGCTGGTACATGAACAGGTTTCTAAAACACTTTATATGGTGTTCAAAGTTTTTCTCCTTGTATTCTTGTTGGTGTACAGTGTCTGATATGTATGTGGCATTTGACACTACAGTACGTTTGCAATAAGTGGTTGTTCCAGAAATTGAACAAAAGAAATAATTTGGTATCCAGAGGAGAAGTTGAGGCTATCTAGATAAAACACACCTGCACACAAAAATAGACCAAGATTCAAGAATTAGACATTCAAGTAAAAGGTGGAGTCTTAGAGATTGAACAGTTGGCTCTCTGTAAATTCAAATACTCATTGTGCTTTCTGGATGGAGAACTTATCCATATCCTCTCACATTTCTGAGATGGAGCTATACTGCACTCAAGACTGATGAAGGAAGTGTAATACTCTTTTTTCCTGTTCAGTTCTATTAGAGTTGACTAGAAGTCTTTGTGATTAGTCAAACTTTTGGTCCATGCAGACAAAATGGTCCTGTTCTCAACATAAAAGATGTTCAGAATGGAGCCATCCTTCTCCACTGGTACGCAGTAGACCACACCATTCCCTGCAAGTGGCCAGCACTGGAACGGTGGCGCTAATAGATGCTTCTGTGTGCTGTGCAGAGGCACCACAGGTTGCATTGTGCTAGGGTCCATCAGCTGCCTAATGCAACGTAACTGGGGAGATAAGATGAATCAGAGGGATGACACCTTATTAGATTTGAAAGATGAGAGCTCTTCCAAAGTAATTGTAGAGTGTGTATTTCAGTGCTGTTGACCTCATGAAGTTATTGGAGTCTTGCCTTTGCAACAAAACCAGTCTTTCAAGGGCTGGGTCATTGGTAATCAGAGTCACGCTTGCTTATGTCTTCCAAACAAATTTCATAGAGGAAGTGGCCTTGTCCATTTCTGTTTATTTCATATGGCTTTGTGTATAAACTCATCTTCTGATTGTATCACCGACTTAGGTATGTATTTTTTAAAAGTGTATTTCATGTACCAATATATATAAAGCCAGAAAGAGGGATTTTTCTGTTTAAGTACATTTTCAGTTATTGCTAATTGTTCTGAGTACAAATTCCTAAAACTAACGAAATGTATCATATTGTATTTACGAATCTGTATTATAAGTGGCTCTGATTTGATTGTTACTTAATTTATGAATGGGCTTATGAATAAGATGGTATATCTCATTCCCCTTGTTAACATTCTAGAACTTAACTCTGCACTCCCTATTCACTGTGTGGGTAGTCATACATCTCATTCAAGAATCGAGGTGGGAACTTGCTGTCACTGATTTCCAAATCTTTTGCAGCCTACTGTGTGTGAACGAGAGCTGTGTGTATTTGCTTTTCAAACCCTGGGAGTAATGAATGAAGCCGCTGATGAAATAGCAACTGGAGCTCAGGTACTGGCACGTGATGCTAATTATTGCTTTTTTTGGTTAGAAAATGTTATTCCAGTGCACGATGTTGTCCTCACTCTATTACTCTTTGGGGAAAGCTTTTGATAGCTTCTTGTTTAAGTGAGGGCCACTGGTGTCTGATGGTTTATAGATGGGAACAGAATGGCCTCCTTTCATCTAATACATGTCATTTTGTGCTTGCCAAGTGGGAGAGAGTAAACCAAGTTTTTTTCTATTTTAAAGATAATTGTAATTCTTCTATGGTAAAGTTAAGATATTGAAACACTTGTGTGTAATTTACTTGTGAAGTGCTACTGCCATAAAGTGCCAGTTAATTTATTTTTAAAATTCGGATGAAAACATAACAGGCAAAGCCTGCAGTAGAAAAAGAGCATTCAGTTTTGCAATAGCTGTACTCGTGAAACAGAAAATATAAAACAAATAAGTAGTCAACTTGGAAGTAGAGAAGCAGGCCTTGTTTCTGAAAATGGAAAGAAGTCAATTAGAAATATACAGAAGTGGTTTGCTTTGTACAGTTCTTTCACAATTTCTCTTTATGGTTATGTAGGTAACTTGGCTACATTTCTGAATGATCTACAGGAAAAAAATGGGAAACCTTATATTAATAAATAATTCATTAACAGATACTGTGTCAGCCTAACGCCTAAGTGTGTTATGCAGTGTTAAAGACTGGTAAATGAGGTAGGAATAAAAGATCCACAATATGGAAGAAAAATCAGTTATCTTTTTGCCTTATGTAAAAGAACAAATACCAAATATATTATGTTTTATTATATTTATACCAGAAGAGAGTAAAATTAAGAATGCCACCAATTTCAGTAGTATATCTTGATATATATATATATATATATATATATATATATATATATATATATATATTCCCACTACAACCCAAGTACAGATTTACATATTAGAGATTCTGAGATTCCCTGAAACTAAGAATACTAGTCTCCACTTAAAAGCTTTCTCAACGTGGCCATATAAATCCTTTTCTTCTGTTTTCTTTTTCTTTTTTTATATACAAGATTTTTCAAAATAAAAGATCCTTTATGTATGTTATATATAGCTGCCTTTAAAATTAAAGCTCTACAGCCTGAGCTCCACAGTGAGCTCAGGGCGAGCCTGGGCTACAGAGTGAGACCCTGCCCTGTCTCAAAAAAAATTAAAGCTATATAAAAATTAAAGGTGTGCATATGTGATTGGGTGCATGTATCCCACATATACATAGGTATATTTGTGCACATACATTAATATTTTTCAAGTTGTTCACTTTGTGCATTTTTGTGGATTCAGGATTTTCCATAAATAAAAAAACTCCTAGAAATGGTAAATTATAATTAGAGAGGAAACTGACTTATTCTAACATTAGGGTAAATAGAATTATTGGTGACGTTATCCTTTTCTGCAAATAATAGCTCTTACGTAGAAATGAATTTGAAATCATCTGGTGGTCAGCTAAGATTACATGCTGGGTCATATCTATTTAGTGTTTTGTCTCTGAAGATCATTCTTCAAATCTCAGCAGATTTACTCACTCTATTCCTACAAGAACATTCCTTTTGCTCCTTTGGTTACATTGTGTTTCTCTAGGCATTAGAGTTTGCTTAAATCTGCTATGAAAAATATTGCCTCCCACAATGTATGAACATTTATAAATCTTCAGTTGCATACTAAGACACAATTTTAAGAGGCTTTTTATAAGATTGAATCCAGCTGTGCTGTCATGCCCCCTTTCCAAAGGTTTCTGAAAAGGCCTATTTATGTTACAGATTGTGCTTTCTTGGGAATTTTTGTTTGCTTTTTACTTTCTAGATAATCCTAAAAGTACTTTGTATCTGGATTAAGGAGCTTCTCTGTGGTGGGTTGGAAGGAATGAGAGTTTCAGTGAGGCAGACTTACTGCAGGTTTCTCATGTTTTCATTCTATTTTACTTTGGGTCTTATTTCATATATATATACATTGTGTGTGAACACATGCATGTGTAAACACACAAATGGAAGACTGACAGAAATATTAGCTCTTAAAAATTCTGGTGTTTTTTGAGTATTGTGGATGCATAGCTCTTTGTGCTTGGGCATCTTCTGAGTGGCATAGAGCACAGGAAATTCTGGGTGTGTGACTGCACGTGGGTAGGATTTGTAAGTAGACCATCTGGTGAGCCTTCCTGCCATAGGTCACGATGCATCACTCATAAAAGTAGGAGAATTTGCACTTGTTCAGATTTTACAAATAAAAAAATTTTAATGCTTGTTTAGAGATTCCTAGAAATAATTTTCCTCTCATGTGTCCATTCTGGGTATGTCCTTTCAGATGAATGCCCTGCAAATAGTACCAGTTTTCTTGATTCAGGGGTCAGAAATATAGTATATAATGTGGGGAAACTGAGCTAGGATCCGGATGAGGAGCTGTGTAGCTCTGCCTCATAATAACTTGTGCAAAGCAATCACAGGAGAACGCGAGAGTAAGACAATTGCATTTAGCACATTAGAAGTCATAGATCGCTTCTACTTAGGAGAGTGGGTAGAGGCAGGTGGATGTCAGGTGATTTGTTATTTTCAGTGCTTTCCAAAGTGGTCCCCACGTGAGTGGCTTCCTTCACCTTCTGTAGTTCATGGTGACTTTGCCTTCCTGATCCCGTTCAGGTCTTGAGATGTTAACACCTTCCCCCAGCCACTTGTAAGACAGCGCTCCCTTCCGTGTAACTCTTTAATGTCTACTTCATTTCTATAGCTTTCATCAGGACTGGAAAGTCTACTGAAGAACACACTCGCTTAACTGATACTTTATTATTTATCTGCTCCGTTCAACTGCACGCACTGCCCAAGCGTGAACCTCTGTCTTAGAGACTGTTGCCTCATCACAGAGCCGAGAGCAACCCTAGCATGTAGTTCATACTCACAACAAAGGGGTACTAGAATGTGTGTAATTAGAGGCAGCATGTGTTTGTTATTTTAAATTAATGGTTAGGTTTGGCCACATTTGGTCCAAGTTCATGTATTGTTACAGTTTCAAGAGATGCGTAGCATTCCTGGAGCTTCCAGACGAGCTCATGTGACCAGCCCTGAGAGGGAAAACCCGTGGCAAAGCACTTGGGGAAATGTGAAGAATAATAACGATCTCCTTTGTGTTTTAAGGTGGTAGATTTACTGGTGTCCATGTGTAGATCCGCATTGGAATCGCCTAGAAAAGTTGTCATTTTCGAGCCATATCCCTCTGTGGTAGATCCTAACGACCCTCAGATGTTGGCCTTTAACCCCAGGGTAAGTTGTTGTCCTGCCACGCTGGGTGAAGCAGTTCCAATCACACTAACTGAAATTTTATTCTCATTAACTTTCCTCTTTTCCTCTGAATGTCTTCCTTATCAAGTGTCTTCATAATTATTTTAAGTACTTCTGGGGATTTCGAATTATGTAACCTCATTTGCAAAAGACAAGTTTTCATTTTGGTTTGTTAATTTCATTTTAATTTCCTCTTCCCCTCTGCTTTTTTCTCTCCCTAGCTCTGTGAGGATTAAAGTTGAAATCAACTTGTTAATGGATTGGCAATTCTTTAAATTTTTTTTCATAAATATCTGTGAAGATAGGAAGAATTCTTCTGAAATAAAATATTCTAATTGCACAAGAATTACAATTGCCTCCGTTTATATTATTACTCATTGTAAAGCCATTGCATAGAAATGACTGTGTGATACTCCTTGGAGGAGCTCCCCTCCGCTCATAGTGGCAGTGGATGCGCTCTGTGTCACGCTTAGATGTGAGCTACCAGTTGAGCATATGGCATCACCTGCTTACTGTCTCTCTTCTTTTAATAACAACATTCCAGTCAGAAGAAAGCAAAAGCCATTGAGAGATCTGAATTGGATTTTTGTATTTCAGAAGGATTCAGTGCTTCCTTTACAGCCTGCTGCTGTTTTAGCGATGAAAGCTTGAATTGAAAGTCTTACATGACTTGTTTTTGTAAATTCCCTCCATAAGCTGAACTTGAGCCTTTGTGTCTATAAACAAGGAATGGCGTTGCTTTTTTCTTTTATCTTCTCCTGTGAATGTAGTTACGTGTGTACGTCCTGGAACCATCCTATTACAGTCTTCCCATTCATATGTGAACCATCATTGCTTTGATACTGACCGATGGAAAGTTATGTATAGAAATAATGCATTTCTCTAGTGATAAGTAGACTGGCAAAAGCTTGTAAGTGAATATTATTTTTCTCTTTCTTTGCAGAAGAAGAACTATGATCGTGTTATGAAAGCACTGGACAGCATAACTTCTATCAGAGAAATGACACAAGTAAGTGTGTTATTCATTGTGGTCTTGAGCAGTTGAGTTTACTTGAGTAAAATCATACTTCTAAAATGTCTCAGTACTGGTCATGCTGTAAAATGCAGATTTTTTTTATTACATAGACTATAATTGGAATCATACAAGAATTGTACTGTATTAAGATGTCTTAAACTGCGTCAGCATTGATTTGGTAACACTGGTTTATATGGAGACTGCATAATTACAATTCTCAAACTCTGGGAACAGCGTTGAGTTCATGCAGTATGTTGGGATATTTTAAGGCAAAGGTTAAATTCGAGTACCTATTTCTTATAAGGTCATTTTTAATAACAGTTCTAAAACATATCAGTGTTAAGATAAAAACGGAATATTCTTTGAGAAGTAAATTTATATTAGATACAACACAAGAGTCTAAAGCTATTTCGTAATATACCATACTTACAGAGAGTATGAATTTATGATTTAGTCATTAGAGAGGTCTTGGCAAGAAAAGTTTGTCGTGCAAGGATTAAAGTTGATGATGAAATATAATGTCACTAGACTGTAGTCCAGCACTTGGAAAGGCACATGCTGTTTATTAAAGTCTTTTCACTAACAAAGATCGAGAGGTTTAAAACACATCACTGTAGGTAGGAAGTAATAGTTTGAAGTGGGGGCAATACCCTCTGTGTATACAGCTTGTACTGTACGAGGGTCTGACCTTCCTGGCATACGACTAGGATTATTTTGGGCCATGTATTTTCTTTGGGAAAGGAACGGGACTCTTTTGCACCAGGGCGCCATAAGCTTCTGTCCTTCTCTTTCCCTTCCCAGTACCATCCCCATTCCTCGATTTGAAGGTGGTGCTCAAAAACATACTGTGACATTTTTAGTCTTGATTCCTTGGCTTATTTTTTTTTAATTGTCAAGCATTCATCTTCATTCAACCAGTACACTGTGTCAGACCACAGCAAGTAAAAGATCTATTTTTTTCCCAAATGATACTGTTTGCTTTAAAAACTGCTGTCCTTTGTGTTTAGTTGTCAATGCCCATATCTTCCCATTTTGTCTGAATTCCTTTCCAAACAAACATTTATCCTTTGCATAAAGAAAGAAAACAATTGGGTTTATTTCCCTCAGAGAGAGGGGAAAAATGATTCACTGCAGTGTCTTACCGGAAGTTAAACATTTTTAGTCATGAAATCGGTATAGGGTATTTATACTATACCCTAGACCCAGATCAATCCTGTATTTAAAAATAGCTACTAGCTCTCACTCTGAAACCAGCTTTTTGCCAAAAATTGCATCCTTTATTCTGGGTCATGTGTAAGCTATTTTAATAGGAGGTGGTGTAGACAACTGAATGTCAGCGTAGACCGAAATTGTGTAACTGGTGTGTCAGTGCTGTAACTGTGACCTTGGGCAAGTTTCTTAATTGCTTAGTACCTAAGTGTCCTCGCTGCCAAGGTAGAAAACTAATGCTGTACTCTCTCTCAGAGTGTAATTCACAGGGATCCTGGCAGGTTTTTATTGCATCAAATTCTTAAAATCTTTCCAATATGTAAATAACAGTATACTGCCCAAGTTTCTAGAAGGTACTGCCTTATAGTTGTGTCTGAATTGTTACAGAAAGGTTAAGAAATGGTTGTTTGTGTACGTTTCTCTTTTTAGACAAGGTTTCTTACATAACCTGTGTCTAATCTTCTTATAGACAGATCTTGACTTATTAAATGTGTACTTTCAGCTAAAACCATGAGTAGTAGTTATCACAGATTTTACTTTAATGTTAATTAAAATTAAAAGCGGTCATTGCCAAAGAGCAGTATTGTAGGAGGCATGTTAAATGTGGTAAGACAGATTGTTTCTGGAGGACAGCAGTAGGAAGGAGAGACTAGGGGATGTGAGTTAGTTTCCAAGATAAAGGGGCTTTTCAAAGGTATAGGTGAAAAACCAGGAGGAGCTATGGGGCAAGGAACAGTGGAAACAAGAGATTAGAGGAATTGTATGCAAATAAAAAATTACAGAAGGGGTTAAGTAGGGAATTACTGAAAACCATGGAAAATTGGGTTGGTTTAATGTACATTATGGGTTTTGACAATTTTTCAGTGTCTTTATTTAAAGACTTAAAAGAAGGAGGTATCATAGGAACTGAACCCAGTGCAGGTGTAGGCCAGACTAAACTGTGGTCAGACTCTTAACCCAATGGCAGGTAAATCCTTTGTTCTACATAGAGATTAGAGTTCTTGTCGTCTTGGGGGACGTGACTAGGGCAGTTGTTCCTGTTTACATGAGAAGGTCAAAAGGTTTTAATTTTGGCTAGATTAGCTTTATCATTCAGACTAATTTTTGTAAAAAATGGAAAGTGAATTTTATGCAAAAATCAAGGAGTAAAGGAGGATATTCACACTTTTTTTCAGGCTCCGTATTTGGAAATCAAGAAGCAGATGGATAAACAGGATCCTCTTGCTCATCCCCTCCTGCAGTGGTACGAAATTTTAGTTTCCTTCTTAATGAAAACAATATTTTTCTACTGCTAACTGTAGAATAAAAAAAAACTTTCATAAGCCCTGCGGTGCTACAGTTCTCCAAGCCTATGAGATGTGGTAATTTTTACAATCCAGGAGCCTTCAAATGACTTTGACTTTAATTAAAACTTGTACATCACAAGGATAAGAAAACGCTGCCGTCCACAGTACCAGGGGTACACAATGCCTTTGACAGCAGTTTGTCTACAGTTTTAAAAGATGTGACTAACTACATTATGGATCGAAGTCATTTGGTTCATTTACTTCTCTAGTTCAATAAGAATCAAACGATAAAAGTCACTCTTACTATCCTTTTTACTGAAAATCTTCTCAAAATAGGTTTTGTATATTTTGTGTCTTGATCAAAGGCAGCATAAATTTGATAAACATTTCGGTCATTGTGGAAGAAGGCTTCTTTCTGCGGGAGCCCGGGGGAGATAGCGTGGATCTAACCTGTGAATGGCTTCTGAATCCAGAGAGGGGAGGAAGGTGCCGGAGACCGAGCCTTCCTTTGTCTGACGCACCTCAGATAATTTGCCACCTTGCACTTCCTGGGCCCTTTTGTTTTCTCACTTGCAAACTGAAGAAAGTAAATGCCCATAAAGGCTTTCTGTACTTGTCTCTTAGAAATATCTTTGAAATATGAGATTTATCAGTGTTATTATATAGAAATCCAAATGTAAGAATTAATAAGAGATTGATCTAGATAAACTTCCATTGCATGTTGTAAGGAGAAAGTTTTAAAAAAAAAGTGGGCAAAAGAAAAAGAATCCAGCTTTAAAGGTCCTAACTACTTAACTTTTGCTTGGTTGAATATAATAATATAATACATTTGTCATCTATTAAGACCGTGACAAAAAGGTATAGAAAGCTTTTTAAAAGTTGGTTACAGTCTATTATTAAAACTCAGACAAATTGTGCTCGCTTTGGCAGCAAATGTACTAAAACTCAGACAAATTAAGAAAAATAACAGTTTTCTTCTTAGCCTTCTGTATTTTTGGTCATGTTGAAAATGAAGGTGAAAAAGTAATCTCAGATATTTAATCCGTTTTTTTCCCCCCTGAGGTCAGCCTGACTCCACTTACTGATGACCATTTCCTTTAAATTGTTTGCCACTTTTCTCTCGGCAAAAAGAAAATTTCTGAAACTGTTTTGCAGTTTTTTTTCTGATTACTATTTTAAATACTAAAAAGCATAAAACAATTTATTCTTATGAATACCTAAATTTTTTTTCAGCTTCAATATCTAAATATGTCGCATCTTGGGTATATACTAATGTGTGTATGTCAACACAAGGAGACTGTCAGTTAAGAATCTTACCTCCTCAAGTTCGGCAGTGTAGAGAGAAGCCACAGACACGCGTATGAATCTAGTGCTTTAATAGGTTACCACTATTCAAATGTATCATATATTTAGAGATGGGTTTTTTGCTGATGTTGGAGGCTGGGCTTATTAAAAACTGTATCTTTGTAAATTTGAAGGATCTGCATTCCCAATGTGTTTGCTCAGATAAAAATATTTTTTGTTACATAAGCTCTTTGAATTGTTTCAGGAAGTAAACTAAAATTATGCAACTAATGAAGACAAGTGAAGTTATCACTCAGCTTAACTTACACCACAGCAAAAGTCGATTTCTATCAGGGCTAGCTGGGAAGAAAAATGGCGAGTATCCTTGTTGGCATGTGTTTGTGATTAATTTCTCATTATTTCAATTTCAGGGTTATTTCAAGTAATAGGTCACATATTGTGAAACTGCCGGTTAACAGGGTAAGTTTTGCATATCTATGGCCAAAGAAATGGGAGGACTAGTCAGGAAAACGACCCTTGTGGTTTTTTCTTTTCTATGCGGCTGCTTCATGAATGCAAGTAAACCCAGGTTAAGTCTAGTTTTTCAGTTTGAAGGTGCTACTAGCTCCAACCCTTTTGAAGACACCAAATTAAAACTTAGGTTGCTGCCTTGACCTTTACTTAACATGTATAAAAACATAAATAGGCGATAAGTGAATCCCTTCACAGTGACAGGACAGGAATATTATCTGACTCTGATCAAAGGAAAGTTGATGAGTTTTTTAATTGTTGTTAATTTTATTTTGGCACACAGCTTCCACCTTTCCGTATCTAAAAGATTGCCTCTAAATACCTTAGTTAGCACCCTCCTAAGTGTAAAAAATAATAATTACAAGCAGCTAATGAACTCTATTTTTCCAGTTCTGTTTATTAGCTGTGAATAGAAATCTGTTTTCCCTGGCTATGAACGTCCAGATATGATAATTCCTCTCTCTCTCTCTCTCTCTCTCTCTCTCTCTCTCTCTCTCTCTTTCTCTCTCTCTCTCTCTCTGTGTGTGTGTGTATGTGTGTAGATGTGTGTATATACACATTCCTATATATTAGATTCTTTTGTAAGCATATTTCTAGGTGAAAAGGAAATAAGTAGATGTTTTGACAAACAATCCAAAAGAGTCTGCCTGGCTCTCCTTCAGAGATCAAAGGGGAAAATTACATTGGAGTGTAGGTAATGTCCAGTTTTATAAACAAAGTAGGCATAATGATAGTTTTGCTTTTGAAACTCTTGAATTAACTGTTTCTTTTTGCTTAGCAAACTTTCTCAATAATAAAGACCTTATAAAGGAATGTAATTAAGAAGGCAAGTCTTCTAGAACATGATTGCACCATATATTTAAAATCTAAACATAAATGGTTTTGCAGCATGAGTCTGCTATTCGGTTTCTAGTGGCCTAAAGATTTATCCTTCCGATCAGCAATTCCCTGAGATTTATCACATAGGCAGGATTTTTAAAAACAGATTTTTTTGAGTTTGACTATGAAAGTGAATAATGTAAAATTCCTGTATCTTGAAATTAAATAACTCATAAACTAGTAAACCCAAAAATTGTCATCAGCCTGATTCCATGTTAAATTTGACATGTTTTCATTTTGTCGTTATTTTAAATGACAGCAGTTGAAGTTTATGCATACTCCACACCAGTTCCTTCTTCTCAGCAGTCCACCAGCCAAAGAATCTAATTTTAGAGCTGCTAAAAAACTCTTCGGAAGCACCTTTGCATTTCAGTGAGTATGGCTTAATATTCGTGGGAGTGTGTTCCACCCAAACTTTGCGAAATGTGTGGGAGAAGACGACATCCTCTCTTAATAGTTGGTCCTAAACTGTGGATAGTCTACTCCATATTACTTGCCTTGAAAACTCAACTTGGAAAGGTGTCATGACTTGTCTTACTTACGCTATGACCACTTTGAAAGGTCATTTATTTTCTGGTTTGACTTTTTCTTCCCCACTGTTGTTTTTTCAGTGGCTCACACATTGAGAACTGGCACTCCATCCTGAGGAATGGTCTGGTCGTTGCCTCTAACACGCGTCTGCAGGTAAATTTTCTGACTGCTTTTGTAATATCCCATTATTCTTCACCAGTGATTTTCAGGAGGCAATCCTGGTGTGATGTTCTTACTTGCAAAAGAGGAAGCAGGTACACTTTCAGACACTGTGTAGAATTTCTAGTAGGTTAGCTGAGCTAAGCAAAATTGATTTATACACAATGTAAACACAATGAAAGATGAGTTCCCTATGAGAAAATAGTAAAAATCAAACATTGAACTTAATGTAGAAAAGAATTATCCTGCACAAAGTGAAACCATACAGGCTTTCTATCCTTCAGCCCAGAGTACGTTGCTGAGAACTGGGTTTCGTTCTTTGTGGATCCCTTTAGAAAAGGAAGTGGGAGGGTTAAGCAAAGATTAGATGCCAAAGAGCCTTCTCACCTGCTTCGCAGCCTCCAGGGCAACAACATCTGGCATCTGCAGTATGTAAGAGGCTCTCGTCTTCATCTTAGTTTCTGCCCTGCATTTTGACCGTTCTATTTACATTTCATAGGGCTGAATTTTTCATTTGACTTCAGCAAGTGAGAGGCTCAGCCCAGTCACCTAAGCTAGATGTCACAATGTGACGACATTTGAATTGATACACTGATACACACATGTTCAGACATGTATGTTTATGAATTAGTATTCTGTTCATGCTAGTAAGAGTGTGAGGGCTTCAGTGAAGATATACTTTGATTGATTTGAGTAGTTTCTTCAGACAATTTGAAGAATTTTAGTTAGTGAAACTTCTTATAACTTAAAAATGTAGGAGAAGTTGACTGGGGTGACGGACAGTGTTAATTAATGAGAGGCTGATGAGACACTTGGTTTATGTACTAGCATGTGAGTCCTGATCAAAATGTCTTACCATGTAGTTAGGCCAATTTTGTTTGCAGACTTTTAGATTTCTTTAAAATAAAAACCTGCTAGCATATGTAGAACAAGGGACTCTCTGTCACCAGTAGAATGGAAAGCGTTCATCAAGACTTTCCACGCTGGCCGTCACTTTCATTCCCCAACTCTGAATTTTAAGCACAAGGGTATTAGTACTATTTTCAAATTAGACCTTGGAATAGGAACAGTATCATTTTTCTAAGACCTAATGTTCCAGTATGAAATGGATTGCCTTCTCTAGTAAAATATTGAACATTACATCATTAACCGGCTTCTCTCTCTCACTCTCTCCCTGACCTTGTTGCCCCATGTTAGCTCCATGGTGCGATGTACGGAAGTGGGATCTATCTCAGCCCAATGTCAAGCATATCATTTGGTTACTCAGGTAATCCTGTGTTTTATTTCTAAATTTCAAAATTTATATCGTCAGGTATATTAGTATTAAATTCATTTGGTAAAAGACAAAAGCAGAAATAAAGCCCAGATGACAACTTCTTGCTAGTGTTTTCATGAATCTTGTGGGAAAAGACTTAAAGATAAATTGAAAGCACAGGCTGAAGGAGGAAGTTGGCCTGTTCAGAAGGTGGTGAGAATGAGCACAAGACTGTTGGCACCAGTTGTCCTTAGGTGGTAGAATCTGACCATTGCTTTCCTGTGCTTTGTACATTTATATATAAGTAATTACAGTCATTGGGAAGCGAATCCAGTTATACAGAATTTTTAAACTAACAAATGAAATATTCTTTTTTTTTTTTGCATAGCTTTAGCGTTTGATGTATTTTCCTTCGCACTGAAAATGCTTTCCTGTGCCTCTGCCTTCACGTGCAGTTGTATTTGCTTCTTCCTGTGTGCATGTACTTATCTGTAGTTACACAATTCCAGGTTCCTAATGTTCTTAGGTTCTTTGTTTTAGGGATCTGCTGTATGAGCTGGCCAAGTGATTGATGCTGTTGTTCTTTGATGTGTCCACTGAGCGGATGGGCTAACAGGGCCTGTCTAAGAGAGCTTCACTCACTGACCAGGTGCTGTAGCAGGAGGGAAGTGTCAGTCAGCTAGCGTCACTTTGACCCACACTTTCCTGTTCAGTCACAAGCCCTCCCATACTCAGGAACTGGAGAACTGAACGTCAGCCCATGATGTAAGAGAGGAAGTCGCGACACAGCAGGCCGTGCAGATTGAGAACTACCGTTGTAGTAAATTACAAAAACGATATTCCAAAATAACACTAAGAAAATGAATACTAGGAAGTTTAAGATAGTGTAGAGATAGAAAACAATTAAAACCAAACTTTACATTTTATTAGAACAATGCCAAATAAAAAGTTAAAAAAATTAGATACATCCACAGCCTTGATACCAAAAAACACAGCAGATCATCAAACACTGCAGTTTTCTATTCCTCCTCCGAGTGCATAGACTGCTTAGTTCATGGAAAGAATTAATGGAAGGCACCAGTTGTGTGAATGGATCTAAAATTCAGCCTCTGCTTTTGTCAGGGGAAATAGCCCATAGCTTTTATTAAACTCTTGAATGGCTCTTCATATGAAAAAATGTAAGATTACAACCATCTAATGGAACTGTAAACGAAAGATAACGCGAAAGAGGGGGGCGGGGGGGAAGGGAGGGAAGAGAGGGTAGGGGGAGGGATAAAAGGAGAGCGGGGAAGCCCTTGTCACTTTGACAAGATACGTATGTGCACAAAATGCTCAACTCCATTGTAAACCTTAAATTCTGCACTTGTACATATCAATAAAATGGGGAGAAAAAAATGTAAGATTAGTGGCTTGAGAGTGTAGTTCGGTGGTAGAGACTCTGTGGCATGTGTGAGGGCTGGGTTGAATGAAGCTTGACATCAGGGGGACAGAAAGTAAGAATAACTGAAATAACTGTCTTTGGGGCTGACATGGTGGGGGTTGGAAAGCCAAGAGCCCGGCTGTCACCTCTTGTCATTCACTCAGACTTACTGGTCTGAAATTCTGGTTCCAGTGCAGTTTTGGAAAAGTACCCAGTTTCTCTAACATTAGAGAAATATATCTTGCAAATTAGTAAATGGTCTCTGCTGCTTCTTGTCATTAAGCCATTTATTGAAACAAAAGCCCACCACATATCTGAATTTCTGGTGTGAAAGTAAAAGAACATTTTCTAATTCTGAAACAGATAAGTATACGGGTTCTTATTTCGTGTTAGAAACCATGGCATCTACTGTGCGAGCTAAACCTTGTGAATGTCATAGACAAGAACCTTACGTAGTTTTCCTGAATTACAAGAAATTGTAAGATCTACATACAATTGGGTGTATATCAACAATTCACAAAATTGCAGTATACATTTATTTTTTGACATGGCTTGTATTTCTTATCTTTACTACTAACCAGATGGTAGGAATGGTTGTTAGTTCTAACTAAGCATTTTAAATGCTAGTTTTAAGGCTCATCTTACTACATTAATTTTATGCAAAGTATTTTCTACCGCTTTCAAAATGCAAAGAAAAACAAATGGTGATTCCTGCATCCTAACTCCCAAACTCACGGGCTCTGCAGTCCACCGGCGCCGCAGCCCTTCCTGTGGGAGCCATTGTAACCAGTCTGGCCTGCAGTAGAACTTTGCGGTAGGGAGAGGTTGTACTTAGAATCGCATCATAGAGCTTTGGCCCTAATTTATTATTTTGCTGGTGTTTTCAGGGATGAATAAGAAGCAGAAGGTGTCAGCAAAGGACGAACCAGCCTCAAGCAGTAAAAGTGGCAGTGCGTCACAGGTGTGTAGTGGCTTAGGTGCTGCTTAGAGTGTGAGCCACGGCCTCATTAGCAGGCAGAACCTTGATGAGTACTTAGGCTTATTAAGTTTTGCAAAAATTATTTTAAGTGATCATTCCTCATACAGGAGTAAAATTCACTGACAAACGTAGTATGCAGATTGCCTTTATTCAATAATTATTCAGAAGACGTTTGTGATCTCCCAGCTTTAACTCTAGAGACTCTCCTGGGTGTTAGGAGACAGTGATGGTCGAATGTTACAGTCTTCTGTGAACGTACGTTGCACAGCAGGTGCCCAGGACAGGGAAGTAGGGAGAAGGGATATTTAATGCTTGAGGGTGGAAGAGGGCACGGAAGTGATGTTGAATGACATAGTCAGGAAAAGGCGCTCTGAGGAGTGACGTGGGTGCACCTTCATAGGCAGTAAGCCGCGTGACATTCTGGAACAAACAGCAAACATTCTGAGCAGAAAGAAGAAGGAGCACCAATTTTGAAACTTTTAGGTTTCAGAGAGAAAGGATGTAGTCTAAATGACTAAAATTCCTTTAAAAGAATATAGTTAGTTAATTTTGTCTTTTACTCACAGTGATCACCTTACTTGACCTGAACAAACATGGAGAGATACAGGTTATTTCAGGATAAAAAAAGCATTTCCCGAGGAAACTGAAAAATCCATCTAATGAGCATTATGATATCATCAGACACTGCCCCCCCCGTCTGTCTTTGCACCACTGAATTAGATCTAAACACCTTGTGTTTTCTCTGTTTTTGAAGCCTTCGTGGCTTAATAAATGATGCTATAAAAATGAGTTGGTCTTAGATAGTTAGATCTCTTAGTGATTGATTTTAATGTTTGAAAAGATCGTGCAAATTTAATTTTCTTTAAAGATGCCAGGTTCCCAACCAAAATAAATGGGAGTTTTAATTGTATATTGCTCGATGACTGAACTCTAATTTAGGCTTGTTGTAGTTCAGTCCTTTTGTGAGTAATTAAATAATGATTATGTGCAGAAATTGGTGGAGATTAAGAATTAAGAGAGTGCAAGGATATTGTCTAGATAGCCTCTGAGTGGCTTATTTTTAATAATGAAAAATTTTTTCGTTAAAAGTCACTGCCTCATTTTTACTGTAATTTTTAAATTGTTTCAAAATTCAGTCACAGAAGAAAGGACAGCAATCCCAGTTCCTGCAGAGCCGTAACTTAAAATGCATCGCCTTATGTGAAGGTAAGTGATACAGTGTCATTTCTCTTACTTTCACTGTATTTAAGAATCCAAGTATATTTCCAGAGTGTACATGACAGAATAGTGAAAGTATTATCCCTTATGACCACCTGAAAGGGCACAAATGGAAAATCAGTATAATAGCGATCACAAAGGTTAAAACCAAACTGCAGAATGGGCAAGAATTCGGACAATGCTATGTTTTATTGCCGGCAGATATATCAGAATGGTAATTGCATCTTTGTGATGAAGCAGTGCTTATCCTGTTTGTTAATGTGCTACCTTCTTCTTAGATAATGAAATTCTTTAAAAATCTTAAAAACTGAACCAGGTATTGAGAAAATAACCAAATAGGTCTTTCTGCTCCTATTTAGGAGAAAATTGATAAGTAATTTGCAAGATCTTGCGCTTTATTGCTTTTCCTTTCAAATTTGACTTTGGCTAAAAATTTGGTTTTTCTTCTTGTGTTAGTAATTCCAGGAGCCACTGACAACTGTCTTTTAAGTTTTCAGCACTTGATAATTACATGCGAAAGTAGGTTGCTGTCTGCACAGTTTTTAAGTCAGGGTCTCCTTGTTTTGCATAATACTTTGTGTTACACTAGTTGCTATTCAAGTCATGAAGTTGTCATATGGCCTGTCATTGTTTTTATTTTCAATTCTCGGTTAAACAGCTTCACTTTTATTTTTACACATATTTTTGCTTTTGGGTTTGGATGAGAAGCAATACCGTCCAAAAGACGAGGACTCCTTTAGAGTTCAGTAGTTCTGTAATTTGTCTTTCGCTTACAGTGATCACCTCACCTGACTTGCACAAACATGGAGAGATATGGGTTGTCCCGAATACGGATCATGTCTGCACACGATTCTTCTTTGTGTAAGTATAAATTCTGAAATTTTTGTTAGTGTTTTTTACTTATTCTGCTTAGTAGTGACTGAATTATCACGTAATTGTTTTTACTGCAAAATCTAACAGCTAAGTAATTGAGCTCATTGTCAACCTAATGTCTTCATTTAAATAAGCTTAATGGAAACCAGAGTTTACACAGGTGAAAGTGACTAACACTGAAGAAAGCTACTTACCATCTATAGGTAATAGATTTGAAAAATTCTTGAACTTGGAATGAAGACGACAGTAATGAAGTTTTCCAGCCTGGGGCTGATTGACTGATGTACATCCGGTTACATGTGGGCTTTCAGTGTGTTGCTTGCTGGTGTGGGATTTGGGGCACAGCGGTATCGTTAAAGCTGTGTGAGAACAGAAGCACGTTATTTTCATTAGTGAATAGGGGGTGCAGTAGAACAGTGGGATTTTCACCCCATTTGTTACTTCTATCTCTTTTATTTGCCAGTCCCTACGTCATCCGCGATCACAGTACAGACGGAATTTGAGGGAGAAATTGAGTGTATTGGTTTAGCACTTTATGTAGTTTGTAAAAAGAAATTGAAAACTGATCTGGCTTAGCTTATATGCCATGGCCAAAGAAGAGAAACAAGATTGTTTCAATTTATTATGTATCCATAGTACCTTGTGCATTCAGCATTTGATCCTTTAGCTTGTGGACACACTGTTCATGCGAAACTTAGGTGAACTGCTTCATTTTCCTTTGGATGTCAGAAAACTGACTTTCTTACTGGCTACATTTTTTTTTTTTTACTGTTGACTCATGGCAAGATTTCTGCTTTTTGTTGTTATCTGTTTGCTTGGTCTGATAATCAGATCCAGAGATGCTGTAGCACTGAGGTACATCCTTAGAATCCTTTTATTAATTTGTTTTTTACTTTGAAATAGAGTCTTACTAAATTGCCTGGGCATTGTGTCAACTTGTGATTCTCCTGCCGCAGCCTTCAAATGTACAGTTGAGTGCTGTGCTCAAAAGAAATGGCAGTCCAGTTGTATAACTACTGTGAGCACCATCACTAAGATGAGAGTAATATTCTTACCATTAGTCAGAATCCCAGCGGCAAACAGATGATTTGTGGAAGATACAATTTGTATCAGCCACAGTTAGATTATTGATAAATGTGTGGTTAGAACTGCAGGTCTTCTACACTGACCTAGATGCAGTAGCACCCAAACTATTAAACCTGGAATAGATCCACAGGGAAAAGACAGGAAGTAGTCCTGCTGTGAATTAAGCCCACCAGAGCAGAGGTCTGTGGTGTTTGTGGGTGGAGTCCACACATGCTATTTAAGGTCCCTAGCGGATTCATTTAGCACAACTGAGGTGTCTGTTGAAAGACTCATTAAATATGTTTTCCTTTTTGCTTGACTTTCATTCCTTTATAAACACAAATGAGATTTCATCCTTTTTTTTCCCACACCCTCAGGAAAGAAACATCAAAGAGAGAATCCATTCACCGATTAATGTGCACTGTAATTACAACCATCAGTTCAGTTTCTTATAAAAGATATGATTGTAGAGTTGTAGTGATGTGTCTCCTTGTCAAGTGTTAACATCTAGGGAAAAAATTTGTAAGAATGAAGTTAATTATGACAAAAATTTCTGTTCTTTTTAAATTTTTATCATTTTTATATTATATAATCTCTTGTCAGACGCTTTACGTATGACCACGATATAAGTTCATGTGCTTTGCTTTTTAGTCGGTAGTAGGTGAAAATATTAAAATAACATTCCAATAGCTGAGGAAGTAATGAACTGGTCATCTGGTACCCTAATCACACTTCTTTTGAACAACTAAACAACAGATTACAAAACTAAAGAGAAAATTCAAGGGGATAGACTACTGTATCCAAAGAAATCAAAAATTAAATTTAAAAGGTAGTTTCACTTAGAATTAGAATAAGGAGATAGTTTTTGAAATTTTATGAGAAATTTGAAATGAATAAGTGTTTCAGGCAAAATATGTAATTCTGATGTTCTGAGCAGATTCCGGATAATTTCTAGGGCCCGGGATTTGTTACTAAAGTTGGATTGTATTAATAACTTTGAATAACGTGTGCAAGGGTATCACAGTCTGTATGTAGACACGGGAAGGTTGTTTTTCAAAAGGGTAGAAGCCAGGCTTAGGCAGATTGTGAAAACTGTTTTCTCTCTTGGGCTCAGGTCATGTATAGCAGAAATGTTAGGGGTGTTAGAGCTGTAGATGAAAACTTATTATTGGTATTTTGAATAAGTGAGGGTAAAATAGTTAAATTCAAGAGACGATAATAACGAGTTACCAGGGTACCAAAGTGAGTGTGTACCTAGGGCCGTGAGTCTCCCTGTGCCGTTCCAGCCTCGTCCTGCTGCTTCAGGAACAGTTTATGGGATAAGGAGATGTTCTGTCCATCCGTCGCCTGTGGACAAAGACGCGTTCAGCACTGCCAGATTGCCGGAGCCTGCTGTTTAACATGAGAGCGTACATGTTTGACGCTTTCCTCTTTTCCTTAATGTAGAGCAGGTAGAACTACTAGTGAATTGTTTCTGTATTTTGACCGGCTAACATTTTGGTACACACTGCCTCCTGCGTCTTGAAATATTTCAGGAAGTGGAGAAATTTAAAAACAGGAAAAAGCACATAGAATACTTGATGTGTGGGAAGTATGGCGGACCATTTATGGGTTCTTGAGTCAAGCAGATTTCAGTGCTGAATAAACTTAAGAAATAGAATTGTTCAAATCTATTTTATATCTTAAAGAGTTACTCAGATACCACCTCTTCCACCAAACATCTAGTCAGAAGTGATGTCTCTGATTTTTACTACAGCCCACTGAAGAACTTCCCTTTAAAATTCATGTTGTTCATTAATACACACTGGCTTATAAATAAACTTTTAATGAACAGAAACAAAAGATGAAAATACTTGCTATTGTAATTTTTAAAATTTTAGATAAAAACTAAGTTTTAAATATATCTAACTTGTTAGATATTTTCTTTTTTTCCTTAGACAGAGTCTCATTGTGTAGGTCATACTGGCTTTGGACTCACTGAGTAGCCCAGCCCAGCGTTGGACTCATGGCAATCCTCTTGCCTCAGTTTCCCAATACTAGGATCACAAACATGTGCTACCCCACCCAGCTAAGAAACATTTATAAAATAACTGTGTAATAACCATTAATTGAAGTAGAAGTTACCTTTGCCTTTAGTCATGAATTTGAAAAGATAACATTTATTGCAAATATCTTGAGAAGACAGCTTAATAAAGTTAGAAGACAAAATATTCAGTCATTGCTCAGTGAACACATTTCTGTGTGAGTTCAGAGACATGTGAATGGTGGAGGAAATTGGTTTTATTCTGAGTTTGTAATAAATCCAGTTCCTCTGTTTTAAGCCTAGATCTCTCTATGATTTAAGCTGTGCTACTGAAAAATCTTCAATGCCTTTCCCCTTGTTACCTGTATGAAAAGACCTGGGAGCTTTACAAAGCAATCCGGTCCTCACATCCTTCTCCTGTCGTCCTGCTGACACCCTGCGAGGTCAAGCAGATGGGTTCCCACCCACCGTGCCTCACACTCAGGGCTGCTCTGGCAGTGTTAGGCCTCGCACCTGCAGCAGCGTCGTCTGCTTCCCTGCATCTTCTCTTTACTTCCTCCATAAAGCTCGGATTCCTCGTCCACGCCATCTAGCGAGACACACTGACTTAGCAATTTCCACTCCTCTTTCAAATCTTAGCCAATGCCTTCCCTTGTTTTCCTCTCATTTTTTTATTAGTATGCATTTGCGGTACGCAGTGGTTGCCTTCCCTTATTTTAAAAACTTCTCTTGCCTACTTTGCATGCCCTCCTGGGTGAATTGCATAATTTCCACGGCGTGTTTTCATGGTTGGTAATTCATCCTGTGTACGTTCTTTCCCTTTACTCTGCAGGTAGCTTGAGGTGAGGGGTTACTGGGTTCCTTTGTCTTTGAGTACCTGCCACAGTGCTCGGCAGATAGAGGCCAGTGAAAGGCCCGCCTTAGAACTGCTTGCTGATGATTGGCTCTCAGAAAGCTGGCTGGCACCATAAAATGAATGTATACAATACGGAGCCATTATTTAAACCCCCTAAGCAACTAACTAGCTTTTCTGATATGCACCGCAGTTTCCTACATCAGGAGACTCCGAGTCTGAGCTGTGGTCCTCTTCTGGTCCTCTTCGTCGGTTCCCAAGTTGACCTTTCACCATTTGCCCCTGATCCCCAGGATCTGTCATTGTCTCCCCAGAGTATATCAAAAGGTCGCTTGTTCTTTTTGCTTCTGATTTTGTCGTTTGCCTGTTTTGTAGAATGCCAGATTTATGAAACTTACAGTTACTGAGAAACTGAGGAAAACAAGAAAGGAGAAAATGCTTATGTTATCCCATTTTAGACTTAACTCTTATAATGTTCTGGCCAAGAACCTACCTTTTTATGCGTGTGATTTTTAAAATCACACTATTTATACCCTCATTTGATCATACCATATGTGTTACGATATGCGCCATCACTCCCATCTTAATGTGGTGCTGGGGAATTGAACCCAGCGCCCCGTGTTTGCTAGGCAAGTGCTTTAACCACGTGTCATTCCTCCAGCCCCGCCGTATTTGTTTCTCTAAAGCAAGGATTTGAGTATTTATTGTTCCCCTGTAGTCAGTAAAGGCATTTGTAGAGTAATGCCCGTTCTGCCTTACTTTAATTACACTCACAAACCACAGAGCAAGTGAAATTGTTGCCTAAGGTATTTCTTAAAAACAACTTTCAATTATTCCTCCCCCCTGCTTTTGTGACCCCACAGCGACTGGTCTCCTCACCCTCAAAACCGTGGTCTGCCCTCCCTCTCTGTGTCCCTTTCTTCCTTCCTTTTTTATAGCACTGGGAGGAAACCCAGGGCCCCCTCGTGCTTGTCCAGCACTGCGCTGCCTCTGAGCTGCGCTTCAGTGCTAACTTCACCATGGTCGTCCTCTAACCTCCCAGGACGAGATGACGCTTATTACTCAGAATTTTGCTCACTGTCTCTTGCATCTCAGGATGCCTGGCCCGACACTTAACTATATAACTATTTTCTCTCCATGTGAAGTACAAATTCTGGCCACGCATTGGAATCTCAGTGGTGATGTGTGCAAAAGTCCTTACATAAGGGAAAGCAGTGAGAAAGGACCAAATGGTCTACCTGAACAGAGATCACGTGGAGAGTGTGAAGGAGACAGTGCGTGTACAGCATCAGTTTCCTCACAGGAACTTCGGACCAGGAGAGATACTCAGCTCAAAAGAATGTCTCTCATCTGTTGCTGATGGAAAACCGTGCCAGAGGCAAAAACAGATTTACGTGTGCCAAGCTCATATCTCACAAAAAGTACTCTGTCATTTTGAGAATAGTGACTGTCGAAACCTTCAGCGTTCTTGTCATGACATGCCTAAGAGATTTCTAGACAGTTAAATTTCATCTATAATCTCATTTTTCTTAAATCTTCTTAAAGGAAACTGTTTGTCATTAAAATTTGTCATGTTTTTATATGCCCAGGAGTTTCATTTTTGTATTTTAGCTGTTTTCCTTTTCTTCTTAAAAGAAAAACCCAAGCAACCATATCATCTCCTCATGGATTTTGTGCTTGTTCTGTTCTTTATTACTTGTTGGAGGTAAATGAACTTGACTCTCACACTAACAACCCTGTGCTTGCCCCGGTTGTGTGAAGGATTCTGTGTGCTGTTTTGTGGTATTCAAGTGACACTAGCAACTCATATATCTAAGCCTTACCGGTTGCCTAAATCAAGTAATGGTTTGTTTTTTCTATATTTGTATATATTCTTCATAGCTTGAGACATCTGAAGGCCTTTTGATGGCTTTTTTCTTATGTCTACACCTGTTGTGTATTCTTACAAATTTCACAGACAGTAGAAAAATTTTTAATCTTTTAATACGTCAGACTCTGTCCCCGTCCCTCTGTTCACCCAGGTCTTCTCTCGTGCGCTTACTTTTCCCCTTTGCTCTGTCCTCCATGTTGGTCTTAAATTCTAGCCTGTTCAAAGAACGTCTCATTTCTTCATTTGTTTCTAACACTTATTAAGTATTAGTGAACATATAACATTTGGAGAGAAGACATCTTTCCATTTGTGAAGAATGATGGGAGAGTTGTGGGACTTGACTGGAGAGGAAGTTTGGCTTTGAATCATGAAGGGGCTGCTGTTAACAGTGATGTTGAATTTTGTTGTGTAAGTAAGATAGATAACATGTTGTGTAGCATTTTTGTCAGGTAGACAATAGGTTCTTACAGGAGGGGCAGTGGAGATAAGGATAGAAACAGGATTAAATATTATATCATTTCAATAGTCTACATCAGTTTCTCTTGCCACAAAAATCCCCTGTGTTTGACATTATAATTTAGGAAAAATAGAGTAATGCTTTATATCTGCAGTGAAGTCACTACTTCTTGCTCTATTCTTATCTCATTTAAGACGCTACTTTAGACAAGTTAATTTCACAAACCACTACATATGCACAACATGCAGCTTGCAAAACCACCCACTTCAATGAGTGATAAGCCCAAAACAAATACATCAGGTGGAGAGAAGACATAACTGGGCATAATGTAACAAGATGGAAGTGAGGTAACTTGGTGATAGTTGGGTCTAGGCAAGAGCAAGAGCCAAGTGCATGAAGGTTTTTCAGTGGCATGGTGGTACGTTGCTGTGGTTTAGATCTGGAATGTCCCCTCGAAAGCCTCATGTGATTTGGATGTTACGGATTTTCTGTGGAGCCGTGTGATATTAGGAGATGGGAGTCTGGTCTGGAGGGGTAGATTAGGAGTTTATGGTGGATTATAGGCATGTGTTCGATTGTAGTTAAGGTGAGTGGTAGGTTAGGGGCTTAAACTCGGAAGGGGCAAAACACTGATGGCTGCACCTGGAAGGGTAGGATCACGGGGACTGAAGCTGGAATGGATATGCTACATCCTCTCTTACTTCGGGGACATGGCTTCCTCTTTGTAACGTTGTGAGGAGCTGCCTCCGTCTGTGTCTCTGCCATGTGCTTTCACTGTTGCCAGCTGCTCATGCATGGAATGGAACCTTCTGAAACTGGGCAAAATAAACTTTCCGCTGCCCAGTTAAGTGATCTGCCACCCTTAGCTTTAGTTTCAGGCAGTGTCTCTGGACAAGGGCAAAATGCCAGCAAACTTTCTGCCAAATCAGACGTAGGTTGCAGGAGCTGGGTTCAGTGCAGTGAAGAGTTAGACAATGAATCTCAGTTGGGAAACTTAGTGTCAGGTGCACGTGGGCTGTTAACTGATACTGGGAAGTGGTGAGGAACCAAAGCAGTTCTAGGAGCTGCCACTGTCCCTTCTCTTCCCTGGCTCTTTCCTGTATGCTCCATTCCCTTCTGTTAGACTCTTCTGTCTTCCATAATCTAAAGCCTAGATGGAGCTAGTCTGGCTTAGTAGTTGTTAGCCTCGGATTACACCTTCAGATCAGGTTGCTTCCTCTTCCTCTGCTGGAAAAGGTGCCTGGCTTAGCTTTTGCCCTTGTTCCGTGGTCAGCAGGCAGGATGTATGCAAACACTAGGCTTGCAAGTTTTACTTGCTCAATAAAATACACATACCTTTACACCACTTGCCAGAAACACCTGATTTAATTTCCACAGCTTTAGTTTGTCTTACCATGTTCTCTGGTTCTCGGCAAAGCACCTGCTGCCTGGTCTTCTAAAAAAGTATTCACAGTTGGACTGTGTACCACAAATTCCACTCTTCTATCTTACAGTACTGTTTCACCAGGAGGTGATTCTCTGTCCCTGGCTGTGTCCCTGGCAGACACAAAGAAAAAGATGTGCACAGTGTACCTAGAGTAACAAACTCTTTAGAATTAATCAGGCTGACCAGTAACCTTGGCTGGTTTCATTAGAAGTTTAGACTTGGTACAAATGAAATCATCCCCTGGTGTTTAAGCAGAAAAATTACGTAAGGAGCTAAGTTCTCAGGGCTGTACATCATTTGTTTCATTTTCCCATATTGTGCTATTTCAGGGGAATTTAAGTATGGTGAGGAAAAGGCAGGGGTGTGCATTAATCTTTGAGACACTGTGCTTATGCTGGTGGTTATCTATTTTGAAGTAATTACCACTTCTCTAAAGCTTCTGTCTTGAAGCCATTGCAGCAGAATTAATTCATCACCTATTTTACTCTGAATGTTATCATGAAAGTTGGAAAATTCATTCTTGGGCAATTCTTACAGCCCAAGTAAGTTTATTGGAGGAAACGAATTATCTAAAATGTAATTAGTTCTTTTCCAAAGAACTTAGCACTTGCTTTAATATTCTGTCTTTACTTTTAATGCTAAGCTAAACTTAGCAGTCTGCGTATTTACATGAAGCACCAGCATAAATAATAATGCGTTACAGCTGGACTAAGTAGAATGAACAGCCAGTGATGAGGGAAAAGTGCTGTTCTGATCATAGCCGAGTAGGTGTAGCTGCATGATAATTACAGCGTGGGCGTGGCAGAGAGCTGAGTGAAGACCCCCTTTCAGAGAGGGGAAAAAAAAATGACAGAAATAGGGCAGTGTTAGGAAGTCCGCAGCCTAAGGCACGGAAAGCTTGAGTTGGGATTCTCTCTGGCAGTTGACTTTCTAACAACTGCTTTGGGAGATGCTGGCAGTGTGAGAGACACTGGGATGTTCCTTGCAGCTCGGGCAGTGTTTGATGGGAGGATGAACAAGTTAAAGCGGAAAAGGGTACATTACGGCTTGACATGGAACAACTACCTACCTGTTCTGTGTTTAGTAATGAGAACACATTGGTAAGTATACTGAAAAGTCACTGCGTCCCTGTGTTCTAGGTTTCAAAAAGCATTTGGTGACCATTGTGAATGCTGACATCTTTTTGGTTTCTGTGTTGTCCGTTTCAGCTATGAAGATGGCCAGGTGGGAGATGCAAATATTAACACGCAAGAAGGAGGCATTCACAAAGAGATCCTTCGAGTAATTGGTAACCAGACTGCTACTGGTTAAAGGACCACCATGTAACTAACCTGATTCGAAAGCCTTCCTCGGGTTCAAAGCTGGATTTTGAACTGAAGAAGATGATGAAAATAATTTATTGTTACTATAAACAAAGTTAACCCTTTGAATACTGTTTTTTTTTTCTTAGCATTTCTAAGGATCTCATTCAATACCTAAAATGGTATAAAATTTATCACTTGTAGGGTTATGGAATCTAGTAATAAAACAACACTTCAACTGAAGTTTGGGTTGCATACACAATAAACAGATTGAAAAAACAGTTTTGTGCTGATATTTTTATACTAAATTCTTTAATTGGACCTTTGGTATTATATACCGACATTTTAGGTTGCCAAACTAGAATTGAGAACATTTTCTAATGGCGTCTAAATCCTGTCAGATACTTGGCAATAAGTATGTTTGCACATTCTGATGTGCTATATAATTAGTGATTCAGATATTCAGGAGGGATATTGCTTATTCTATTTTTGGTTATAAAGAACAAGTTCTAGAAGCAGTGCTTTGCCAAAATATGTAATACACATATCTGTAGATTCATACATCAGGGTGTGTCATTGTGCGTATGGATTCTGTGTGTGTATTCACACACGTAGTTTGGCAACAGAGGTGGCATAGATTCAGTATTCTACCTTTAATTACTGAAAAAAAAATATTCAGTAAGCTGTAAATCTGTCATTTTAAAACAAAAGCCAAATTTACCACTATTCATAGAAAAGTATCTGCAGACAAGTTTTCTAATTGTTTAAAGAAACATACACCATTGATTACAATTTAATTCATTTAAAGTGTTATCTGCAAATTGTAATCTGGGAATATACATGCCATGGTTTACTAAATCTATTATTTAAATGACATAAATGGCATAAGATAAAGGCTTTAGGATTAGGAGAAACCATGTATGCTATTTACTTTCTATAGTGGAACATTTAAAAAATTGATTTATACCACACCAGCATTTTTATATTTGTTTATTACCTCTGCCTAATTTTTTTTCATATTGAGAAGGAAGACAAACTTTGAAGCTTCTTTTATATTAAAAGAACATAATTTATAAGTTTATGGAAAACAGTAACACCAGCTGTCATCATTCTTTCAAGAATCGTGTGTTCATCAAAATCCTTTCTATTTCTTTGAATGCTGGAGTTCTTATTCTGAGAGTTATTACCCTGACAGTGTTTATTTGCCTTCATGATGTCCTTGGAATCAGGCCATTCATGGGAGCAGTGTAATTAGTGAGCCTGCCACTATTCAAACTCTGATCAAGGCTCATATCTGATTTTAATTATGTAGAAAAAAATACAAAGTCATCTGCAAGTATACTATGATAACTTCTTTGTGTATTTTCTTTGTCCGGCATAAAAGGTGAGAGAAAGGTCATGCACATTATCACCGGTTGGAGTTTTAGAAGAATTTGATAATCACTGGTTTTCCTGACTGTAAATAATTGATATGTCACTTATTTCTGCAAAATAAACTTGAAGAGGTTGGGATTCTAATCATTTTGATAATATCTACTTAGAAACACTGGTCTGTTTTGATTTGTGCCTCTGAGCTTGGGGCTCAGTTGGGGGATAACGCTACAGCCATAGGGCCGATTTAGTGTTCTTTGGCCGGTCGTGTGAAGACTTTGTATGCGACAAGAGAACCACTTGCTACTTCCTGCCAAGACTAGCCAAGTCTCCCAGATCGATGTAACTGTATTTTCGAAACATTTTCAGGCAACAGATGTAATTTTCCCAATTTGTTTGTGAGATGTTCTACATAAGTCGTAGATGTCAGGATTTGGGAGTGAGCGATCTGAGAGCCCTGGTTGTGCTACTTGACTCATTTTGGTATTTTGTGAAATGTTGACCAGTACAATGTAAAAGCAATGGACCTAATTCGTTACATCTTTACTTAACATTTTGGGAATTCTGTGACAAAGTTAATATACAAAAAGTAATTTGAAATACTCAACCTTAATTAGGAGGAAAACGGGTATCATAAAAGCTTATAGTACTAACTGAGAACAAGAGTGAATTCACGTGGCTAAAGAGTCAAAGTAGTGGCTAGCTCAGTGCCCAATAAATTTACCAGTGGAGGACACATGTTCATGATGCCTATCAAAAAAAGATGTCTTATAATCAGTAATTGAACTGTACTACAGTATAGAATGACAGACTGTTTCCAAAGTTGTATCAGAACCTTTATAAGCAAATAGTCTAATGAGAAATAATATTTAATTAGCTTTTAGAAAATTGGGATATTATGATGCATTGATGAAGATGCTTATCTTTATTTCCAAGGAATCTAGTTTTTAAATCCCCTTAGTCAATGAATATCCTGCTTCTAAAGTTCAAACAGGTCCTTAAAATTTAGAGGGTTAGCATGATTATGCCTTGGTTCAGTCACCTCATTGCCATGTCTTATTTGATGATTCCAAACATTGGATCTTGTACTGTATTGTGATCATTGGCAATCTGTGCTGATGTTTCGTCCAATACTTATGTCAGTTGTGTAGCTGTGACTACTCGATACTAGCCCACTAAGCATAGGCAGTCATTTATCTTTGTTCTTGAAGAAGGGGAGGAAGACTCATAATTCATTAGGTCTTTTTTTTCTACATTGCTTATTTTTTAAACATTTCACTAGGAATATGTTCTATTTCACTTCATTAAAAAGACAGGGAAATAAACATTTGAGAAGAAAAACTATAGAAGGAGGAAATTAGTATTATGCAAATACTCAGGCTCTCTAGTATACATTATATGTTTGTAAGGCGTTCTTGGTGTATTAGAGCTCTTGAAGTTCAAATGAATATACATGTTTCTCAGTAAATTGAGTCGAATATTGGATCTGATGGTTATTTTTCAGTTTAAACCAAAATTTTCAGAATGCCACACCTGAAAATTTCTGTCTTACGCTATGTAGTATATGAAACCAACCCTACAACTCTCAATGCTGTGAATGTTTCCCTTTGTAAAGAGTTGAGAGAAGAAATTATTCTGTTTCTCTCCTTTGCTAAAAGAAAAAAAGTCTTTAACATGCGAGTCTGTGGATCTTTACTACCACTGAAAAATTTTTCATAATACTTTGTAATAAAATTATTTTTAAGAACTGAAATTTGTCTTAGGGCCTGGAGCTTCAGCAGATTTTGAGGAAAACTCATCTCCCTTGTAAGAGTCTGGTTAACTTTCATCAGATGGTGATTTTGTATATCACAAATGACCACTCAAGCGTAGGCCATCTACCATCTCAATAAATATGAATTTCCTGGTGGCGTTAGAAGCACATTTTAAAAAGATGGCATTCTGTTCTCCTGAATTCTTCATTACAACACTACCTCAAGGTGAATGATACAGACTGCTTATAATGGCAAATTGGGTTTCCAGTATAAGGAACAGAGTTTTAAAAAGTTAAGTCATTCAACAATTACGATTATATTGTGCATAGGTAGTGTCAACTACTTAACTCTGCTGTAAGATGAGTATTTCAGCCACGTGGTGATAAAAGGGATAGTTAAAACCCAGTGACTGACATGAAAGGGTTTCCATTTGTAAAATTTTAAATTAAAATTATTTTTCAGATTGGTTTTTCTACATGGGTCAATTTTAATGTCCCTTTATCTACCACCACATAATTGTTGTCCACACTCTAAAGAGTTAAAAGAGCCCTAACTGCAATGCCTAAATGGCAGGCTGAATATTCAAATATTTTGGCATTTAATGCCAGCAAAATTTTTCTGCCGGATTACATAAGGATTTGATGTATATTATTACTCAATAAATTTTTCTTGGGGATTTTGTACATGCTATGAAATGTAGGATAAGTTTTTGTAGGTAAAATATTTCAAGTAGTTTTTAGACAAATCCATGAGTGTGAAAAAGCTGTGTTGAGGAATAGATTACCTTACTCATTACCAACAAGTTGGTAAAAAATAGTGCTTATTTACGTAGTCTACATAATTCAATGTCCTAAAATAGTTTTTTGATCTGCCCGATATTTAATGTATCATTTGAGATTAAAATTGCAGCCATTCCTTTATGTAAACATGAAGATACGACTATGTTTAACTACACAACCTTCTTTACAATAAATTTCTTGACTTTTGTGCACAAAATAGTATTGCAACCTGCTGTTTAGCCTTTGGTGCCTTAGAGTTATAAATATTTAACAATATGTACATAATGTAAATACTGCCAAGAGATCACTAAGGCCAAATATTTTCTCTATTCTTTTTTTTTATTGCACTTGCTTTCTACCGCTACTTAAGCCTCTTTTATCCAGCTTTGTAATAGTTATAACATTGTAGCCAATGTAAATGTTTACTTTCAATAAATCTGAATTTGTTCAACAAGCATGGTATATGTGGGCACTATTTTGAAGACTCGGGTAGGCCTTAGGTACTCCTTTGAGTGAATCTTGCTTCTGGGAATGATGCATTGGAAGATTTCAACAAAATCTAAAAATGAAGTTGCCTTTTTAACTTTAGAAAGACTTTTTAATTGTTCATGAGAGTGCCATTTTCAAATTCTGCCATGAAGTATAGGATTGAAATCAAAGGTTTTTGATGTTTCTTTTCATAGCGTCTGAGTGTCATATTAGAAGGAGCTTTTCAAGGGACAAGGGAATTCTACTGTACTATCTGAACATTTTAAACCTGATTTTAATAACTAGGAAATGATTTTTAAATAGCCATGCTTTCAAAATGCATTTCATTGGCTGAGTAGAAATACGTTCTATGAAGGAAATTTTTTGAACACTGAAAACTTGGTGGTGGTTTTGTGTGTCTCTGTATGTGTGTGTGTGTGGTATGAAGGATCAAACTTGTATCACCTTGTACCGCTGCCCCTCTTAGCTACTCTCTAGCTTACAGGTTGCATAATTCTAAAACCGATGCTAATAACCACCGAGAATTTGCTTAGTACTTGACCTCTAATTCGGGCTCAACTGCTGGATTCCTCTGTCTTTAATGTTTCAGATGGCAGTGACATGTTAACTCGACTCAAAGAAGACTGATGTTTTGAAAGATACAAACTGTAGATGGCTCATAACCTGTGTCTTTTTTCATTACAATCGTTAACAAATTAATTGTACAAAGTAATATGCTTTCCTCTGGCGTTTCTCGGCACACTGTCATTTTCACCCTCCTGTTCCCTGCCATCCCCTCCTGTACCTTCTGTCCTTCCCAGGTTGAATCCTGTCTCTTGTATTTTCAGTTCATCTTAAAAATATGTATTCTTCGAATTTCATGGAAGAGAATTTTTTATTAGGACATATTGGTGTGTAAGGCTTTGTAATTTAGATTTTCTTACCATGGATTTTCTTAAAATAACTGTACTTTGTTAGTCAGCATTCTTTCCAAAGAGTTCACTGTTCTCTGAACTTCGTGTCAGTTTCAGAGTTTCGCGTTTGAGCTCTTTCTCACCAACTGGTTTTATTATTGGGGAAATCCCAGGTTGGTGAAACGGATATTAAAGATGAGAGTTACAGTAGATGACCGTCGTCAGTGAACAGGGATCTCGTTGCTGTGAAAAGCTCTGAGGGAGTTAGGAGCTGTTCATGACTTGGCTGGGATTTGTATTCTAGAAAGTGGAGAGCAACAGTCACGCTGAATGCAGCAGGCAGGCCTCACACGTAAGGGATTATGGGAGGATGCTGCTACCCTTTGGAGTCAAAAAGATTTCTCAACATCATGGAGCACTATTAGGAATCTGTTTTAGAAAATAGGAGTGAAGGCCTAGAGAAGAGAAACTGAAAGAAGGATGTGAGTGGCCATAGGTTTTTGTGTTAAGGGACACCACTAGAAATAGGGAATCGTTTTCATCTAGACTTTGTGGTGGCGCGCAATTAGGAGTCTCCCATATTGTTAAGTTTTCAGAGCACTAAAGACATAGCCTGGTGAAGCTGCCTGCACTGGGAAGCCGGCGTGCTTACGCCTGTGGAGGGGAAATGCAGAGAAGAGGTGTTCTGAGTCAGGTGGAAACAATGTTTCAGAAGGAACCTTGTCCCCACCTGTAAACTACTTGCTAAATGCTGAGATCTCTAAGAGTGTAGTTGTGACAGCTTAGTAAGTCTCATGTCTGATAAGGTCTGTCAGATGATCGTTTCCAGGACGACCAGCGTGAAGGAGAGCGGGGCAGGGCTGTGTGTGCGTGTGCCTGTGGGTATGTGTATGCTCCACTGTGGTCCGGGGAACACTGAAGACTCATCACTTAGGCTGGTGGCGTGTTTCCATTCTACCTGAGGGACCCACTTCAGTGGCAATGACTCCAAGTCCCTCCTCTGATCATTTAATGTGCAGCTGTTGCTTCTCTCTTGAATTTCAAAAGCCTATGATCATGCCGTAGCCGGTGAATATGTCTTTGGATGTTCCAAGAATACATCATCCAAATCCCTTACCCACCGTTTTTCTGCTGTTTGGTTACACTACCCACACGTTAATTCCAGCCAGGAGACGACATCCTCCCTCTGCCTGCCTTTTCCCTCGTTCCACCATCCAATCAGTGGCTGAGCCTTGTTCATTTCGTTTATGGCTTGAGAGTGTTCGGTTAACTTGATCACCTTTGTAGCTTCTTTTGTTAAATTTTATGTAGGTTACATTAAAAAAAAAAAGAAAAAGACTTGGAGTCCAGAACTCTACCAGGCACAGATTGAGCCAGCACACATGAGCAGTTTTAGCATTGGTGGAATACTTAGTACCTCTGCAAGTGTCACTTCGAGTCCACATCACAGATCAGCAGTGAAAGGTAACTGAGCACATTTTCTGCACTGGTTCCTGCGGAATAGCCACGTAGCTATGTTGGTTATGAGAACTGGGTCCGGCAGACCGTGCGCCCTTTCACAATGTCCAAGGAATAGTGATTCCAAATGTAGATCTTACTTTGTAACTCTTACTTAAAAGCCTTCAATGTCCCCCAGCTTCTGAACTTGACAAAAGCTCAGTCTAGTTGGATTTCTTTCAAAAACTTACATTTCCAGTTGAGACTCGATGATACTTGTAAATCTATCCAGAGCTTACAGATCTGACTTGGCACAGTCTCGGGAGAGTTCACGTTTGCAAAAGCCTCCATGCTGCCGGACTTTATAGGTGCATAGTATTCCATTGTGTATAAATACCACAGTTTGTGTATCCACTGGTCTGTTGGTGGGTATTTTGGTGACTTCCATATTTTAGCTATTGTTAGTTGTACTGCTGTGAACATGGCAAATGGAAGAGACTTGAGAACATCATGCTTAGTGAAGTGAGTCAGAAGCAGAAGGTGAAACATCGAATGGTCGGTCTCTCTGATATGAGAAACCCAGATCACAACTCTTATGGAACTTAAGATGAAAAAGTGAAACGGGGTTAGGGTGGGGAGGGAAGGAGGGGAGGGGTGGGTAGGAGGCGTGACAAAAGGAGATTGGGAAAATCCTTGTCACCTTGACAAGATATGTAGGTGCACAAAATGCTCAACTTCATTGTAAACTTTAAATTTTGTGCTTATACATATTAATAAAATGGGGGAAAAAAAGGTTCGCGTTCACCTGCTTCTCAATCTTGCCTTCCCCCTGTCGTTATCACCAGGCACATAGCCTTTCCAGCACTCTAGAAAATGTGTACGTACCATAGGAACTTCAATATCTACTTCAAAAAAAGTCTTTTAAGATTTTAGGCCATTAAACCTTAAAATCTTTATTTTAGTCCTCTGATCAACATTCAGCATATTCATAAACCTAAATACCCATTGGAGGAAAGTACAAGACAAAGGTACTATCATCACCATTGTCATCATTAACATCATCACCCTGAGCCCCATCCTGCTCTGTTATGTGACATGGATGTAAGAGTTTCTAGATGTCAGGAATATCTTTTGTCTCCATTGACGTATATAGCTTCATCTTAAACTGGGATTCAGCAGTACCTGGACTGGAAGGTCATTTCAAAGGCCCAGAGTGAAACATAAGACAAGATAGTTAAAAATTGGTAATTTAATGTCAGTAATTTGCATAACTGAAGGATCATTGCTTTGCTAAATAATTACTTTAAAGTAATGAACTTCCTTAGCATATTTAAGAGTTCATTTACAGGTTATTAACCACTTGGCCATACAAGAAATTGAGATACTTTATATTACTAATATTGCCAATAAAAATAAATCATGATGGAATTAAGCACATCTCTAATTACAAGGTAATGGGCAATAAGGTTACTTCTAAAGGAATTACATTCGTCTAACATGGCATAAATGGTAACCAACCTGGATTTTACTTTTTATGCTACTCTGTGACACCTCGCTTAATTTTTGCAGCTTTGTAGTTGAGAACATTTCTGTTCTTTATGTGTTTTCTGGTTGACTTATGGGATACATATTTCTTAATAGTTCTAAGTTTACAGCCAAGACAATTTCTAGTTCTAGGATAAGAATCCCCAAAATGGTTTAGCTTTATACAATTTATTGTTGGGAATCTTTTTCCTTGAGTTTCTGCCTATTGCAAATCTACCCATAATCGAAGGTCAATAGTATGCACCTTCAAATACGTGAATACCCTCTGGATGACACAGCCATAAAATATATCCCTGCTCCAAATTTCTACAATATGTTTTAGTATTCTTGAAGACCTAACTTAAACTTATTTTTAGGTCTCTTTGTTAAAAATTGCATTCCAAAACATACTCTTTGATCATGCAGATTTGCTTGTTACGCTTAATTGTGGAAATCTAATCTGCTAAGCTTTTACTATTTAATTTTTAAAGCCTTGTAATTGAGTAACATTTACATTTCTATTAAAATTATTTAAGAACATGACAAGGATTCTAGCCACTTAAAAATTGAACGTGACCACTGCCTTTACCTATGTCTTTAATATTTTCTTCTTTTCTGCTCTTACCAATAATTACCACTGAGTTCCATACAATAACAATTTAGTGAATAACAGATCCACCCATTTCTATCCTCTATCGGAGGTATTTTTTTTTTTGAGGGTGGGAGGAACTCTCCTTTGGGTGTGAGGAGATACTAAGTTGCATATTGATGTTATGCTTGTGTAAATTTAATCTGTTAAGCATTTAGTATTAAAATTTTAAAGCCTTGGAATTGAAGAGCACTTATATTTCTATTAACATTATTGAAAAACATGACAAGAAGACATCTGGGAGGCTGGAGACGTAGCACAATGGTCAAAGTGCTTTGCTAGCATGCATAAGGCCTTGGGTTTGATTCCCCACCACCACATACCGACTGGCTGCGTGTGGTGGCACATAGCCGCAATCCCAGTGTTTGGGAGACTGAAGCAGAAGGACGGCTGGGCTACACAGTTCAGGACCCGTGTGGACTACAGAGCAAGACCCTGGCTCAGAAAAGAAATAAAATAAAATTTGACAACTACACAGTTCACCTTCTAATATGCAGAAGCATTAAACCATGTAAGCATTGAATTTCATATACATATTGACTTGTGTTTTGTAATAATTCAAGTCATCTGTTTATAGGGGTCAAGTATGCTATTTCATCCTACATGATTCTGAGAATGAGAGTTCAGAACAATATGCCAGCACATATTCCAATCAAAACTTACTACCTTGTTTCTGTCCATGGTGCCTCTCTCCCCTAAGTCACCAAGTTCAAAATCATGACATCCACTCAGTCCCTAAGAATGTCAATATCTACTCAAAATGTCTCTGGCTTCCTTGGATGGTGATAATGTATTCAGTTATCTATTCAAATGACTTTAAGTGGTGAAACGTACCAGCTTCTGACAGGCATTCTCTAGAAGTACATCTTTCAAGACACGGTTCTTGCCTTAAAAGAATATCCAGTCTGTAAACCAGTATGTGGAAGAAGCTGCAATGCAGTACGATGCATGTGGATACATTTAGGTGTGTGGGACGCTTCTTTGCGAGCCTTAAGGCCTTGTCAGGATAATACCCTGCTCAAAAGACAAGTGGCTTTCATCACTGTGGACCATGTCTGTTAGAATCTTTCCATGAAGACAGTGAACTGTCCTCCCTTCATGTATAATGAAATCACTTTACTTTTTATTTTATATTAAATCAGATACTTGATTAGTTCCTGAATCTATCAAACCTTCAACTTTTTGATTCTGTGCCTTTCCTAATCTTGTTTCCTTTTGGTTGCAATCATTCTACCCCTTCCTTCTGTTTGATCAGGTGATTTAATCTACTTAACATCTCAGAGGAAATCTTACCTTTTCTCTGTAACCTGTTTTTGCCTGTATTCTGTCTTCCGTACAATCCCTCTTAAATTGAACATACAGGGGCCGCCATATCCCTCTGCATTAGTAGCACAACACTTGTCTCGTGGCTTTCACTATCCGGAGGGTTCTCCTGGGAACGGAACTGTGTTTCAGTTCTTGCTACCCTCCACTAACTCAAGTAGGTTAGCAGCATGTACTTCTGAATAAATTTAAAAGTGCAATTTGAAAACTTGGCTAGTATAGCACTCTTAATATATGCCACATACACTTTCTTAAGTGATTCCTGCCCTTCCACTCCAGTGGCACAAAATCGTAAACTGAATGTAAATAGTATATTATTCCCTGTTTCGCAAATTCAACATAGCGAAATGGCTGCCTTTGTGCAGATAGTAACTGGAAATCTCCCAGGTGAAAAAAAGAGCCCAAACCCCTGCTTTTTTTCTCTTTATTTTGCACAGCTATCTGATGCCTTCCTCACAACTTGGATGGGTTCTCCATCACCGCCTGGGTTCGTCAAGATGTGTTTTCTTGGTGGCTGCCCGTGAAGTGGGAAGGGAGGGTGAGCCTTTAAGACGGCCTTCTCTTCAAGCTGTGTAGCCTCCTGTCACTGCTGGTTCCTCATCCCTACTACAAAGGAATGTCAGCTTCAAATCTGAAATTCTCAAGAGATTCACTAGGGTATATTTTTGAAATATTAGATGAACACACTTCATTGCTTAGATGTCTTTGTGGCTAATAGGTTTTTGCTGAAGGTTAAAATAAAAGAGGGTTAGAAGGTAGTCCTAAACAGGTTTATTTTTTTTTCTTTTTTGAGAAAGTAATAAGGATTTTTATTGCACAAGCACATAAATGACAAAACCAGAAAACAAAAACATCACATTAAAAAGACATTTTCTGACAATGTTATACTCCAAGACTTCCTATCGAAGGTAACTGGGGGGTTACTGATATTTGGGCTCTGAAATCACAGGCTTCCAGAGGATATTGTCTATATTCAATAAAGAAGAGCGATTTGTACAGGATTCTTGAAGGCGTTGTCAAAGCTGAATGCCAGGAAGCACAACCCAATGGGCAGGGGCACCATGCCAAGAGGTCCACGAGGCCCAAATGTAGGAACTTCTGATGGTCTTAAAGCCATCAATCAAAAGAACTTTCTCTTGTATAGAATTTGGACCTAAGTCCCCGCTACCACAGTAAAAAGACATTGTGACTGTGCTGAGATGTTAGTGAGGACAAATGTTCCCCAGCTGCTGTGAATTAGCAAAGCTTCCCAGAAGGGTCCATTCGAAGGGTCTGATTTCCTACTGCTGCTAAGATGCCTGAAGTATCAAACTTGGGCACTAAAGAAACACTGATGATCTATGTCCCTGAGAGGTAGGAGTGCAGTCTAGACCCAATATGGCAACAGTGTCAACACTAGCCATCCTCTCAAAAAAAAAAAAAAGATATCCATTTGTTTCCATGTGAAGTGAGGAAGTAGGCACCAGGAGAGCAGTGGCAGTCTGTGTCCTTCCCTATACCACCAACAGAGCAAAGGACCCCAGATCAAAGGCATCCATGAGAGCCCGAAGGGGAACCAGGAAGCCTCTTGTTTACTTCTAAAACTAGCCAGAGTGTGAGAGGCCCCTAGGTAGAAGCCCTTAACTCTGTCCCACACTTGACCATAACTGTCCTGTTTGCGTTCCTCTGTATAAACATCACTGAGCCTCTGCTTACGTGTTGAGCAGATCCTTTGGCTTTCTCCCTGGCTATGCTGCTGTTTTAAATCACTTATCTAGTCAGGTAAAAGAAAAATAACAGATTCCTGCTGATTTTCATTTTATTACAATATATTAACATATCAATAAGCACTGACTCTGACCTCACTTTTGCCCTGACCCCCACCTCTGCAACAGCTCTCCAAGCACGTGTGTTGACATGTTGTCAAAAACATCAGTCTGGAAGGTGGTGAGGTGAAGGGTTGGCCTGTGGTGGGGCTAGTGAGTTGCGTCCCTGTTGACAAGGGGTCTTCATCTTAGCAGTTTCAGACACAAGCCAAGCAAGGTGGACACCACTTAGGAGCCGAGGCACCCCGTGTGGTTTTCTGGGTGACCAACAGGCCTCACAACAACAGCAATCCAAGCAAATACTGAAAGGCAGAGACGGCAATTGGCATTTAATAAAAAGAGTAAAGCCAAGAAGTTAAATATCAAGTCTGTGTTATAAGATACCAGCTTTTCTTCAAAACAGAACTGTCTTGTGTTTTTGGCTTGCCGAGGGAAGCCCACCATCAATTTGCTTACTAGCCCTCTCTTTTCCTGTGATGGGTGGGATGCAGTACAGGTTGAAGAACATGCCTCTGATGAATTGGAAGGGTCTTATAGGACTTTTAGGCCCTGAATAATTTGACCTCTTCTATCAATATAACTATTTCCCATCATCTGCTCTTCTCACGGCCCTGAGTTGAGTCTTTTTACTTTTTAATCTCATGTCGCACCCATACACCATCAGCGACTCTCTTGACCCCCACCCTGTTCCCCTTCTTGCCCAGAAGGTCTCTTGATCTCTTCCTCTGTCCTCCATACACCGATCTCCCATCCATGTCCGCAGGCTTCCTCTAAGCTCCACCTTTTCCACTGTTCAAGCCTATTAGAGAATTCTGTCTTTTTCTGAAATTACTCCTGTGGCCACCCTAGAGTCATCCTTGGACTAACAAGGGCAGCTAGTGGAAATACTGACAGTGAGCAAGCATTCTGAGAGAGGCATACGGTGCCTGCGTTTGTCTTATTTTAGCACACTCTCCACTGATTTTGAATTTTTCCTTCCCCTGTATGTGTTCCCCGTGTATTCCCCACCTACGCTCCTATTAAACCCAAATTGCCCTGAGATGCAAACTGCAATGGACAAAGTATGAGTGGGTCAAGAGACATCCGAGAGGCTGAGATGCTGTGGGCAGTGCCAGTTACCCCTGACTGAAACTAGGGCGTTTTAACAGGAGATATTTTTTCCCCCCTCAGTGGTACTCATGATTGAAACCAGGGCCTGTGTGCTGACTACTTTCTTGGCCCATTTTTAAAATTTTTATTTTGGGGCAAAGTCTTGCTAAGTTGTTAAATTGCTCAAGCTGAGCTTGAATTTGGGATCTTCTTGCCTTAGGCTTGTAGAGTGCTGGGATTACAGGCCTTTGCCACTGGATCTGGCTTCTAATAGGATATAGTGAGCAATTTGAGAGGGTTTTCTATATTTGTACGTAACTTTTTAACAATAAAGATAAGTAGCTACTGTGGCAGGTACCCTGCTGTACATTGAAAGAGTACACAGAGGAAGGTTCCAGAGTCCTTGCCCTTTAGCCGTACGCAGTTTCCGCAGCACTTGTTAATAAGATGATGATAATTAACACTACATTGAAGGGTTTCTCAATAACTCATGTTTCTCATTTCACTTAACTTTTTACAAGCCTTTCCGTATGGATATTATTCTTTTTAATGTACACATTAGAAGACTAAGGCAGAAAGATACAGGGCTACATGCTTGGTGAACAGTGGCACTAAGCCTGGAACTCAAACTCACATTTGTTTTCTTTTTTTTAAGATAGGGTCTCTCTCTGTAGCCCGGGCTGGCCCTGAACTCACTGTGGAGCTCAGGCTGGCCTCGGACTCACAGCGATCCTCCTGCCTCAGGCTCCTGAGTGCTGGGATTACTAGGCCCGCACCACCACACTCAATTTATGTGAGGCTGAGGAATCCAACGCAGGTACCTCAGTACTAGCTTGAGAGCTAGCTAGGCGAGCACTTTCCCCGCTGAGCCATTCCTTAAGCCGCGAACTCACATTCTTAATTGCTTTGCAGCTTGGTCTCTGTCATCCTCTGCTCTGGACAGTTCAAATACCAAAATGGCTGTTATGGAGTGTTCATGAAAACTGTTCATGCATGCTTTTTGGGAAAATTTTTACATTTAGAATGACCCAGAAAGAGACCTCGGTTAGTGAAAGAATCCTTGCAAGAATGCGAGGAACAGCTGCTAATGTGAATGCTACTCACAGCACAGAGAGAGTTGCCGGTGAGCTCAGCATAACTCCGTTGGAGCTTGAGGCCAATTCTGACGCCCATCTAGTGCCCCCGCTCCAGAAGGGAAACTGAAGGTGAGGTTCTCCGCTGGTCGAGTGCAGCGCTTACCAGACGGGCTGTTGGGAGAGACTGTGTCCTATAAAATACAACAGAATAAAATCCACATTACCTTAAATACAATGCCAACGGTAATCCTCAGGTCTGTGAAGCTTGGAGAGACATCAGATTTATGCAGCCAAAAGCAAAGCATCATAGAAAAAAAATACCACGTATTAAAAAAAAAAGAAAGAAAGAAAAGAGCAACTCAGATGCCGTGACTGAAGGAAGAGTGATGCTTCATTTGACACTCAGCTTTAAACCTGCCATTCAGAGTGTTTTCTCGTTCGGCAGTTTGTCAGAGCTATGGAGGAAAACACGAGATCGTAAAGATGTTTTGTCGTGTATAATTTGTTTCTTTCATCAATTAAAGCAATTGAGATATAAGTTGTCTGACTATTATGTGCAATCACCAGGCGAGGAGTAAGGAATACAGAGATGAAATTAAATGAAGTGCTCAAATTATTTGTGAGAGTAGAGAACTTTTTTTCTGACTTGTTCACCACAGTCCTGGGCACTCTTGCCCTCACGTCTGTTCTGGATTCTTCTGCCGTGCTGTGCTGTACTTCTAAGACAGCTCAAATGGACTGCGTTGTTTACACTCCTTTATTACCCGGCTCACAAATGAACTTGAGCAAGGAGGAGCACTAATAGAAGATTAAAGAATTTCTGGAAGGAAAAGCCAGATTCTCCCCTCTGAGGGTGGGGGGTACGGGACCCTGCATTAGTCATTTTCTTATTGCTGGGACAAAATACCCAACATCTGCAACTTAGAGGAGGAGAGATTTATTTTTGCTCATGGTTTTCAAAAGATTCAGTCCTTGGTTGTCTGTCTCCAAGAAAGAAAGGCCATAGTGTTATAGAAAGCACCCACGGCAGAAGAAAACTCTTTATTCTGTGGCTGCCAAGCAGCACAGAGAGGAAGAGGAGGAGCTAGCGTTAAGAATCTACCATTCCAGGTCACACCCCCGCTGATCTCTTTAAGTGGGACCCACTTTCTAACAGCAAGTCAGCTGTAAACTCATCAATAAATAAACACACTTTCTCCCAGCTGATGCACCCATTCGGGGCTTCTTTATTGCAGGTATCTCTGCTACCTCGGTCTCTGGCTGGTAGACAGTCTCAGCTGGCATTCGCCTGAGTTCGTATATTCCAGGAGAGCACCATTCTTCAGGCTGCTGGGGGTAGAAACCCAGGTTGGAATAATAGGATGATGAGGCAATTGGTGGTTGAACTTGGGGAAACTGGACATTGCTGTATTGGGAGTATGGTTCCACATCCAGATTCTGACCCAGAGGACCTGCTGGTGGTTCTGTTAGCACACCCGGACAAAAGCAACCACGAGAATCAGTGAGGTAGTTTAGCATAACGGTGAGGAGTGTGGGCTGCGAGATTGGAATGTATGTTTAACTATTATTGTAGCTTGGATCTGGAACGACCCCACCCCCCGAAAGTCTCATGTATTTGAATGTTACAGATTGTCTATGGAACCATGTGCTGTTGGGAGATTGGGGCCTGGTCTGTTGGGGTGGATTGCAGGCAGGTAAATTGGATTACAGATATGTAAGTTGGATCACAGGCATGTAGTGGGGGCTTACCACACCTTCCACACCTGGATCCAGGAGGGGCTGATCCCTGGGGTGAAACCTGGAAGGATACATAAGCTGCCTCCTGCCTTCCTTGGAGGTCTAGGCTCAACTTGCCTTGACCTGGCTTCCTGTTTGTAACGTGGAGGAGCTGAGCTGCCTCCACCTCTGCCTCTGCCATGTACTTACTACCACTGTTGCCGGCTGCCCCCGAATGGATTGTGACCTTCTGAAACTGTGAGCTAAAATAAATCTTTCCTCCCCTAAATTTGTGGATGTCAGGTATTAAGTCACAGCAATGAAAAAGTAACTAGAACAACTATGTAAACTATGAACTATTCATATATAAACTATAAAATACATATTCAACAGTATAAAATTATTTTGATATGTACATTATTAAATGAGAAATTATAAGCTCAGAAAAATTTCTTCAACAGATAGGATAGAGATATATTAGTATATAATGCTCTCACTTAAACTGATAAAAAAATTCAACAACCTATAGATAAAGGAGTAAAGGATATAAACAGGTTTTGGAAATATAAATACAATTGTTTTATAAAGATGTAATATAAAATACAATAGCTTTTGTCAATAATTAAATTCAAATTAAATCTACAAAATAATCCCTTTCATCTTCAAATTTTAGAAGCTTGATATTAGGCAGTATTAAGAAAACAAATATTCTTGGAGGACATGTCAACAATTTCCACCCTTTAAATACCTAGAATAACTTGTCCACCACTACATCAATAAGTTTCTGTTTAAAAAAGTTATATCTATACACTGAAGTATCATGTAGATGTGAAAACGATGATTAGGATTCTCTGTCTGATTATAAGGAAAAGTTTCTTCCGTATGATTCTATTAAAAAAGGTAAATCATAAAACATTAGTATATTCATACAGTTGCTAAAGACACTTTATGCATAAGTATGTATGTTTGTAGGCAAGGTAGATTTCTGTACAACACATGACAAACTGGATAGTAGTGACTATGAGATGTGATATTATTGCATTTTTTTCTGGAGTGTGAGATTGGACAATACTTCCACTTTGTGAATTTTCCCATGACTGTCTGTTACTTTAGTTATTATAAAACAAAATAAAAGCTTTCCAAAAAGAAAAAAAATAAACACACTGGTGGATACAGTCCCCCATGGTCCGGTCATTTTCCAAACACATAAGACTTTTGAGGGAAATTTTAGATCTAAAATCAAGCATAGGGTTTCCTGGCTCCGGTATGTTCTGCAATCAGATTGCCTTGGTTCCAGTGTCCAACAGGGGACACAGACCTTTGGATTCTTGTAACATTCCCCCCTTTGGTCTCTCTCCTCTTGGAATGCCACTGAATTCCTGAAATTACTGATTTCTGGGCTGTTTAGGTATGTCCTATTTGGGCTCTAACCTCTATCACCTGAGTTCCCAACACCCTGTGTTAAATACCTTGTAAGTATTGTAGATGTTCAGGGCTTTCTATTTTAGACCCTGATTAATACAAGTGTCTTATTCCTTGTGTCTTTCGATCGAACAAAGTCCACCACATTTTCATGTTAGAACATGCTGCATGGTTGAATGAAACACCCAAAATGTCCAAGTTTCCATTGAAAATCATTCTTCATACAAGAAGTAGAAAGATTTCCAACTGAATGGATAAAGATGATAGATGTCAACCAGATTAAAAAGATGTTAGAATTATGTGACAAAGATGCTAAAATACCAATCGTAAAAATACTTCTGTGAAAATAAAAGAAACAAAGAAAAAACAGAACATTCCAAAAAAATAGAAAATCTCAGTAAAAAGAATAGAGGTGGAGGACATTAAGAACAAAATGAAACTGTTAGGCCTGAAAAAATAACTGAAATAAGAACCCCAGTAGAATGAAGAGAATAGAGGAAAGAGAGTCAGTGGACTGAAAGAAGAGTAGAAAAGGTCTGATCTGAACGACAGAGAAAACAGGCACAGTGTGTTCAGGCATATATTAAATGATCACATTCACATCATTGCAGTCTCAGAGGACAGGAGGAAAAAGGCAAGGCTTCAAAAACTGCTCGAAGAAATAATGACCTAATAGCTTTCAGATTTGACATGAGACACGTGGGTTCAAAGGGTAAAATTACCTTTACCAATCTCAGCTAGTAAGGAGGCTGAGGCAGAAGGAACACTTCAGTCTGTGAGTTTGAGACCAGCCTGCGCCACATAGTGAGATCCTGTTTCAACAAAAATAGTTTTAAACCAGCAAAAGAAAAGGAAAAATTACATATCAGGGAAAAACAAATGGGTGCCAGAATTTATTAAAAAATGGTGGATAGTGATGAATGCATGAAACAATTTCAAGTATGAAGAAAACATGTCAACCTACAGTCCTGGACCATCAGTGAAAATGTCCTCCAGGGATGACTGAAACATGAATATATTGTCAAAAAAAAAAAAAAAAACCCCAAGGTACTTTGTCAGCAGTAGACTTATTCTTCGTTTTGCAGCAATACTTTTGCACAAGCATTTTCAAATACTGAAACAACCAAGAGCAGGTGGACTAACAGTGCTACATTTTCATCCAAAATGGGCCCGGCCCATGGACTTAATGCAGCTGGTCTACAGTTGGACTCTAGAAAATTTCATTATATCCCCAAATTGTGTATGCAACTTTTTTCCCAATTTGGACTTACTTGATTAATAGACCAATGTTTTTGTCAGGTCCTCAAGCATGCCAAGACTTAAATATGTTTAACCTATAGTACCATCAGTGGTAATATGACCCATGTTGATTCCATATGTTGGCTTCGCTTACTTGACAAGTCTCTTTCTTGTTTGTATTAAGATTGGCCTAAGTAGATGAGCTAGGATAAAGAAATATTCATTTAAGAAGCTAGACATATTATCAATTTAAACTCACTCGTTAGGTAATGGGGAAGTTGAAGTATCTTGGCCTAGATATAGGCGAGGAGCCAGTGAGAAAACCATTTCAGTGACAAGGGGTTAAAAAACCTTAAGAATTTGCTAACACTGAAATAGAAGGTCAAAAGTGTGAGCACAAAGTGGAGGAACAACTGAGTTTCATATTTGCATATAACCATGTATGGCACAGAAACCGCACAAGTTGGGAGCCAGGATGTGAACATGACTTCTATAGCTGAGTAATGTACAAAAACTTTGAGTTTAGCTTTGAATTTTTGCAAGGCATGGTCTTAAGTCTTGGAGCCAATCATATCTAAAGGAAACAAGAAAATTTTTAAATCCCATGTAGCAATTCATACCACAGAATCTCTGTGTTTTCTGGATTCTGGTCTTCCTGTCCCATAAGCACAGCAATGACTGACAGTTTTCTTCCAGCAATTGGTGCTAATGTCTTCTTAACAAAGGCTCCACACAAGCACAGGTGTGGAAAACACACTTTCCTGATAATACTGCACTCTTCTTTCCCAATTTCTACATAATTGTATCTGTTGATGACATTTCTGTAGAGTTTTAGACAGCTGTCACATTGCAGCCATCTGGCAGTCAGTTATGAAGCACACCTCTGACATTATAAGACAATGCATCAGCAGGTAAAGACTAAACAAAAGCTGTTGATGTTATTGTGATGGAGATACGTTGGACCTGAGGGAGTCCTGTTATTAGTATTCTAAAAGAGTTTTTCAACCGAAGCATCCGCTGCCATTGAAAATCACTTTGACTAGATGAAATGTTGCAGTGAGTTGCTTTTTTTGTGGCAAAAATAAAAAAGTAGACGTTAAGTGGCTATGAAATGCCTCCTTTGCCTTTGAACTCATCATGTTATGGCTGTTTTGTTGGTGCTTACCTAATTTCCCTGCTTGCAGTTTTACAATCAGGCTGGCGGATAAATCTGAACTTCTCAGTATGGGCATGAGGCCCTTGTAGTCTAGACCTGATCAGTTTCTAATTGAATTTCCTCAGTCCCCGACAGTAGTTTTATACCATACTTGTGAAGAAATACTGAGCAATCCCTGAGTTCTTGGACTCTTCTCCTTCTTATCTCTGTCTCTATTCATGTAGTTTCTGACTTTTAAAAAGATATTACACTGTTCACCTGAAAATTTGTCCTTCAAACCCCAAATTCCCTAAACACTCAAAATGTACCAAGACATTATTTCTATTCCATGTTCCAGTAGGACATATTCATTTTATTATTGCTATTGTATATATTATAATAATAATCACTCTTGTCATCCTGTTTCATTCAACCATGCAGTATGTTCTAATGTGAAAATGTGGTAGACTCTGTTCGAATAAGGCACTTTATTAATCAGGGTCTAAAATAGAAAACCCTGAATAGTTACAATACAAGGTATTTAACACAGGGTGTTGGGAACTCAGGTGACAGAGGTTAGAACCCAAATAGGACATGTCTAAGCAGCCCAGAAATCAGTAATTTCAGGAATTCAGTGGCATTCCAAGAGGAGAGAGGCCAAAGGGGGGAAATGTTACAGGACTCCAAAGGTCTGCGTCCCCTGTTGGACACTGGAACCAAGGCAATCTGATTGCAGGAACATACGGGAGCCAGGAGGGAACACAGCTCTGCTGGAAACCCTATGCTTGGTTCAGATGTAAAATTTCCCTCAAAAGTCTTAGTATTTCTTCAGTGCTTAATTTATAATAAACAAAAAGAATCTTTTTTTTTTATCAATGAAGGTAACTCAGAAATGAAATTGCAAAATAAAATCTTATTGCATAGGTAGAAAGGTTATAAAACCCTCATGGAATCCTAGAAGATATTTGTAGTGTAATTGAAGTCATCAATATGCAGAAGGGTATGTTTACCATATTATAACACAAATACAAATTATGATCATAGTAGCCTTCAAGTGATTTAACTCTTTTTATAAATAAACTTAATTTAGACAATATCTGAAAATCCCATTTTATATATTTTATTAATTAAAGAAGGATAATTATATCAAGAAGCAATTGCCTTGATGCCTTCTGTTGTTGGTTTCCTGGAATTACAAGCCTAACTGGTTTTAGAGTAGGGCTTCTGTGGGCTAGTTCCTCTGCAATAAAATATTGTTTCATTGAAAGTTGGCTCATCATTGCCTGCCTTTTTATTACTATGCAACCCAATGGTGGATTAAAAATAAGTCAAATGTTATAGTGCTGTATAAATTCCAGCTCTATTTACTGAGCAGGGCCAAAACAGAGATTATAGGATCAAAAGAGCTTCTGCTACTTCCCAGAGTGGCCCTTTGCTATTTTCTGAGCTCTGAGAGCTTTCAGTCATGCCAAGAGCTGGTTGGAAAAGGACCCCAGAAACTTTCCATTCTCCAGGGAGATGATGGAAGACAAAAATGAGAAGCTTCATAAACAGTATGTGAGAAATAAGGGTGAATGCAGGTGCTACCCAAATACACACTAGGACAAAAAGCCTTCAAGGCAGGGGTGGCTAAGGTGACCAGGAATGTTTGGCAAACAGCACTGAATGTTGCTCTGGAGCCAGAGGAGAGTTAAAACAATGTAAAAAAGAGAACAGGATAGGGAGAAAATATTTGATCTTAAGTCCCAGTCATGCCCTCATGTCTCTGAAGAATAAATAAACGTATCCATTTCTACTAGCCTGTGAGAAGTCCTTGCATGCATGTGGTAGAAAGAATCTTAAATATGAGGGATCTGTGTTTATCTTATATTTTTCAAGCAAATACCCTATTTGTTACAAGTCTTGGCTAAGGACTCTAATAAATATTTATAAAAAATTGTGACAGCTGGTGTGTAACTATTACATCACTGAATCGAGGCCCAGAGAACATTAGCTGGACCTTCTCAAAGATAGGGAAACAAAAGACGGACCCCCCAAAAGAAAGACTTCCCTTTCCTACGCTTTACCTGCTGAGAATAATCATAATGTGTCACAGGTAAGGGGGTCAGCTTTGCAGGGACCTAGAGTGCAAGTCCTCTACTTCCCTGACCTCCAGGCAGATGAAACACATTTATACTCTCCGTTTCTCAGTCACTTAACTACCACTTAGGAAAGCCCACTCTAGTGCCATTGCTCCTGTCGCCGCTGCAGAAGGGGACAGTCTTCTGGTACTGATCAGCCGGCACCAGTGACAGAACACAGCAAATTCTCACTCCTGTGTTCTGTCAGCTTTCGCTGAGGTCATTTTAACTCCATAGCCGGTCCTTTTTTCTCAGATTCCCTGTCGGGTAATTTATATTGCACACTAGTTCCTCCTCTTAAAAATACACATACAAAAATTTTCCTTAAAGCAAGACTATGTATTTTTAGTTTAGAGAAATGAAAAAGGGTAATGTAAATTTTCCAGACCAGTATTTCCCGAGGAAACACTTACCCGCCTTTCTTCCTCTTGCCTCTCTGTTTTTCCATATTACAATAATCCCGGAATGGCAGCAATACTCTGGTGTGTGTCACTATTCACCTGGCACTTTTCTCTCGTTGGGCCATTTGATTTGCATGCAATTGCATTATTCCACCGTTCGTATCTCAATTACACTCCGCAAATATTAATGTTGTATCTGTCACAGGCACACTCCAACCATAAAAATAAATATTGGAGGCGAGAAACTTCAAAAGTAATCAAAGAGCTACTTCTCTTGCAACCTTCTTTCATCTTCAAACGTATCCATAGTTCGGTTGGATTGAAGTAGTCTTTACAAAGAAAGCGAAGAAGCAAGAGAAAATCGAATTTAAAGAAGTTTTTGTCTGTGCAATTTCTACGACTGCTTTTCATCCTTTCTTTTTTTCTCTTGATTTCTGCCAGCAATTTCTCCCAACAAGGTATTATTTATAGCACTTTGAAAATTTACAGTGAAACGCAAAGCTGACAAATATATTTGGTTTCATATGATTGATTTTATTTTTCCTACCTGGGGTTACAGAAGTTGAATTTCTAGCGTGGCATCATTCTTTTATTCTGTGTTACCTTGGTCATCTGCTCAGAGCGACAGCAAAAAGTTGCACCTTCAGATTTTAAAATGCATCTCGGTTGTTTTCCTGCACCAAAAGGGACCTTGGAAACCTTCCTTTACACAACGCAGAAAATTGTCTGAGGCCAACACTAAAGTGGCTTAAGGCTGCATCTAGAAATCCTAGGATTCCCTAGGATTCTGCTAAGTTCTTCTTGCCCTCTGCCCCTCCTCATACCCTCTGCACCAAAATAGATTTCTTTCCTCCTTCCTTCCTTCCTTCCTTCCTTCCTTCCTTCCTTCCTTCCTTCCTTCCTCTCTCTCTCTCTCTCTCTCTCTCTCTCTCTCTCTCTCTCTCTCTTTCTTTCCTTCTTTTTGTGGCTACATGGCTAGGTACCACACTGAGAATTTGAAAATGTAGCCCACAGGGGAGGCCCATGGTGGCAGCTGCATCATCTCAGCGCCCAACCCACTTATGAGAGGAACAGAATGCAGGCTTGTTGTTCAGACTGATGTCCTTACTGGAAAACTTGTATCACTCCCAGGATGACTTCCAAATTCTGCCTGTCACAGGCACATAAAAATCACTGCATATTAGAATAAATTACAGCGGCCCTGAGACAGTTAAGCTTTTTTCTACGTAAAATAGGTTTCTTGAAAAATGGTCTCCAAGAGCTCCATGTTGGCGCCCTGTCTTCACACTGCCTGTTCCTGCAGGCGGGATAACAATGCTGGCTTGGATTTGTAGGCAGAGTGGTGGCTATGAACTCTTTTAGCTCATTTATGTTTATTTAATTAGGATGGGATTTATATTTGCTCTTTACTCTCCTTACAAATAGACCAGATTTTTTCCCCTTGCCAGTACCAATTGCTTGGACTGGCTCGAATGTCCAACACTGATGTGGCTTTTGTTCTTGTTTGCTTTAATTTACACTTCCTATCAGTTTCCAAAAGAAAGAAATAAAGGAAGTCTCGTGTAAGATGGACACCAAAGTGTTATCTTCACCATCGTTATTCAACTCGATTCCCACAATGCTTGTCATTCCCAGAAGCCACTGGGGTATTGTTCTCTGCAAACCGTCGTTCTCAACCTACCGTCTGAGGATCTTTGTGGATCCCAAAGAGTCCTTCAGGGTGTGGTTTGCATACTGAGATGCCATTTGTCTTTTCTACTGATGCCCTGTAAGCCTAGGGAGGCACTCCCTAGAGACTGCACACCAAGTAATGACCCAAGAGCTCAAATGAGGAAGCAGAGGTGTCGGAGATATTTGCAAACAAGTACAACATTTCTATTTTTCTCATTCTTTTATTTGGAAAATACACTTACTTTTCCTGAAATGTTCTTTCTTCTCGTAACAGTGGTTTTCTGACATGATTTTAAATTGAGTTAATTAATAAATATTTAAAATTTTCTCAGTTTTGCTTTTAGAGTAAATATTGAGAAAGGCATCCTCAAGGGTTTTGACCATGTGAAAGTGGAACCAAAAATTAGAGAACTGTTGGTCTGAGTTTCCTCGACCCTAATTTAATCTCTTCTTTCAGTGATGTGTTTCACCTTTGGCTGGCTGAATTGTGTTTATAGAAACACAGAAACCCATCTCTGTTTCTTCTATAATCTACCTCTTTCCTTGACCCAGACTCCCTCAGCATATGCTCAGTTTATCTGAGCTCAGAGGGGATGAGAAACTGGAAGACATAGAAGCAGGGGTAGTGAAATTGAGTGAGGACTAGATGTAGCCCACAAAGTGAGTGGCTTTGGTTCCTCTGCCAGTAAAGACAGTTAACATCTCTTTTCCATAAAATAAAAAAGGCAATGAGTTTACTTTCAAGCTGCATTCATTCCCACAGCTCTGTGGTACTGAAGATGTGACATTGTCCCGAGGGGCAAGTGAAGCGGTTGGGAGGTTGGATTTGTTCCTTCTTTGTGTCAACCAATCAACTCTAACCCATGTTCTAGATAAGAGTTGATGGTAAGACTCTATTTGATAAGCAGAGTTTGCACCAAAAATGTTTGGAAGCCACTGGACTAGATGATTTCTAAACATCCTTCCAACTATAACTTGACAAAAAGAAGACATATGTTTTATCTAGTTCTGACATAATGCAATTTTGTCTTCTGTTTTACATTTTCTGACTTATTAAGGGACCTCAAATGAATTTGCAATGGAGGCTGGGCTTAGGTAGTAGGAGAAATTTCCCTGTGCTGTACTTTTGATCTGTCTATCTTCAGTACTAACACAACCCCATGGCTGGCTGGAATTTCACTCCTGCATTTGGCTGCTCCTGTCTTAATGGGGTCCCAGACTTCCAAGAGGCAATTTCTACCTTGATCTGATAGAGTATGTTTGAGTAGCAAATTTAGGAACAAGCTAGAGAAGGTTTTCTCCACTGGAGTTTATGGAACATTTGCTTTGCTGTTGAGATGGGAGGAGGAAAATGAACTGCAAGATCTAAAAAACTATTGAAGTGGAGGATGTATTTATGGATGAATCAGAGCAATAAAATAAGGCAATGAGATAGTAATTTTTTTTTTTTTTTTTACTTTTAAAGAGTCTTCTTATATGGTACCTCCATTTTTTTCTCTTCAACTCAATAAAACACTTAGACAAGATACTTTCTGTACTTGGCAAATTAAAAAATTAAGGCATGGTGATGTGGAACAACTTGTATGAATTTACCAGCGATAAGAGAAGCAGAGTTGTAATGAGAAGACTGTCTCTGATCACCAGAGGTTCTGGCTTGTTTTGTTTTACAACTAGAAGAGTGGATTTTTTCCTCATAGTGGGGAAGGGTACAAAAATGTACTCTCACAACACATAATATTACCTGAAGAAATAATTTTCTTGGGCACTTTTGATTTCATCTCTTGTCCACTTTTCATTTTTACCCTCCCGCCAAATTTTATGTCTGTTCTCTTTTTCCATGTCAGTATCATCTTTTATGTTCTAAGTGAAATAAGTTCAAGTAAGCTATAATTATGATATTTGCAAAGGAAGATTGTGGTTTTCTATTTCCAATTTATTGTTTTAATTACATTTTGAAAAGCTCTAGCAACGGTTTTCATGCTTTATAATTTTAAAGTGTTAAAAATGTACAATCCTCCTATCCTAGATTTCTCAAGGAAGAAGGCAAAACATGGTACATATGTTGGTACATGGTACATGGTACATACAGGGTACAAAACATGTTATATGTTGATGTGAATTCCAAATAAACTAATGTCTTGAATCTATTTTGGGGATACTTTGCCATTTGCCATTTAAACTCCAGCCCTCAGAGATCCTTCTAAAAAGAGCAGCATCTTTGCTGAAAACAAAATCACAAAGTTTTTAATGAAAAAATGTCTACCATAATTTTAAGAGATTTTCCCTATGAATCAAAGCTGTTCCATTTTTAAGATACGCTTTTTAACACAGCTCTCTGTAAATTTATGACACTGTATACTTTGATTTTTTTTTCATGTAATAAGAACTCAATTTTTCACTTGGATCATGGAAAAAGTTGAAAATCAACTACATTATGCAATTCTGATTCCACATCATTTACTGTTCTGCAGAAACTATGAATGGGTTAGTCATTTCTTGCAATTATTAATGACCTTAATATGATCACTTGATGAAAGTCATGCCATTCCAGTCAATTATTTTGGAGGTCTTTGGGGACTTTTTTCTTTTTGGTTTCCTTGGACCAGTTCTACAGTGAGCTAAATTAGTTAATTTATGTCTGCTATTTCAGCTCAAAGTTACATATAACCTATTTTTGTGTGCTTATCTGGGAACAATCCATTATTGACTTAGTTTAGAGTAGACATAATGTACTAATCTTAGTCATCAGAACTATGTCCTACTTGCAGAAATTTTCCATTCACTTTATTTCTCAAATGCACAGACCACTTTGAAAAGTCCTTATCTACAAACAACACAGAGTAGTTTCATCCTCTAAGAATTTATCATAAGCCACTAGAGAATTTGACATATCCTTGTGCATCTAATGTGTCTCTCTGAAGTGAATTTCAGCACTTAGATGATTAAGTGAAATTCATCCAACCATTTACTTGCATAATTTCAAGATCTGTAAGAAAACTGATGGCTCTATTTTGTGAGGGAAAAAAAAAATATGACCTGAATTGCTGATCTGACACAAAACAAAACAGCTTCAAGCTTTGCAAAGGCTTACTGGAATGGATATCAATTATTGTGTCCTTGCTACAACTTTATTTAATTTTCACTGTTATTTTTTTCCTTTTTCCTCCTTGTCTCCTTTCCCATAATCCCTACTGTCCTTTGGTCAACCAACTGCTAAACGTCACGTTCATGTCTTGGAGGGTTCCTAAAACTTCTTGAAACAGAGAGTTACTCTCTTTTCCCTCATGGCTTTTGTTCTTCATTATGATGAGGAAATGTAATCCGAGGGAGGAAAACAAGGAACTGCCTCTGACTGAATCATCTGCCGTCCGAAAAGATTGCTAAGACTTGACCAGAAAGTCATCGTAAGTTTAGAGGGAGTGAAAACAAGGGAAGTGGTTCTTGCTCTACAAAAGTAGTTTGAACTAGGATGTTAACTAGATGTTCAGTTTCCTGTGGTCTTGGTTGAATCCCTGTCAGATAGTCATCATGAATCTGTTCTAGCATTGTACGGTTCTCTGTCCATCTAAACCTAGAAATACCATATGTTGGCCAAGGCAAGGGAGTGTTGACTCAGACAATCAGAAGAGTTTTCTGTTTGTCCTGGGACAGCTTATCATGTGGCGTATCTTAGAAGGTGCCATGGATTCTAGGATAGAACTTTAATTGATTTTTGACTTAAATAATACTAAAATTATTTCGGAATTAAGTTAGTCCAAAGGAGAGAAGTGCTAAACATCAAGTATTGAAGACCTTTAACATCTGGAACATAATAATGTATAGACTTCTATATTTGAAATGGAACACACTTAAACAGAGTTTGGTAGTCAGAGCTCCACAAAGAAACAAAATAGTAAGAGATGTTTATGAGAGAAAGAGAGAGAGAATTTTCTTTTAAGGAATTAATTTATGTGTTTGTAAGGAGATAAGGAGATAAAGAGACAAGAGATTTCAAGAAATTTACTTAAGTCATTACAAGAGGAAAGGAGAGAGAGAGAGAGAGAGAGAGAGAGAGAGAGAGAGAGAGAGAGAGAGATTCTTTCTAGGGAATTGTTTTACACGATCATTAGGTTGGCAAAATCTGTAGGGCCGGCTGACATCTTGGAGACTCAGAAAAGATCTGCTGTTGCATTCTTATCTAAAAAGGGTCTGAAGTAGAATTTCTTTTTTCAGAGGACATCAAAAGAATCTCTATCTTTTCTTTTAAGGCCTTCAACTGATTAGAAGGTAATCTGTTTTACTCAAAATCTACTGATTTACACATTAGTCATACCTGTCTGAAAATTACCTTGAGAGCAACATCTAGACCGAAGTTTCATCAAACACCTGGATACCACAGCCTTGATAAGTTGGCCCGTATCATTCGGTGGAGTTGGGGTTTGGGGCACTGCTGCAGAGACTCATCACAATGCCTTGCGTGAGGGCAAAGCTCTGGCCTTTGCTGTGACTTTGTGCCTTCAGGCATTGGATATAGGCAGTAATGTCAGCTGGTCTGTCATATGGCCATGTGAATGTGGTAAGACACAGTCCTGTAATGATGCCTCCCCCACACACTGTTACCTAACGCATGCCAGAAAGCTGTACTAGCAGTGAACCTGCACTGAGTCAATGTTCACCTTCCTGGAGGCAGAGAATCCAACAGTTTCAAGCATTTGCTTGGCTCCTTGAGTTGCCCTCTGGAACTGAAGACATGACTTCTGCATGGTAATTTTAAGGAGGTAGGTACCTATTTTTGAAGGTGAGGAGTTTCTGGCTCTCTTTTCAAATGAAAGCTTTGAAAGTATATCAATGAAACGGAACAGTAACATTGCTGTGTGCAAATGGGTTCTTCACTTCTAGGCTTCTTTGCCATCACAATTTTAAAGACCCACTGTAAATATAAGAAAAGGTTTTGCTTTCCTGTAGTTCATGTATTGATAATAGAGTATTTTCAGTATTAAACCAAAAAATAAAATAAACTAAAACTTTGATAATTTAAAATAGTGATTGCATAGTCCTGTTTTATGAGCCAAGGGTTTATTGTTTCAACCACTGTATGTGGCCATGTTGGTCCTAATTTATTATTGTATCCTTGGCCAAGTCCAATTATGGGCCTGTTCACAGGCCATAACACATTGTGATAGCGAGCAAGCCTTTTATTTGAAAAGCAGGGCTGTGAACTCAGCAGCCACTTGGGCCTTCTTGTAATGTACGGGAAGGGATAGTACCAAGGATGCGATGAGAAGAGAAACAGCGGACAGCATGGAGATAGGGAGGCCACAGGACAGAATTACTGCTTTGTGATGGATATCTGTGTTGATAGTAAGCTGTCAAAACTCACCCAATTTATATTCAGTAGTCCCCTTTTAAGAGAATAGAGAAGTATTTTAGAAGGCTTCCAAGTAATTGGTTAACATTTTTAAAAATAAAATTTTACCATGCTGTAGGGGTAAAAGTCAGTTCGGGCAAACATAATTTACATAAAACTCAGAATACTGATTAAAATAATGCATTTATTTACATGACTATTTTATAATCATCTCTGAAAGTGCTTTCTTTTCCCAGTCAAGCTCAATGTCAGAATTTGAAACACTGTGATGCTTGTCTTTGTGGAAGAAATTTAACTGTAGTTACAGAAAAACAAGTAGATATAAAAGTCACTTGTAATTAAAATGCAAATGATAACAATAATAACTGAAGCTAATGAATTACTGAATGTTTCTGCCATGTCAGACACAGATCTAAACATTTTACAGTAATCATTTTGTCTTCCCAGTAAACCTCTGTGGTAAATGATTAAATGATACTCTTCTCCTTTCGCAGCTAAATCAAACAGAAGCGTAGGAAATTTGGTAACATAGGATGAAACTGCTAATGAGGGGAGAGTCTGGCCACACACTTGTGTGCCGGTACCCAAACACTTGGAGAAGCTACTTCAGTGAACTTGCTGAACATGCAAGCGTCATGGGCAGGCAATAAGAAGGCAAGAACCATTACACAGTGAGGAACAGGAAAGCCCTGGAGAACTGTGGGGAAAAGTGCTGGGAAAAGACTTCCCAGACAAGCTCGTGGGGCTCATGGGAAGTTGCAGCCAGGAGCGAGGAAAAGTGGAAGAGACAGGTAGTTAACAGTGGGGAGCTCAAGTCGAGTCCAAGCCTGGCACTTGGATCCAACAAGATTAATGGAATCCTCGGGAAGCTCATGAGCACGGGAAGTTTCTAATGGAAACAACTTTGTAGAAATAAGTAATCCTGTACCTCACAACGAGGAGAAGCCATTCTGAGGAGAGGAAAGGATGGTCGGTGCCAGTGCCATTGTCCCTGCGTCCTTTTTGTGGTAGGAAATGAGTTAAGGCTAACATAAAGTCTCTTGCTGCTCGTGAAGGCACCATTTCCCATAAAATGTGCCACCGGCTGCCAGAGCACCTCAGGGAACTTGCAGCGCACAGCAGCATATTTTACATTTTCAAGGAAAACAGGACAGTATTTCATGTTTGTGGAATACAGGGGAATGATTAGCTTAAGAATACTGCGGTTTCAACTTCAGGCTGTGCTGCGTTTTTCACAGTGATGCCGTATCTTTAAGCAGCTGAGGTTTTGGCAGTTGCTGTGATAATGAGCAAGGAGCAGGCGAAATTTCATATGACAGAGAAAGTAGGTGAAGGGGTAGAGTCGATTCTGAAGTTCCAGAAGCTGCACAGTGTGGGAGAGGTAGGGACAACCAACCCACCCTAAGTGGCGCGGGCTGTCTGAGGATGAAGCAGAAGATACTTTACATAGTGTGTGTATGTGTGTGTGTGTGTGTGTGTGTCTGTGTGTGTGTATTGTACTGAAGTCTTGGAATCCCAGTGCCTGTAGATTCAGTGTCTGGTGACTTACCGCTTTCTGGATCATGAATGGCTACTTCTTGCTGTGTCCTCGTGTTGCGGAAGGGAAATCAAGCTCTTTTCAGCCTGTGTCGTAAGCACACTAGCATCCTCGACAGCGTTCACGTCGTTACCTAATCGCTTCCCGCTTTCCAGTGCCGTCACTTTAGATCTGAGTACTCCAACATGCCCAAGAGATGAAGGCTAAGTTAGCACTTGTCTCCAGGTGAGGAGTGTGTTTCAAAGTCTCCTAAATTTGTAATTTCACACAAGTGTGTGTGTGAAACAGAAAAAGTGTTTGCAAACAAGAACTTAGAGAGAGGCGGAGAGAAGCCTTGCAAGTACTTTGGTGGCCTAATGCTAATGGTATTTTAAAAAGGAGTCTTCAGTTTAAAAAGAATGAAGACCTTTCGTCTCACCTCAAATTCTCCTTCCCGCTTCTCATTGGATTTGGCCCATGTTGGTAAAAAATGACATCCCCAATGCACTAGAAAGCTAAGCATCAAGATTTATCCTTTTCTTTCTGTTTTCCTCCCCAGTGGCCACATCACTGAGGCATTAACTCCTGCCATTAACACGGGTTTCAGCCTAGTCCCTTTCTCTTTCCTCCACAGCCATCTCTTGTACAAACCTGCCTTCTCCCTCTCCTAGATCTTAAGGACTACAGAGCTTCTAACAAGTCTTCCTGCATGCACCTTCTTTTCTTTGTGTTCTTAGCAAAGCAGCCTCAGTAATCTTTTGAAAATAGAAATGGAACCAAATACGTTCCTTACTTAAACCATTCAGTAAATTTAGATTTTACTCTATGTTAGAAAAATAATCTAAACTACTACCGTGACAAATAAATCCTGCAGAATTTATTTGGTATTTCTCTGACCTCATCTCTGCATCCTGTGCTCAGACTCTGGGCTCTGAGGTGTCGACTGCTTTGAGATCCCCAGCCTTTCCAGCCCCGGCCTGGGGCGCACCTCCACACATCACTGCAGGGATCTGGCATCTTTCATCATTCAGGTAGCAACTCAACTGTGACTGTCTCAACAAAACTATTATTGACTACACCATTGTAAGCAGACTCCTCTGCGCAATGTTTAACAGAAATGCTCTCATGGCCTGAAATAGTCACAGTTTTTCTTTATTCTTACACTTTTTTTGGACTGGCTGTAGTAAACAGGAAAGCACTGCTAGGTGAGGAGCAATAAATGCCCAGCACCTAGTAGTGTCTCTGCATTCAGTCATTGCTTATAATAATCACAGAATAAATGAATGAACAGAAGATCAAACAGGAGGATGCACTCCATCCCGTCCGCCCATCTCCCCCTCCATCCGTTCTTCCATCCACAATCCATCAGGCACACGCTTGGGATGCGGAGTCAACCTGGAGACACCCCGGTGGGCAGTCTAGTCAGCTCAATTCTCTTGTCCTTGACCCCAAATATAGTGAATACAAATACATTAAGAGTTTAGACTGTTTTCTTTAAAATGCTAGTCTTTTTTGCTTAAATGACTTGAATATTTACTACACGTATGAATTTTACTGAACAAGTCTAAGCTTTGTATTAAAAATACTTTCCTGGAATTTCTAGTTGTAGAAATTGCAACAATAATGTTCACATGAAAGAAAAAGGAACAGGAATTGTTAGAACATCTAGCTCATACGGCACAGAGGTGCTGCAAAGTATTGTTTCAGCTTTCTGAAAATAAACCATATCTCAACCATTTACACTATTAAAAATGTCTTTGTCACTCAAGAACATAGTAAAAAAACTATTTGGTGTGTGAAAATGCTGAGAAATTTATGCAAAAATTCACTGTAGCCGTTAGAAAAAGACTTTGAAACAACATGCACTTACTTGCATGTTGTCAAAGTGTTTGATATTTTAAAAAATTCTTTTAGTCTTAGGAAAATGTAGGTGTAAAGTATCATCAATTTAATGTTTTATAAGTGTATATAAATATTTATTTTCTAAATACTAGGAGTCAGGTCTTACAGTAAACACCAAAGTGAAAACAAAGCCACCTGGACAGATTAGAAATGCCCATGTGTGACAAGATGACGGCATTCTTTAGTGTCACACACAGCCCCTAAGCACTGTAGATGTGTAGCACGGGGCAGAGAGAGCTTTATTTTAATTCTTTTAGCTAGTGAAAATTCCATGGAAAGCATGAGATACTTTTTGTTCTTGAGAAGATTTATTTTGAATATTTTTTTTTAAAAAGATGTTCTATAAGAAGAAATAGACCAAGGAACACAGATTTGTGAAAGTATTGCTAATGGGTACAAAAAGGCAGGAAATTTCATAGGCATTGGTTGGTGGCCTATCTTGGAGGGTGGTCCCAATATTGAGGAATTACCTACAACTGAGGTCCATCTGAGGCATTAGGGATATATCCATATAAATGGTGCTGTCATAGCCGGCCTCCTGTCTTTCTGACTGCTGCTCAGCAGAGGAACACTGAGCCCTTCCCTAGATCTCTTTCTTCTACTTGATCTCAGACACACACACACACGCACACGCACGCACACGCACACACACACACACACACACACACACACACACACACACACACACTATGAGTATCTTCCTCAGCACAAGAGATTCAGTAGGAAGCCCTTGGCTCTTTCCCTGGACTTTTGCTCATAGACCACTGGCCTGGTCGAGGTTGATCTGGATAACTAAAACGCTGGAAAGGAAGTCTCTGAGTGGATGACTAGAGTTTCAGTGATGTAGTACCTACCAAGTGTTTGCCTTAGAAGGATTAGTATCCGTCAGTGGGAGTTTTTCTTCTTCTCTTAACTATTCCAGTAAGAGTGAATTGTTTCAAGGAAAAAGATGAATTCAGGTAAAACTGGTACCAATCTAAGACTGCTGACTGCAACTTTTACTTTAGTGAAGACATAATTTTATCTTCTATTTTATTTCAAATATATTTGATTGAACAGAAAGTGGGAGTTTTGGTATTTCATAAAGATCATTCAAAATTCAAAATAGACTCTTTACAAAATAAAGAATGGTAAACAGCTTTGTGTTTATGCCCTTCAGCATTCAGTCAGAGCGTTCAATTTAATCTTAAAGAAAGCAATTATAATGTAAGTACTTTGAGCCCAGTTTAAGTCAATCGGCAGGAGATGTTACAATGCATACGGTACTATAAAAATAGTTGTGGAGGATTCAAAAAGCTTAATGTATGGTTTCTGCCATCACGAGAAGAGGGGCTATAATCACAGGAAATCCGAAGCTTATAAGGCAATATGCTAAGGGGCTCAGCAATTTAAGTTTAAAGACTGAAAATCTCATTTTAATTGCAAATTACATAACTGCATTTTCATGCTTTACAATAAATGAGATGAGTTCCTTCCCAAATTGTACATCTCTTGGGAAGGCCACTTGGCCTGAGTGAGTCCATGCGGATAGCCAGGGCCCAGCACTTCTGGCGAGAGTGTGGTAATTCTGAAACCATGTATCCTGTATGCACCTTCTGGGTGGACTGAAAAAGTCTGTCTCAACTTAAAGAGCAGAACATGCTATCATTACAGATGACTACATTTTGACAAAAAGGCAAGATGCCACCTTACCAGCACAATGAAAAGAAGTTATGTTTTGCCAATAAATAAATGAGAATTAACTTCTTTGGAGCGGTACACTGGTGTTTCAAAATACACTGGACATTTTAAGTATTTGGGGGGAGGAGCTAAATCTCAGATAAACGGTTATGACAAGACAAGACAACCATTTTGGGATAGATGTTGTAGGATGAGAAAGGTATAGTTAAAGAATAATTTTTGTTAGCTATTATCTTATCGGTGTTGACTTTGATAAATATTGATTCTCATAAGGAAGGGAGCAAAGCCATGCAAGTTAATTCTGTGTTTAAATTATTAAAATGGATAAGAATTTTTCTGGGCAAACTGGATAGCTGTGATTTTAAATATTAGGAGGCTAACTGATGTAATACATTGCTCAAGCTCGAGTTCAACTCACTGCTGAGATTGAAAAATATTCACAAGTGCCCAAGAAGTTGTTTTAAGAAGTGTTTTCCATTTGTTCGCCTTTCTTTGACTCACAGGGAAAAGTATTTGTGTAGAAAAAAGGGATAAGGAGGCACTGGGATGGCACGGGATGAACAAGTTTAGCCCCTTGGCTAGCTTTCCTTCTTTAAAATTTATTCCCATTTAGCGGAGGCTGATGTCCTGAAGAAGGGTCTCTTTTATAAATCCTTTAGGCCTGAAGTGGGCAGTCTCATCAAGATGGGTTTTTCTGATTTTCTTTCCTAAGAACTTGGAATTGAAGGGCTTCTGGGATAGTCAGGAAGTTTTTCTATGGGAATGAATGTTATAAACACTTGAGTTGTAGTCACGGCCATGTAGTCTGTTATACGAAAGGAAAGCAGAGAGAGCTGGTTGTGCAGAGAGAGAAAGGGGAGTGAAGTGTATGCACCGGAAACCTGAGCTCACAGCTGTACACCTACAGTTGCTGGTGACAGAGGCAGCCTGGTGGGAAGGGAAGTTTCACACTTCATGTGGAGTCATGTTGGAGTAGACAGTGGTGTTTCAACGGAAGGCACAGCAAGTGGTGGGGACTTGGAAGTGACATTGAGGTCCAGGTGTGCAAATGCCCAAGGATACTAGTGCTGACAACTTGACTTGTAAATATTTCCTGGGTGGGTACCTTAAGGAACAACTGGGTAAGACTTGCATCCTTGAGATGAGGCTAGGAGTGAGTCACTGAGTTTTGGGCGGCCAGTATTGTACTAGTGATCCCTTTAGTCTCTGTGACTGGATAGGTGTAAAAAAACCTTAAAACCGTATCAGAGCAAGGGATTATATTTTTAAGGCAGTTGCTGTTTAAGTGGGAAGCAAAGACTAAAACATAGAGATTGTTTTTTACTCGGGGATGCTTGTACTTTGGAATAAATGTGACCCAGTTGCCAGATAGCTTTGGAAGATTTGGCTAAATCAATTGCCTTCTCAATACATTATTTGTTCATTTATAAAACGAAGCATCTGCACAAGGTGATTCAAGTGGTGTTTCTAGATTTCAAATCTTTATTTCTGAAGAGCTATGAATATCTTAACTTTCTTTCTTCAGAAACATTTGGAAAAATATTTTGTGGTAGCTAATTCGTTTATTTTGAGATTTTTTCCTGTGCTTGAAATTTATTGCCAGTATGTGTTTTATCATAAATCAACATATGTCACAGTCTTTCTTAGAAGCCAAAGCGCAAAGGGACAATTTTAAAGAGAAATTTCAAGAGTAGGGTCTTTACTATGAATGTTTAAAAAAAAAAGTAAAAGCATTGGGCTGAAATGAATCTTTCCTCTATGAGGTATGGGCCCTGAAAGCTATTATAAACATTCCTCTGGTACATGTCAGTGGCTCTGCATTGGAAAGAAGTAATTTAGCTGTTGTTGAAAATCTGATTTGTGTTTGCTGAAGTATTCCAGGAGCCCCTTTATGGAAACCTTCCTGAAGCTCTTACTAGTGGTGGAAGTGCTCCAATAGAAGCCTGAAAAATGAAAGGTTGCTGAGAGCCTGGGAAGAAAGGGGATAATAAATACACCTAAATCTTCCAGCGGCTACAGAACATTATGCTCTCCATAAATCCTGGCGTGCCAGAGGAGTCAAAAGAAAACAAAAGTGGAGACACAAGAGGGCAGAAAAAAATGATTTCCACTGGAGAAACAACATGAATCAGAAGCAGTGCCAAGAGGCTATCGTACACGGAGTCATGGGCTGGGGTAGGAACAGCCTTGGGAGAGCCTTAAAGGAGGCTCAGTGTGTTTAGGATGATCCCCGTTCTGCGTTAAATACCCCAGACCTTCTTTCCCGAGACAGAATTTTTGTGCGTGTTAAAGGGCTGTCTCAGAGGCATGGAAGGGTCTGGAAAATAAATTGCAAAAGCTCAGCTTCCACTGTAGGGCCGGCGTTTCTCGGTAGGTTGAATTAGTCTCTTTGCTAGGGACACGCTTTTCAGATCTCCTATAAAAATAGAAGTCTATCGTTTAAAAGCTAAACATATTAGAAATTAAGTGAAGCATGAAAAAGAGGTAACAAAAAGAAATGAAGAGGGAAAAGAGGAACACTTAGAATGCAGAAAAGGTATAGGAGCTCTGCAGGAAACATTTATAGATGTGACTTTTTTTTACAATTAAAGAGATTGCATTCAATGCTGCATATCACGTAGAACAAAGGCCCATCCTTGGGGAAGAGAGTGAAGATTTTTTATACTTAGGATGTCAAGAAAGACAGTATCACAGGTCAATTGAAGGTACGGGGGCCTGAGTCAGATGTGGATTTGAATCAGAGATGCCACACTTACTTCTTGTTCTAAGCATCATTTTCCCTTTATTTCCAAAGTGACCCCATGTCAAAGGATTGCAGTGACAGCAAACAAGAAGTTTTCAGATCCTCGTATGAGATTGGTACTTGTCTTTGTGTGCCTGGCTTGTTTCCCTTAGCATAATACTCTCCAGTTCTATGCATGTTGCAGCAGAAGACAAGATTTCATCATTTTTATGGCGCAATAGAATTCTGTTGTGTACATGTACTATAATTTTTTTATCCATTCCTCCCTCGTCAGCCACTTTGGTCATATCCAGTTTGGGCTGCTGTGAACACAGCAGTGCCGATGTCTCCTTGACATGTGGATTTCATTTTTTCAGATACATACCCTGTAGTGCAGTTTGTGGATCACATAATAGTTCTATTTTAATTGTTTGAGAAAACTCTCTAGGGGCTGGAGGAATGGCTCAGTGGTTAAAGCGCTTGAGCAAGTGCTAAGCCAAGCGCTAAGTACCTGAGTTCGATTCCCCAGGACCACATAAGCTGGGCGTGGTGGTGCACGCCTGTAATTCCAGCACTCGGGAGGCTGAGACAGGAGGCTTGCTGTGAGTCCAAGGCCAGCCTGGGCTTGGAAGTAAATTCAGGACCAGCCTGGACCACAGAGCGAGACCCTGTCTCAAAAAAAGAGAGAAAACTCTCCATTGTTTTCCATAATGTTTGTACGAATTTACATAACATGCAAGGGTTCCCTCTGAGCCACGTCCTCAGCAGCACTTGTTACCTTTAGTCTTGACAATAACCACTTGTACTGGGGTGAGGAGATACCTTGTGAATAGTTTTCATCTGTATCTCCTTGCTTGTTAGTGATGTTGAGCGCTATTCATATAATATTGGTCATACGAATGCCTGTCTTTGGAGAAGTGCCAGCTTAAGTTTTTTGCCTCATTTTAAGGTTGGATTATTTGGCTCTTGTTACCGAGTCTTTGGAGTTTCTTACATATTCTGGATGTCAATTGTTTGTCATCATTGCTTCTCGGCCTTTTGGCTCAGATCAAGTGAAATTGCTTGTCATGTGTAGAGTCTGCAATACTTTCTCTCAGTGTGTTTCAGTGAACTGGCTTTTTTTTTCCTTTGCTATGCAGAAGCTTTTTTACTTTTCTGTAACCCCATGCTTTATGTTTGCTTTTCTTTTCTGTGTTGTTGGAGTCTTCTAAAAAAAAAAACAAAATAAAACTTTGCTCATTCAATGGCCTGAGTCGTTTCTTTTATGTTTTCTTCTAGTGGTTTCATAATTTTAGCTCTTACATTTAAATCTTCCATCCACCTTGAGTTGCTTTGTGTAACTGGTGAGGTATACAGTATAGTTTCATTCTTCTGCATGGAACAACTTTTTGAGAAGACGGTTCTTTCTCTGGTTCATGCTTTCTTTAGCACCTTTGATGAAAATTAGATGCTTGAGGTCACTTCCAGGTTCTTTCTATTTTACTGGACACATACTGCTGGTTCCATAGTGAGCATTCTTTGCTCATTATCTTAATTTATTTTTAAAACTAACATCTGCTGTAAATATTGTTAAACCCGTTTTACATAAGAAGTGTCCCATGGGCAGAAAGTTTGAGTCTCTTGCCAAATGGGACTTTGAGTCCAGTGCACTTTGGCACAGGTGGTATTTTGACAGGAGAAATCGTAGTGAAATTAGACCACATGACCATGGCAGCTGCTTCATGACCCCTTCCAAGGCGGTGTCACACGGCACTGGAAATACCACTTCAGCAGTGGTCCTCCTGGTGGTGGCCCTTGAGTGCAAGGCTTCCTTTTCTTCCAGTGCCATTCAGCCTGATCTCCGAGCTAGTCCCTGAGTGAATACCCTCCCTCGCAACAGAATTAATGTGAGACTTCACATCAGGAAGTAATAATTCAAAAGAAATTCAGAAGATTTTGAAAGCTCCCATACCATGATCTTCATCTGCCACACACAGGAATGCTCAGCAAGCCACCCTGTCGCCAGGATGAGTGGTTAGTTGACACCAGTCCCTGTTGCCAGCTTGCAGCACAGACACTGGGGGAACAGGCCTTTGTACTAGACTTGGCTACTGGTTTCCTTTTCTTTCCTTTTCTTGAGACAGAGTCTCACTCTGTGGCCTAGGCTGGTCCTGAACTGACTATGTAGCCCAAGGCTGGCATGGACTCACAGCAATCCTCCTGCCTCAGCCTCCCGACTGCTGGGATTATAGATGTGCGCCACCCTGTCCGGCTTTATATGTTGCTGGGGAACCGAACTCAGGGCCTTGAGTTTGATAGGCGGATGCTTTAACTGGTACGCCATTTCTCCTGGGCTTGCCTAATTGCCTAATGTTTTTACCTGTGATTTCCAGAGTTGAGTTTTTCAGGGTGACTTCTTCCGAGTCACTCGGTTTTGTTTTGTTTTGTTTTTGGTACCTCCTACAGAGCTACTATACATTGTACAAAGCCATGGTGTTTGTCCCAAGGACTTTATAGACTACTCCAAAAGAAGGTCAGAAACAGTTGTTTTGTCTCTAATAATCTGGGACTGCTTTTAAAAAAATCTCTTTCAACTAGTTTTTAATCCATACAACTATCAAAACAAATCGCAGAGAATGGTACATTTTAAATTTTTATTAGATATTACAACAACCTGAAATGATATGAGACTGAGGGAGATCTGAGATATCAGTAAAGAATGATTCTGAGTTGCTTTTCTGGCCTTCTTAATTGACAGAAGCAGCAAAAATTTTAAAGGCTTGTTACTGAAACCCTAACTTAAAACACAAAGCCTTGCACATAGTCTTGGATCCACACTAAGCAGCTGTGTAGTCTTAAACAAATCACTTAACCCATCTGCATCTTAATAGATATTCTTTTCAATAAAATACAGACCTATAGTGTATGAGAAGTTATACACCTATTACGTTTCTTTTCAGCTGTAACTAAGTGCTTCTGGAACTACTGTCCCAGAAACACTTAATTTTAATCATTCTGGCAGATACGTGAACTTAGCTGCTGGTGCAACTTCAGGTCTTTATTGAAGCTTCAAGTCTTTGCAAAGTATAGCAAGTTTGGGCTTTGCGGCAGGGAAGCACAGGAGGTGGGTGTCTCTGATCAATGCCACCTGGCTCCACGGGTGGCCTGTGAGAGCCCTTAAATTACCTCACTGCACAAGAGGTCAGACACATCTAACAACAATCATAGCTTAATGAAAAGAGGTGCAGAACTGGAGAGCGCTACTCCCTGCCCCGATGCTAATGTGGAATAATACTTAGGCCTGCTATCCACACTGCTGGTGTGGCATTTCTCCCTGCACCAAAAGGGATGAGTCATATCAATTCTAATCACTTTATCAGATTGCTACATCATCCCCACTGTCTTTGCACTGTTTCCAGATAGCAAGATTTCATGTACTCAGAGTTAATATGTCACTCACTGGCCAAATGATTAGTCTAAAAGGAAAACCCTTAGCTTGCCAGGTCTCCACGCAAAAACCTTCGCTGGCTCCCACCACTTGGTGGGGGGTGATCTTAAAGATCCGAGGTGCCTGCACAAGTTGGGATACTGGCCACTCACGGGGTGGTTTAGACTCGGCGCCTGCTGGCCATGCCGCCCTTGATGGCGTCCTCACGTCCTTCGTACCCCCCAATCTCTCTGTTCTGTTTCTCTAGGCAGCTCTGTGAGGTGTCCCCCAGTGGTTTGGTGGGTCAGCCTGGGGCTTCAATTCCTCTCTGTTGCCATTCAACGTCCGGCATCTGCTGCAGAGCTGCCCCGCAGTGCCACGGCCGCTCGGCTTACAGAAGCACCCCAAGCCTCGTCTCCGTTGCTTTGCCTCTGCTGTCCAGTCCACCTAAATTGCAGGCACCCGATTCCGCTGCATTTGCGGGCTGCGGTCACAACTGCCAAGCCCTGGGTTGCCATCTGTGGTCCTCAATAGTTTGTCCCCAGTCTACTCCATGCATCATGCTTACCCCATCCCGTGAGGATTTTGGGCTCAGGCCAAAATATCTTTCTTAGAACATCCTCCTTGCTTACAACAAGCCTCTATCTTTCTCCTCTTTCGCACTTGTCAAAGTCCTTGCCATCTTGCAAGATTTAATCAAAACCCCACCTGCCAAGAAGGCTTTCCTTAATATCTCATTGAGAAAAAGGAGCCTCGTTTTTTTTTTTTTCAAATGCCATGATTTTTATCCTAAAGGCAAGAATTCAGTCTTATTTTGCGTTCTGGAAATAACACCACTTAGATTAGTTTATTTGCTTAACTCATGTCTCTAAAAGTCCTGATGAAATGTGTATTATTTGGAAGGAAAGGGGGGAAGCAACATAAAAACTATGTTTCTGTTTTAGTTATTAATTTTTGTTAGATTTAGAGATGAGCTGATGAATAAAATATAATCAGAGTCTATTTCTATTCTGTTGCCAGCCCTATTTCACAAATACTTCAAAAGATTCTTTAAAATCTCAAATAAAGAGAACTGAAAAAAATAAGGCAAAGGCTATAAAAGCAATAAGTGATGGCCATACTTCGGAGTCTTTTTTAAATGCTCTGGAGACTAGAACAGTTACGGGATTCTTAGCTGCCTCTTTTCAAAGAAAAGCTCAGGGATATATAAAATTGTTTGAAACATCTCTGCCCTTCAGTCTAAGCAACTGTGATGATGAATGTGGATTGTCACGTTCAGTGGTGCAGGACCTTCTCAGGGATAGCAGAACATCCTTCTGGATATGTCTGAATAGATCAGAGAAGCAAGACCAGGGGTCTGTATGAGTCTCTTACTCTTTCATCCGTGGCATTTTTCTCTGCCTCTGCTTCCCGATTATCAAGAACAAAGAAGCTTTATTCTCTGACACACTTCTCCCGTGATGTTCCTGCCCTGGAACCAGATAACCATAGACTGAGTAACCTGGAGTCCTGAGCCAAGTTAAATCTCTGTTCCTTTATATTGCAGATGTCAGGTGTTTTTCTTACAGTGAGAAAGCTGTGACTACACTGACCAATGAAAACAGCAGAAGGTGACACTGTCACTTGCTAGGCCAATGTTTTAGAGAGTGGCACCTTTCACTTTTGCTCTTGTGCATCTTTACAGATTAAAATTGGGGTATTCCTCTCTGAGAAGGCCCAGACAGTCCTGTAGAGATGCTCACATAAATGGAAAACTATGGGCTTGGCTGAGATACACCACTGAGTCCTGAGACAACAGCCACCACAGACATGATACTCTGTGGACAACCCACCAGGAAGTGGAAATCCACGGCTGGGAAAGCCATTCTGGCTGATGCTGAGGAGTAAGGTCACCTGTCCACACAGGACCTTGTGTCTGTTACATATTGTTTGGCAAAAGGAATAATTATTGTTTTAAATTATTCAGTATTGAAGCTTTGTTAGGTACAGGCACTGAAACATAGCTGCATCAGCTTCTGGTTGAAACTAGAACTGGTTGACTTGATAAAGTTCCCAGTTTCTGTTTTGTGCAATGAAACCTATCAAAAATGTGGATGTTCCTGCATCTGTAATTTATAAACAACACCAAAAGGGCCTGCCTTACCTCTTGGTGAAATATTTACAAATTATTATTGCTTTAGTTTCTCTGATGCAGTCTACAAGTCGTAAGGGGTCATACTTGCCATTAAGTAATTCCCAATGAAGACTTTCCACCCTGCTGTCATGATAGAACATAATAGAGTTGCTGTTAAAAACGAGGTTGGAAGAGCTCAATTATTTCATTTAAGAGAATGCTTGAGTGCTAACATTGGGCAGAGTCTTACACTTACAAGCACTTAGGTCCTCAGCAAATGGTGATCATGTACAGGTACAATATGGATTTTTGTGGGTATGGTGGTTACAGAGAAGATACTTTTCCTGTCTCCTGGAGCTTACATTTGGGTCAAGAGATACATAGCAAACAATAATGGGAATAAACCAACAGCAAACTACACAACAGATAACTATATTGCAACAATTTTGCTCAGAGCTGTGGAGATTGTATTAGAGGGAACATCAGAAGAACCGAATTTGAACTTGGCAGTACAAGACAACATCCCTGGTAAGTTGTGCAAATGAGTTTTAAAGGACAGATAAGAATTATCCAGGTGGAAAGAGGCTAGGTCTTCTTTTCAGTGAGAAAACAGCCCTGGAGGTGCTAGGTAGGAAGGAACATTAAACCCAGCTTCACCAAGAGAAATTTTCTGTCCAGAGCAAAGTGACAACACCAGGGAGTAGGGAGGGGATAAGATTGCCTGGGGTATCTGCAGCCTGATCACAAAGACATTTAGATCAATGTTAATCCTAAAATTGAAGTGGTATCCATGTCCAGCTTTCTGAAGTGAAATGATCATATTGATGTTTTAAGAGACAAATCTCAAGAAGAAAAGTTTGGAGGATTGTAAAAAAGACACTAGACAAAAACTAAAAGGGATCAACAGGAGAGGAAGTTGGGGAGACAGCGCTACCTGTTTCCACAGAGGCTTCCTTTCAGATGTTTTGCAGAAGTGAGGTTCTAAGTGACTCTGAGTCCCAGATAATTAAGACTTTCTTTCCTCCCTTGGCACTAACGCTGCATCAGACTGTGACAGTTCCCCGGAATTCTTTCTGATTCTTACGGTGGGGACAAGTGTGTGACAAGGAACAGGTGGAAAAGGATGGATAGTGAGTTGGTCTTTCCCTCCACACAAAGCTAGGCAAGTAGCAGACAACATCTTGCTCACCAATAAAGAAATGGAACAGATTATTCCGTACGTGGCACTTTTTTTTTTTTTCAGTAGCAAACTAATCAACGTCCTGCTGTGGTGGCAAGAGAGGCTGAATTGCCGAACCTGCTGCCTTTCAGATGAGAGAAAACTGAACACCTGCCCGCAGGCCCATAAATAACCGAGAGTTATCTTCCCTGAGGACGGGGTCGTTGGTCCTAAGGTTTCCACCAAATGCTAACTTCATGATTACACGATGTCTGAGTAAATTACCATTGTAATCTCAGGAAAAGAGTTTTGGTTTGGCAGGAGCAAAAACGTATTTTAAGAAAGTTTAAGCTTATTCCTGAACTAGATCTTCTAACTGAACACCTACAAGTGCACAAATTCACAAAAGGATGCCTTCCTACAACTGCTCATCTGCTTTTGAACTTCAATATGCCCACTTCACATGTATTTTCATGTTGGGAAATCAAATTTATAATTATTATCAATTTAATCTTACTAGTACTTAAATACACATTATGAAATGTGGCATCATCTCTAAAAGTACAGGAGCAGTTAGTCTTCTTCCTTTGGGTAGCTTTTTACAAATTACCTTTGTTTTTCCTAAACCTGCATTTCTAGTGAAATTATTTCTGTCACTTCCCTGCTCACTATGTAGGATAGATTTGGGGAATCTGTTGCACATGTAGGGATATTCTGCTCTAAAGCCATGAGAGATCCACATAGACTCTATATGTCAGCCTCAGGACTTCTAATCAACTGCTTCCTACTGACCCCTCTTTCAAAATTCTCAAATAACTCTTATTTGTTTAACCAGTTCTGTCGTTATATCTGCCCCTCCTTATCCACAGCATGGATGCACAATTTTGATTCCTTTCAGCTGCACTAATTCATTAGTGGTGTTTCATTCAAAGCAATGCTCTTTTCCTTCATTCCATTTTTTCACATCTTGAATTTTTGTTCGTATCTGACAAAAGGCCCACATCGTCTATGGAAGCTTATCAGATGCACTGAACTTGCCTAGGTACTGTAGCAGAGAAAATCATACCGTGCTGTCTGTAGGTGGGGATGAAAAGAGAAGGAAGCCAATTCTTCCCCCAGACGCAGGAAGGCTCCATCATTTGATGCTATAGCAGTTGGAGGCAGGAGGCTGAATGTAGAAGTGTTGTTTGGACGTTTGCCTGGAGTGCAGTGAGGGTGCCGTGCCACCCAGGGGAGTCAGTCCTCCTTCACCCTGGGAGGGTCCTGGAGATGCTGTAAATAAAACGAGACCAAAGAACACCTGGAGAAGAAGGGTCATCAGCCCCAAATAGAATTTTTAAACGTATTCTATGAGCATAAAAGAAACTCTGCTGCTCCGTTTATCTGTTTCAAAAAATACTGTGAATCAATCACAGATTCCAGAGGATCTTTTCTATAAAAACCGAACAATCTCAGAGGGGAAAAAATGATTGCTACTGGACAATCCTTGATGAAACAGCCAGATTTCTGCCAAACCTCCCTCTGGAGAAATCTACCACTTTAAAAAGTCCTACCAAGGACATGGGGTTTTCAATTAGCATTTTACTAATTTTGGAAAAGTTCTTTCTTAAGCAACATTAATGAAAACCACTACAGAGGAAAAAAAGTAAATTAAAAAAAAGTTCTTAAAAGGTAAAGCATCAGAAGAATGTTCAGTTTCCTGAAGACAAAGTAGATTCTATTGAATGATAGACTGTTGTAAAAAGAAGAAACAACTAAACTATATGAAAAAAGAAAAAAACTTTTGAAAAACTAATATATGACACCAAATACTGAAAACAAATGTAATTTTGGAATATAATATTGAAGATATGTGTTAGGAAAGCAAAACCAAAACCAAAGACAGACTGGCTGAAGAATCTAAACACATGGGTATTACTTATGCCTCACCCGAGAGGCCCAGTCGCCAAATAATAGGAGTTCTGGAATAATAGACAGTAGAGACAAATTTAGTAATCACAGTGATAATAATAATAATAGTAAGTATTCTTGGTTCAAAAGTCATAGGTTTCCAGCTTCATTGAGCTGAGACTCTTAACATTCTGAGTGGTGTTTTAGTTACTTTTTTGTCACTGTGACTCACTACCCAACATACACAACTTTAGGAAGGAAAGATTTATTTTTGTTCGCAGTTGCAGAAGGTCTCAGTCTATTCATGGGTGGGCAGCTGGGAAACAGTGGAATCACATGTCTAGGCTACAGCCGGGGTTGGGGCCGGAGTTGGAGCTGCGGACACAGAGATCATCGCGGCATGGCGAAACAGAGAAACCTGTGGGGAAGGAAGGAACGAGCACACACCCTTCTGGGTCAAGCCCCAGGCGTCTGCCCCCGCCAGCCAGGCCCCATGTCTCAACACAACACGATATCCATAGGTACATGAGGCTTTTGAGGAACACTCCACATCCAAACCAAGACAAGTGTGAAAAGACTCATAGCTTAAGTTATCGTGATGTTTCAGACGAAGACCTCGAAATCGCCCAAAGGGAATAAAATATCTCATAGACGAGTCCAAGAAACAAAATGGCATTAGACTGCTCAGCAGGAATACATAAAGGAACAAAGGTCTCAAACTTCAAAGAAAAAAAAGAATTCAACCTAGAGATTCTGTGACCAAAAAATTAAAACTTAAAATACAAGTGGTTTTACAAGAAGAACAAAATCTAGATATGTACTGCAGAACATAGGGACTATGGTTGACAATGCAGTGATTGTCCCTTAAAAATAAGAGAATAGAACTCACATTCAATATTCTTAATGTACACAAAAAAAGCACAAGGGCGGGGGGAAGTTGGAGAGCATGAGTCCGTTAATTACCGTCAGCTTGCTGGCGCCTTCTCAGGTGTGCACTGATCTCCAAACTCGTCAAACTGCAAATATTAAGTATATACAATTTCTTTAAGTAAATAACAGTAAATAAATAAGGAAAAATTTATAAAAACTATAAGTGGTCATTATCTGTGGACCATGCATGATCTAAAAATGTTCCCAGGTATACTTTCTCATAGATAGCTATTAGAAATCCTCTTCCTTTTAAAAATTTGCCATTGGAGTTTTTTTTTTGTCATTTTTATATTGAGTTGTAGGAGTCCCTTATATTTTAGCAATTAATTCATTATCATAGATATGGTTGACAGTTATTTTCTTCTGTCCCACAGCTTGCCTTTTCATTCTGCTATCGATTCCTTCTTTGTGCAGAAGTTTTGTAGTTTCATATAGTCCACTGGTCTTTGTTTTAATCCTTCGTGATTTTGGTGTCATAGATCAAAATATATCATGAAATAAAATATATCAAAAATATATCATAATTTTTCCTATAAAATATATCATATTGTGAAATCATTGCCACGATCAATGTCACAATGTTTCTCCTTATTTTTTCTTTAGGATTTTTGCAGTTTGTGTTTAAGTTTTCAACCCATTTGAGTCATTTTTAATATAATGTATATAATGTAAAAGTTTATTTTTTTGTGCATGCATTATTGACCATTTGTTGTAGAGGTGTCCTTTTGTCCATCATATATTCTTGGTCCATTTGGTAAAGACAAGTTGGCCATATATCCATGAATTTATTTCTGGCCGTCTATTTTATGTGATTGGTGTTGGTGTACATGACTCTTTTTATGCCAGCACCACGCTGTTGTGATTCCTGCCATTTTGCTATCTAAAAAGACCCAAAAGTCTATGATGGTGCTTTGCAGAAAAATCAACAGGAAAAGGCAAATCACAATCATGAGTGTGATCATTTTTTCTCAGTCAGAGTGCTATCATGAAAAATTGACAGCAAGTGTGTTGGTGATGTGGGGATAGTGGAACCTCTGTGTACTTCTGGTGGGAGTGTAAGATGTTTCAGCTGCTATGGAAAACAATGGCACGGAGGAGCCTCAAAAAATGAAAAATCAGAAACCATAGGATTCAACAACCTGCATTTGGGGATCTACCTGAAAGAATGGAAGTGACTCTGATTTTCATTGTGGCGCTGTTTACCAAGAGCAAAGTGTGAACAACGTAAGTGCCCTTTAACAAAGGAGAAGAATATGTGTGCATTATCGGCTTTTCCTTTGTGGGATGTATTATTCTGACATTCACAATAAAGGGGGACAGGTTTAATTTGGGTCATGGAAGGAGTGAGGTGGGATTCAGTCCATGGTTGGCTGGTGCCGTGGCAGAAGCATTATGGCAGAGGGGTGCTGTGGAGCAGAGCTGCTTGGTTCATGGCGGTGAGGGAGTAGGTCAGGGGACAGCGGCGGGCAGGAAGCGGGGAGGGACCGTGGAGCAGAGTTCCCAACTACGTGGCACCAGGGTTCAGTTTTGTGGAAGACAATATTTCCATGAATGAGGATTTGGTAAGGGATGATATTATTATCACTGGGTTGGCTCTGTCTCTGATCATCAGGCACTAGATTCTCATAAGAAGTATGTGGCCTAGATCTCCGGCATGCGCAATTGAAAGTAGAGTTCACACTCCTAGGAGAGCCGAATACTGCAACTGCTCCGGCAGGAGGTGGAACTCAGTGTGCAAATGACGAGGAACGGCTGTAAATACAAATGAACTTTCACGCAGTGGCCGCTACTCACACACTGCGGTGCAGCCTGGTTCCTAATGGTCCGTATACCAGCACCATTCTATAGCATGGAGATTGGAGTCCCTAAAGTTTCGTACGTTAGTCCGTTCCCCCATGGATTACCCAGACACACTCAGGAGAATGCAAATCTGCTGGCATTTCTTAACCCTATAAAGTTGTCATGTCAGGGTTAATAAGCTTCTGGCCCTATAATTCTTCTATCGTGCATGCAGTAAAACCAGCATCATGTGCACAATGCTACAGTCTGTTGTCAGTGGAAGCAGTAGCTGAGCTCGGCTGTAGCAACCTCTGAGTGCCTACAGGGCTGGGCATGGTGAAGTGAACCGCGATTCTCTAACAGGCCCTATTTGAGTGAAAGTCTCAGGAACCCTTCTCAAATGGGAAGATGACCCCTTTGTACTCCTGAGCCTGCCGTGGGATCTTGCTGATTTCTGATGTAATAGATCTGTGCTTTTGTACAAAATACTACTTTTTTGTGAACGTGTTAACTCAGTGTATTTCCATATAATATTTCCAAGTCAGACTTAATTACATTTCTTTTTCCCCCATTTTATTGATATGCATAAGTGCAAAACTTAAAGTTGACACTGATCTTGAGCATTTTGTGCACATACGTACCATGGCAAAGTTACAGATCCTTCCCCTCTCTCCTTTCGACCCTCCCTCCACCCCCACCAAAGTTCCCGTTATTTCCCACATTAAGTTCCATGAAATAATTGTGCTCTGGGTTTCTCATAACAGAGGAACCGTTCTAAATTTCACCGTCTGTTTTTGATTCACCTCACTAAGCATGATGGTCTCAAGTTGCCTCCATGTGCCTGCAAAAGCCTCCAACCTATCTGTCTTTGTAGATGAGTAGTAAATATTCCGTTGTGTATAAATACTGCAATGTATCCATTGGTCTGTTGATGCTTACTTTTTAATGGTACTAATTTCTTTAGCAGTCGCATCTCCTTTGTCCCCAACTTTATATATGGTTCCATTTGAGCAAAAATTAAAGATTTTGAAAAGTTTCTCCTCTGTTTTTGCCCTGAGTCTCACTACAAATTTTGCTAAAAGCAGCCAACAGTACCCATGCCACTACCTGCATGTTAGACTGTCTTGAAATTTTACCTGTGAGATTAATTAGTCTACTATCTTTAATTTCAGTTTCTCGTAAAGTCTCAGGATATGGAAAAATATAGAAAAACATCTCTGCCATAGTGTAACACACATGACATCTATTCTGATCGCCAGTGAAGTCTGTCCCCAACTCAAACCTTTCAGCCTGTCCCTTATCATTCACATTCCTATCAGTATCCTGGTCTTATGAGCTCTGCTCAGAATCATCTATCAAATTCTGTTTGTAGCATTCTAGAGATTCTTTAGCCTGCCTTTCTAAACCCTTTGTAGCTCCTGTAAACCAGTTTTAAAGGCTTCTAGAATACATGGTCAGATACAGTAGCAGCAATGACCCAGGGATACCAAATTTCTATATTAATCAGCTTTCTTTTTCCAACAATTTTTATTAATATAGATGCAATATGTAGTATTTACAATGAAATTGAGTATTTTGTGCACACATTTCACATCAACTTTACTATCCCCCCCTGTTTTTGGCCCTCCCATGCCATCGCCATCCCCCAACTCCCACTATCACACCCATTTATTTCTATAGAATGCCTGTGTTCTGAGTTTCCCAAATCAGAGAAACTATACAATATTTAACATATTTAATCTTCTGCATCTGACTCACTACACCACTCACATCCCAGCTCTTTAGCTCAGCTTCCCACCTGCAGACTGGGCTGCAGTGGCCTTATCTTGATGCCTCTTCTCTGGGTCCAGCAGAGCCCTTTATTGGGATGTTGGCCAGAAGTTCTCTTTTTTTCTATGTTTTACTATATCTTGAGATTCCTTAACAAGGCCCCACCCACCAGTCTACATGAGAAAAGAAAAATAACAACATCATTCATCAGGCTAGAAAATGTGAGAAAGAAAAAGAGAGATGTTAAATTTAAACAGTTTTCCTACTGCTGGACGCAAATCCGACACTCACAATGTAAAGGAGGAGAAGTTTACATTAGTTCAAAGTTTTGGAGAATTCAGTTCAAGTCAGGTAGCTGCAAGGCAGGAGCATCATGGCAGAAGAGTAAGAAAACAGAGCTGCTTAGTTCATGACAGCCAAAGGATGGAGGAAGGTGGCAGCACTAAGAAGGAATGGGTGAGGGGCTACACATTGTCCCCAAGGCCACTCCCTCACGACCCACCCCGACATACCAAGGAGCATGCTCTACTAATCTGATACATGTTGATAATCCGGTGAAGCTGATGTAACAGGCTTAACAGGTGCAATGTGCTACGTACACATATTGACCACAGAGTGGTACGAGGCCTTAAACGTTACCCTGTCAGCAACTGGTTTTCACTTCTTTAATATTAGAAAAATATTAGCATGTCAACCACTTCTCCGCCCTAGGAGCACGTCTGTGACAGAAGCCAGATTGTTCCTTTCCACTCATTTCTCCCTATCAAAGAAGCAGACAGATCTTCCCCAATCAACAACAGTCTGAGGCCATTAGACTCCAAAGCCTGACCTACTTTGCTTATACTTCTCTCAAAATGTTTTAGTAAGTATTTTACCATGTTTTTCCATTTTCTAACCTTTCTATTTTATGGATTGAATATTTGGGCTCCTCCTTCCACCAAATGTTTACATTGAAACTCGGCCTCCCCATTGTGAGGATATTAGGATACGGAGCCTTTGAGAATCTTCGGGAGTCATAATGGTGTCTATAAGAGTACCAAAAGATCTTGCTTCTCTGCTCGCTACCATGTGATGATAAGACGAGAAACTGGCCACCTATAGCCTAGATGACGGTCTCACCCAAAACTGATCATCTGGCCCCGCATCCCACATTTCCTCCTTCCAGAGTTGTGAGAAACACATTTCTACAGCCGTACATGGTTCACTCTATGGCCATTTGTAGAGCCCAAACTGACTGGTACATCTGTCAATTGTTGGCAAACTTTTCTTCCCCTTCTGGACAAGATTCTCATCATTAGAATCTTTCCAGATGCGATAAAGTTAAAATAAAATTTTTAGATTGGGTCCTACTCCAATATGACTGAAATTCTAACAAAAAAGGAAATCTGTGCTCCAGCACGGACACACAGAGAGAAGATGATATAGAGTCACAGGGAGAAGAAGGCTATATATCCTCCCGAGGGTGAGTCTTAGACATCTGGACTCTGAAACTGTGTGACAGTAAATTTCTATTGTTAACTTCACCCAATTTGTGATAATCCTAACTATTGTATGTTACATTTTTGGTCTGTGTTACCTGGATGTTAAGATTCAGCTAATAAATTCGAGGTACGGTATTCACACTTTTCTTACCCTAATCCTGTTTTAGAAAAACCAGACTTCTCAATGTACTTGCAGATAGATATCAGTCCTCTTACTTCCAGGCTTTCATTTCTGTTTACTTTTTTCTCACTGTCACCCTGACATGCACTCTTTGAAGTGTCTGTTTTGTGAATTCTACTCTTGGTCCTTCTCATTGTATTACTGGAGACTCTTCTCATTGTATTAATAGAGATGAAGAAAGAGGAAAGAGATCATATAATAGGCCTTAAGGACAGAAAGAATGTTCAAGACTGGGACAACATCTACCTCAGCTCATGAGGAAACAACAGTGGGGTTGGATCTGGAGAATGCCTTGTCCTTAGGGCTATATTTCCTTTGGTGACTTTAGAGAAAGTAGATGGCTGGTTGTCTTAGCTACTTTTTTATTGCTGTGATAAAATATCCAACATGTACAAATTAAGGGAGGAAAGATTTATGCCCATGTCCCACCAAGACAAGTCCCAAGCCATCACCTGTTCCAGCCTGGCCCCACCTCCCAGCAGTACACATTATCCATAGGTACATGAAGCTTTTGGGGGGCACTCCAGATCCATACTACAACACTGGTCTTGTACCACAGACCTGTTTTGTTCACTCTTGTTATAAATTCTTATAAATACTGTCTTATGAAATTCTCATGATGTGGTATGCATTTGAAGAATCTTAATGTGCATAATGACATAAGGCATCTTGAATTTATTATATGTTAACTGCTTAGTGTACAACTATGTATAATTAAATGTTTAGCAGACTTATTCAGAAAATATTTATTGCAGGCATTCTGTGTTCCTGGTATTTAAATCACTTGTGAAAATTTATGATTGTAAAAGTTTTCTGCTGTGTGCATATGAGCAACTCATGCCATCTTGTGAGCCTTATTTTTTTAATATTTGTATAAAATGGCAGTTTTACTAGATTATTTGTGAAGATTTTTAGCTCTAAAATTCTATGGTTTTGTTGTTCATTTCAAATTACAGCCATTTTCTGATTCCAATGTCTGATATCTTTAACTTTGTGCAGAATCTATTATCATGATTAGGCAGTTCAAATGTGGGGCTGGAGGAGTGGCTCAGTGGGTTAAAGTTCTTGCCTAACAAGTGCTAAGTCAAATGCTAAGTACCCAAGTTCCCTTTCCCAGCACACATAAGCAGGGTGTGGTGGTGCACACCTGTAATCCCAGCACTCAGGAAACTGAGGCAGGAGGATTGCTGAGTCCAGGGGCAGCCTGGGCTCCATAGTGAGTTCAGAATCAGCCTGGGCTATAGAGTGGGACCCTGTCTCAATAAATAAACAAAGAAATTTCCACTGTGTGGCTGATTTTTTAATCTGCCATAATGTTGCTCACAGGCATTGCACTGTTAACGTTTTCTAGGTCATAGACTAAATTTGGAAAATGGCAAGATTTTAAGTAGCCACTACTCTAAGATGTAGTACCATTTGCTCTCTTATCCCAAAATAGTACTCCTTAACGTTTACTTCTTCTGACTATGTTATAAACAGTCCACTTACCTTTTCAAAATTAACAGCTATCATGAGCACATTAAAAGGGTACCATTGTGAAATTTGTTTTTACGTTTCTTTCCATTAAAATGTATTATTTTCAGCATCTTGCTGTTTTATTTCTTTACCCCGGTGCTGAACACAATTGCCACAATATTCTTATGACTCGGCTGTAAAGCTCTCCTCCTAGCTGAAAGCCACACTGTATTGTTAACTCCACGAGGTCCAATAACATTTTCCCAAACATGTTGTGACTGTCACCACTGGGGAGCAAGGCTTTTAGGGAAAAGTGTGGAGTTGGTTTGCTACACATTCTTTTCTTTCTTTTCTGCTCTCCTAATTTCAGATAATTATTGAGTTGAAGTTTATTAGCTAATTGTATACATGCTGTGGTATTCAACTACCTTCATTTATGTGGTTGACATTAACTAGAGTTTTCTTCAATATAGGTATTTTCCATCAGATTTGGGAGGTGAAACTGTACTCTAATTGTGGTATTTGGAGGCCCAGTGTGGCTATAACTAGAATTTAATCAGTTGTACTTGTTAGGGAATTATTCCATGCACCTTGGGCAACTACTTTCATTTTTCTCCACCAAGGTATCATTTGGTGAGCCTATACCGAGATGCCCATCGGCCATGGGCATTATTTTATCTGCAACATGGAATAAAGTTCCGATGCAGAGACATAGATCGTGTGAACCAAGTAAACTTGGGCCAAATTAAGTGGTATGGTAACATTTGAGCATTTCTAGTTCTGTTCATTTCACATAGGAGTTTGATTTCAACTAAAATTAATTTGTAACGTGAACATTTTGAAAGCCTTTAGCTAGTTTGTGTTGATTCATTTGTCGCTATAATATAATTTTAAAAGTTGAATTTTTCCCACTTCTCTCAGCAAAGCGTCATGGTATACTTTGTGTGCATGTATGTGTGTGGGGTGGGGGGAGTGTCACTAAGAATAAGATGAGGGCTTTGTACATACTAGGAGGGAACCCTACCACTGAGCTACAACTCCAGTTTTTTTTTTATTACTTTGTTTTCAGACAGGGTCTCACAGAATTTCCAAGGCTGGCCTTAAATTCACAGTCCTCCTGCCCCAAATAATCTCAAATACCTCAGATTATAAATGTGTGCCACCTTTTCCAGCTAGGATACTTTGGTTTTGGTCCCGGATGTCATTTGGTTTAAGGGTCTACCTAAAAGGACTCTTCAGTAGAGATGAAAGTTTATCAGACGTGTCTCAAACATGTTCATCAATTCCTTAAATTTTCCTCAAGTTCCATACTTGCCAGAGAATTAGGGAATTGGGGTTTCATAGAAGGGCTGGTCTTCTGGCAAAGTGTTACATCTAAGACCATGTCCTGAGAACTGCGGAAAAACAAACTCTCAAAAAAATAAAAATAAAAAATAAAAAATAGTCCATGGGTCCTGATGATCAAGTGAAAGAAAACAGTGATTTAAAAGATAGAAGATGCTTTATGATTTTTATGTTGCTTCCCCCTCCATCTTAGTTACTTATTCATTGCTGGAACCGGCCACCTGACATCCACAGCTTAAGGGAGGAAAGGTTTATTTTAGCTCACAGTTTCAGAAGTATTTCACACAGTGCATGCATGGGTAGCCGGCACTGGTGGGAGCCCATGGTAGAAGTCTAGTCAAAAAAAAAAGCTCTTCACAGTATGGCAGAAAGAAAGCCAAGTGAGAGAGAGGAGCAAGTCACGTCTGGTGACTCAAGCGAAGGCCCGACTTTCCTAGGAAGAAGTTGAAACAAGTTTTCTTCTTTCTTTCTAAGTTCACGCTGCCAGTTGGACTAATCACACTCAAGGTAGATGCCCCTTCCTCCCTTAGGGGCCCGCAAATCAATTACACACATGTGAAAGCTCTGTCCTGCCCCCACAAATCTCCAGTCTCGACAAGTTGATACAATCCTTCCAGGTCAATTCCTGAGCATTTGTCGCTGCCAGCTAGGCCGCATCTCCCTACAGCCCATGGTTCTGAAGGTATCTCGCTACATCCAGATACAGGAAGCTTTTGGGAAACTCTGCAGATCCAAACTGTACCACCCACCTCCAACAGCTTTTTTGAGGTGTAATTTACACAATAAACTACACACATTTAGAGCTTATAATTTGATAGTTAGCCTATCCATTAACATCAAAAGATTCTTCATGTAATTCCCCCTCCCACATCTCACCAGCTCCATTCCCATGCCACTACCAATCTGTTCTCAGCCTTGATAGATTGAATTTTCTAGCAGTTGATATTGATTAAATTCAGAACATACTGCTCTTCATTATTAAATTTTAGCATTTGAGAAAATAGCAAACGCAAGAAAGACAATTTTATCTTCTTCTTCTTCCCCCTTCTTCCCTGAAGCAGGCCACAGACTTCACTGACCTTTCCTTGAAGTGGGTCGCAGGACTTTCTTTCCTTAGGTGCCCTCCATAAATCCTCCATCTGGAGGAAAGGAAGACCTTTATCTTTTCAAACTCAGAGGCTCCATGAGCTGAATCTGAACAAAGAGGCCTGGTTCAGTTTCTCCCAGTTATTCTTGTTAAATCACACATCCATTATGCAATCGTTCTTCTGCATCACTGGTCATTTTCCATCAAACCTCCGCATAAAAAATAACGCGGAATTCCTTTTTTTCCTTAGGATTTCAAAACTGAAGTCTCCCGTGTCACCTAAAAAATGTGTGTGTATTTTCTTGTTAATTTGCTCTTTGGTGTAGGAACCTCGGCACAAAAGCGAAATAATATAGTATGCATTTGGCCTTTTTTTTTTTTTTTTACTCAGAATAATCTGGTTTTCACTCATATTACAGTGTGCTTGAGCAGCTCACTGTTTTTTAATTGCTGGGTTAAATTCAACTACATGGATATATCATGATTGTTTACTTCATTCCTCGATTGAGGACAACCAGAACAACAAGGAGTGCTTCAGACCTGGAGCCACAGAAAGTGAATTTTGCTAACAGCCTGAGTTAACTTGGAATAGTATCTTGGGCCTTAGATGAAATTGTCCGTGTCAAACCTTCATTTTAGTCTGATCAGACTCTCAGCAGAAGACTCAGTCAGCCTGTGTCAAAACCCCTGACCTGTGGAAACCGAGAGAAAATAAATTTGTTTTGTGTTAAGCATCTCTGTTGGTAGTAATTTGCTGTCCAGACTGGTAGAAAAAGACTCCCAATGGCAGTTACTCACGAAAGAGGAGAGTTCTCTGGTAGGCTAACAGGCCTGCTCTAGTGCCTGGCAGCGAAAGGAAGTGGAGTACTCAAAGAACTGCAAGAGCGCTATTGGCTGGAGGGCAGGTATCTAGAAAGAAATGATTTGAGGTTTGGCAGGGCAGTCATCAAGCCTTGCACAGAGCTTTGAGCATTTTGTTAGCTCAACTGTCACAAAAGGTTTGACCCACATTCCAGTGTGAAGAACACAAAGGGTGACTGATGCTGTTAGATATGTTTTGTTATAAAGATTATTGTCACTGCCATGTGGAAGATGGACTTTGAAGTGGGCAGTAGTAAATTTAAAAGTCAGTTAAAAAAAGTGTGATGTTGTCTCAGAAGAGTGGACAGGGTGCATTTCTGTATCAGAAGTGGAAAACAGTAAAGAACAATGTTTTTATGTGTGCACTTTTGAGAATTGAATCCAGGGCCTCCACGATAGTATGCATCTTCAGACTTTGTTTTTATAGACATAATCTAGTTAAGTCATTGAATTGCTCAGGCTGGATTGGGACTTTTTATTCTCCTGTCTTAGCTTCCACAATGCTGGGATGGTAGGTGTGTGCCACCAGGCCTGGCATATATTTGAGAAACATTTAAGAAATACCTTGGATACAATTGGCCACAAGGAGATGTGAGATAGATTTACATGAGGCGACTCAAAGCTAAAATGGTAGGTGTGAACTCTGGAAAGACTCACTGGCTTATAGGACGTATTCAATGCTAAGGGAAGTTATAAAATAATCTAAGACACTATAAACCTCGACATTTAATGTTTGCAAAATAATCTTGCAAGTAAGTTAAGAAAACAAAGTAAAGAGTAGAGTGTTTTGAAAAAAAAAAAAACAAATTTTGTGAAGGAGCAAAGAGTGCCCAGAAATAAACTGGAAAGCTATTAATAAGAGGAGGACTGAAGAGGTCAGCTGTGTGGCCAAGCTCTTTGGAATGACTGTTTTGCTGAGATAATGAGAGAGGGGAGACCATGGTAACATGGTAGCGGAGACAGCGTTTTGGAACACGAGAACAAAGGGGGTGGAAAGATGCCAGCTCTGAGGGGAAGGAGGACAGTAAGTATTTATGTTTATTGCTTGCCTGTTTAAAAACAGGAAAGATTTAAATACCATGGAAAAGATCCAGTTAGGCAGTGAGCCATTAGGTAAGTTTTTTTATTGATGTGCTTTGATCACTTAACTTGACTATTTGTTCTTTGGAAAATGATGTAGTTTTTTATTAAAATTGCATGTTTTCATAAGACAGTATATACATATATATAATCTTTTAGTATCTGGCTTAAATTTGAATTAGAATATCTCCAACAAATCAACAAATACACAAAGGCATTTAATAGGTGTTCTGTAGTATGAGTTAATCAATTAGCAAGGTGGTAACTTTTTTATAAGACAAGGTATCACTGTGTAGTCCAGGCTGGTTCTGAACACACTGTGGAGCCCAGGCTGGCTTTGGACTCCTGGCAATCCTCCTGTCTCAGTCTCCAGAGTGCTGGGGTCATAGGTATGTGCCACCACGCCCAGTTTATGTGCTGCCAAGGAATCAGACTCAGGGCTGTGGCCTTTCTAGGCAAGATCTTTAACCACCATGCCATTCCTCTAGCCCCGGCAAGGTGATAACATTTAATAGCAGCCTTTTTCTTCTGAATTCTGCCCCACCATTTACGATAATTATTCGGGGTCTAAAAGAAAAGATCGTTGCTCCTTAGGAGAACAAAACCTAATAGATAGTAGATGAAAAAAAAATGCTGAAAGATTTATTGCATCTTAATGGGAAGAGAAAGTGGAGGAGAATTTCTATTTTCGGTAGTATCATTAAGTCTCACCTTTAAAATTAAATCTTCATTTTAGGAGCACTAAATAATTTTTTTTCTGATGCATATACGAACTACAGCCAAGAAAACTCGATCACAGTTGCCGTTAAAAATCAGGCTGTATCCATGCCATGAAACAAGTTTTCAAGAAAACATGAGAGTCATTTAATAGTTGACTAGTAAGCTTTACATATGAAGTCAGTGTTACCGGTGAAATATTTGGTTAACCTCTATATTCATCCGCCCAGTCCTCTGTCTTCCTCTTGAAATTCCCACACCATTCAGGCAGCAGTCAGGAGTTTCTAGGTGCCTTAGCCTCAGGGCCTGGTAGATATTGTAGAACTGCTGAGTCATTGCTCACTTGGCATTTCAAAATAAACTTGTAACAAGTACAGGAGAACCTATAGCTTTGAAATAAGTTAACCTGGATATTTTGAGTACCAAAGTCAAAAGCTTGCATCATGGGAAGAGTAGATGGGACTGAACTGCACGTGACGAGCTCTGGGAGGCTGCTTCAGGGCTATGTTATCAAAGACCATAACTGTCAAGACTAATAAACCAAGTGGGTGTCAAACTCATTTCTAGATCATTCAGTATCTATCTATTCAGGAATGAATGCTCTGATCATTGTTTGTACTGAGGAAAACTGCTTGTGGCCACCTCGAAACGTTGCTTCAATTTCACCTACTAGAGCACAATGTATTAATTTCTAGCAAGGCGACGGAAAAGTGGACAACTCAGTGGCCTTTTAATACTTTTGCAGAATTGTGAAACCATCATGATAATCTAACTTTAGAGCACTTTAATTACTTTCCCCCAAAAAACCTTCTATCCATTAAGAGTCATTTGTCCCAGCTGTTGACATCCACAGCTACTTTCTGTTTCAATAGGATTTTCTATTCTAGTATCAAATAATAGATAATTTTTTTGTGGCTGGCTACTTTTTGCCCAAGATCCATCGTGCTTTGTTCTATATTAGTACTTACACATGAAAAATATTTTATAGTATGCATAACCATTTCACCTATTATCTCATGGAAATTAGGAACAGCCATTTCATCTTTTTTTGTGTGTGGAGACATACCTTTATTTCTTTTGGGTGTGCACTGTAAAATACATCAACAGCTGCTACTGAGAACTTTATAGATCTGTGGGTTTGGAAGGTTTTTATTCTCCTATTTTCTGCCTCTATATAGACTACTTGGTGTTTTAGCTAAGATTCTTTAAAACAACAATCAGAACAAAGAACCAATGTGATATTCATGCAGGAAGACATTTATTATGAATAATTGGCTCATTTTCATTTTGGAGGCTGAGCGAAGTACCATATCTGCTGCCTACAAGCTAGAAATTCAGGGAAGTCAGTGAGGTGATTTTAACCAAGTCAAAATGTCTGAGAACCAAGGGAGTTAGTGGTATAAATTCTAAATTGTAGCCGGTGAGAAGAGGAAGACCTAGGTCCCAACTTAAGCAAGCAGGGAGAAAGAGAAAAAAAGAAAAGAAAAGAAAAGAAAAAGTGAATTCACCATCTGTCTGCCTATTTGGCTCTATACCTTCTGTAGACTGATGACCACTGTCAGTGGGGATGGTAATCAACTCTACTAATACACAGACTCGTGTTAGTGTTGTCTGGAAACATTCTTACAGAAAAATCCAGAAATGGTGTTTAATTTCTTAACATTGTATGGCACCATCAAATTGATTCACATATAAAATTAATCATCATAAGTGTTTAGTACAAATCAAAATTAGAGTAAAATTGAGCACACAAGTCTTGTACATTTTTGGTACAGATCATTTATGTACTCTCTGGAGAGTTTTATCTGGTTCTACATTAGCACATGTGATCAGTACACAGAAAACTGCAACAAGGTAATTAAAATTAATATAATTCTTAGAAGACATTTAAGAAACTTTACATTAATGAAAGGTTTTATTAAAAATGAATGAATCTTTTGCTAGCTTTCCATCACAAAAATAAAACACATAGGCTGCTAATGAAGTAAAGAGAGATTAATTTTGGTTCATGTTTCTGGAAGTTCAAGTCCAAGATCCAAAAATCCTATTGGTTTGGGGCTCTGGTAAGAAAGGCATGTCATGGTAGGACAATGTGGTCACATCTCAATCCAGGCAGGAGAGAGAAAGAGAGAGAGAGGGAGAGCCAGAGCCAGAGCCAGAAAAAGAAGAGAGAGAGAGAGAGAGAGAGAGAGAGAGAGAGAGAGAGAGAGGGAGAGAGAATCTAGCTCTTTGAATGACTGTCTCCAAAGTCCTTTCACTAGCTCCTCCCTCCTAAACATTTATCTCTTCTCCTTAGTGCCACCATGAGAATCCTGCCTTTAAACTCCAGGCCACTCAACATACAAACCATGTCATCATCCAAAATTAATTTAATGTAAATAAATACATATAAATAGGTAACTGAGAAGTTTTGGAAACAAGTGTTCCAGTGAAGTGTTGTAAAAATATCCTAAAAATTGGATGGGCTCCGGAATAGAAAGACAAGGCTTTGGGTGTCTGTTTTCTCACTTATCTATCGTTTGGCTTTAAGCAAATTAACTTTGTAGCTCTCATTGTCATCATTTCTAAAGCAAGATCAAGTGATGCTTATAATTTAGGAGTGCTGTTAAAATTAAATGAGAAAATATTTTTAAAGATTACATTCAGAACCTTATTCATAATAAGAGCTCAATTAATAGCAGTTATACTTAACTGGGAACACCAATCTTCAATCAAGGTGATCATTGCATTACCCCAAAAAATAGAATTTATATGTGTGATCTCTGATATTAGAACATAATGAACATGATGTTTCTTTTGTTATGAATCTCTTGTATGTGGTAGGGTTACATGTTTGTGTATGTGCATGTGAGTGTATTTCTTCTAACAGATATATACCTATATGTAATATTTATTTATTTATTTATTTATCTTAGAAAAAGTCTGTACCAGAAGAAATGGTGGACTGGATCTTTCATTCTTACATTGGAACAGATCATCTATGGCCCTTGTTTATGAACTCAAGTTATCAATCCTTAAGACCAATCTGATATAGAAAATCAGTACCATTATATGAAAATTCTCTTTTAATTCCTCCGTGTATGTATCTAATAGCATCATGTGGCAATTTCCTTTGGCAAGTGACAAAATTAGGTGGTTTGAGCTCATAGCATACCCAGAGTGTCAAGGCAACAGGAGCTCCTGATGGTCTTCAAAGGTTCAATGCCGGGTCCGGGCCTCTGGGCTTGATGAAGCAATAATCATTTTTTATTGGATTCATTTGCTCCATGCAATTCTTCACCTTGATGACTTTGATGAATTTTGTTTACATAGAAAAAAATAATATTTTTGACAATTTGCTTCTGTAATGTTTCACTGCTACCTTCTTTTGAAAAATGATGTTTGCAATAGCGTAAGTTTCCTTATTATCTGGCTGAGTTGGTTTTTGAGGTCTGTTTTTGGCAAAGGAATTATTTGGGGATAGGTGTCATTACAATAATGTAAAATTATATAATATGTACAACGCAGGTAGAGAAGTAGTTCTAGAAGAGAATAGAACAAACTTTAAATTGCTCTAGAGAAGAAAGTTGAATAGCAGAGGTGGGGATAATTTCAGAGGTTGACAAGAAAGAATTTTAATTGCCATGTATATAATCCTATGTTACTTTGGTTTTGGAACAATGACCTGGCATTACGTTTACAGCTGAAAAGGAAGTGTGTACCTTGAGGAACTCATCTGGCCCCTAGGGCACGTTGTTCACTCCTCAGTGCCCCCTTTCCAGGTCAGCCCTGCTTCCAGCTCTGCATATAAAACATCACCCCAAAGAGGCCTATCTGACTAGATTGCAGAACGCTTCAGTTATTTCCCTCCAGAAAAGGTTTGTGAAATAAAAACATTAGAACGTGGTGATTAAGTAGAAGTCGGTAGTAGTATTACATCCTGAGGCAGAAATTCAATAGCTGTTCTTGATCACGCGTTATGTGCACCTTATCTAGGTACCATCTCCGAGTAAAATGATTCTGATGGAGTATAATTGGCTTAGTCAATGTTTAAAGCGGTAATTTTCCAGCATGGGTGTTTCAGCAGTGGGATCTATCGCGCTCTTACACTTTGAGTAGGAAGTCATGAATTCAGTCTGTGCTTGTTTTTGATTCCCATAATAGGGAGTAGAACACAACGGAATAGGAAGGCCCTGAGGCACTCACTGTTCTGAATAAATACAAATTTTAATTAAAGAAGAAAATCCGTGGTTACTTTCTTATTAATTTGATGTTAGTGTTTATTTTTGTATGCCTCTAAATCAGTTGCTAGACCGCCAAGTCTAAAATGCCATTGCACCTAGTAAAACTCCAGAACGGGTGAGGTGGATCTTGCCCCGGAACTGGCTGCACCAGGCACATTCTCTGGGTAAATATCTCATTCAGCAAATGGTTCTGAGACCTCAAGGGTTTTCTTTCTTCTAAGTTTTGCACTTTTTTTATTCTTCCATCATATAATAATATAGCTATAGTAATTTTAATACAGAACTTCAGCTTTTATAATAATTGTTTTGATAGTTAAATTCTATCAGTTGATTAGAAGAAGAAGATGTCATTATTCTTTATATTATCATAACTTTGGAGACAAACTAATAGAGAGGAGACCTACCTAAACCCATTTTATAGATAAACACTGTTAATTTTTACCTAAATTGCAATTATTCATACTTATGTAAATACAATTCAAAATTATTTTTAAAAATCTTTATTAATTCTAGAGACATTTCTCACATGATAACTATGTATAAAGCAATGCTGAGAGTATTTTAGAATATATGCTTATACTAGGCATCTAATATGTCTCAGGTTCTATTCTAATGCTACAAATACAGCGGTGAATAATACAGATCATTTGAAAGCATGCCTTTTAACCACCATTACATTCTAGATGTGACTTTTGGCATTGGAGTACAGTCATGATCTCTAAATTCTTTAGTCTCTTGGAGGTTGTCTTCTAGCTGATATTGACAAAATATTAATTAAGAAGACTAACAAATATTAAAGATGCAAATATTTGCTAAGAAAATAAAGTAAGATATGTTGTGTTAGTTACTTTCTTGTCACTGTGACTCAATACCTGACATCCACAACTTAAGGAGGAAAGATTTATTGTAGCTTGCAGTTTCGGAAGGTCACAGTCCGTTCACAGGTGGGTGGCTGAATAATAGTGGAAGCACATGGCAGGGCAGGAGTAGGGGCAGGGCCAGAGCCAGAGCTCCAGCAGCAGAGATCCTCACAACATGGTGGTACAGGGAGGGAAAGTGGGAGGAAGGGCGGAGCCAGCACACTCCCCTCCAGGTCAAGCCCATGCCCCTTCCAGCCAGGCCCCACCTCCCAACTCTACACAGTATTTATAGGACCATGAAGCTTTTGGGGGACATTCTAGATCCAAACCTCGGTATATGTAAAGACAGTGATAGGTGTTGAGAGGAAGCAAAGTTCTCTACGTGTGTGTGTGTGTGTGTGTGTGTGTGTGTGTCTGTGTGTGTGTGTGTGTGTATACCAAATTTTAGGTAGGGTGACTTAGGAAAGATAAATGAGGTAAAAGTTTTTATTGATTTGTTTGTGATACATAATAATTACATTAGTCTTGAGGAATTTGTGGATGGCAAAACACGTGAAAGCCACTCTCACATGCATAATGATTACTGCTATGGACGGAGCAGTGATTTAGAGATTCAGGGAGCTGGAAAGCAGACTTCCAAGGACAGAGCCTTGGGGGTGCTCTTGCATTTAGAGTTGGGGATATATTGAAGAACTCAGTAACAGACACTGAGAAGGAATAAAAGTAGAGGAGGAATTCCTGGTGCATGTGGTGTCTTGGAAGTCAAGAAATTATTTTTAAAAGGCAAGAGTAGCCCACATGCCAAATGTCAGTATATCAAATAACATGAGGACTGGTGTGTAGTTTTTTAAAATGACTAACAAGATCAGTGTTACTAGAGTAATGGGCTAAAGCTTAGAGGTAGCTCAAAAGAGAATGTTGTAAGTAGAGGGGAAAGAGAAGTTTAAGGTCTTGAAAGTAGACAACTCTTCCAAGCCATTTTGTTGTTAAAAGAAAGAAAAGAAAGAATGGTCACTAGAGGTGAAAGTCACATCAAGATACAAAATAGAACTATTATAGCATCTATAAATGATATCTTAAAGCATGCTTTTGAACTTTTATCATGTTAATTTGATTATAGTATCTCATATGATTAACAGAAGTTATATCTCAGGGAGGTTACAACTTGTGGAGATATCGCCAGTGGGTGCATTATTACTGGAGGGACCTCATAGCTCATAGCTAAGAGGCTCTCCCAACCAGTGAGTGTGATTTTTACAGTTTGTTTTGAACGAAAAGAAATAGTGCCATTTGTGATGCACTTATAGTACTAGAAAGGGACACTTCATGAGAAAATCAACTGGCAGCAGGCCTTTGTGCTAGAAAGCATCTTGACTTTGTGAAGTGGCAACAGATTGCACATATGTAATGTGATTTTTGACTTAAGTTGAAATTAGAATGTGAGAAAAATGCCACTACGGGGAGAAAATCTTTTCAGGAAGAATTGGACAAAGGAATGCAGAGCTTGTGAATCCTTATTCAATGCAAAGAAGCAGGTTAGAAAGAAGACATGGGCAACGTAGAACCAAAATGATACATGGGGTGGGTTTATTGCTATCTATTATGAGCTGGATGGTATATCCAAAATATATGTAGAATCCTAACCCTCAGAACTTGCCAATGTGTCTTAGCTTGAAAAGGCCACTGTGGACATAAATTGGTTAAGAAGAGGTCACTCTGAAACAGAGCAGCCCTTAACCCCAAAGAGACAAAATGACGCACAGGCCCAAGGAGAGAGTTCCACGTGGTGCAGGAGCAGAGGCGCTGGAAACCAAGATCACCGAGGTTCCCCGCTATCCCCAGAGGCTAACGAGAGGCAAGATAAGATTCTCCTCTGCAGCCTTCAGAAAAAAATGTGGCCCCGTTGACACCTTGACATTGGACTCTGGACTCCGAAACAGTGAAAGATTAATTTTCTGCCTTGCTTTAAGTCACCCAGCTAGTGGTAGTTTGTTACGACAGTCCTGGGACACAAAAACACTGTGTACTGGCTGCTATAGTTTAGAAAATATTTTCTGGTGTTTGAATTTCCTTCTGAGAAAAATTTGTAGTTATGTAGTCATGGATGAGTAGATGATTAACTGTACCAGTTGATGAATCCTACAGTAGTACTCTATTATTAAATATAATGATTAACCATCAACTCTGTGATACTACACGATGTCCATTATCCCAAACCTCCAAAATAACCTATCAGCAATGTATTCTAGCTCCAATCACATAGATGAGAAAACTGGAGTTTAATGGCATAAAAATAATGAGACAGAGTTGTGTTAGATCTGAGTGATTTCTCACTGTTTTATACCTATTTTCAATAAAGCTATAAAAGAAAATAACATGTGGAAAAGTTATCAAAGATGAGAAAAAGTGAGTTTCTTGAAGTCATTCAGTAAGTTTTCTATTACTAACAAGAGACGGTTTAGTAATTTTTTTAACACGGTTTTCTAAAAACATCAACTTCTGCTGCATGATTTATGCTTTTTAAGGTGAAGAGATTCAACCAACAAATCCATTCAGCACCTGTTACATTGGTACATGACTTTCACGAGAGATACTCACACTAAAAGAATTAAATGGTTCTACAAATAAGATTTTCTTAAAACCAGATACCATGGTTTCTAGAAAAATATTTAAAAATTAAAAATAATTTTCTCCTACCCTCAAACAATTAAAAAAGACCAAACTCTCACCAACACATTCACTAAAATGTATCACCTCAAATAAGAAAATTCAGAGTGCTTCAACATTGGACTAAATAAACATGAACAAAAAACCAGGTAAACCAGGCAGGTTTTCCCAGTAGGCCTCTTATATAGATACTCTGGGAATAACTGGGCCCTAAAACACAAAGGAGGAAAAATACATGCTGAGACTTTCAATTACTAGCTCTGAGTATTGCATTTTAGGAATATGGGAAGAAATAAATAGAAATAATTATAAGAGAAAGTGTTTTGTTTAAAAAAAAAAAAACCAGAATATCTTTTTGGTTTAGACACAAGTTTCACACATAGGTGCATGTGTTATAATGTTTAGCTTAATCATCATTTATATCATCTTATGCTATTTTACACATATCAATGTTGGAGAAGGAATAGTAGCTTTTTTTTTTTTTTTTTTAAGGCTCCAGCCTTAATGGTAGAATTTCTCCATTGTCCAACTCTCTTTAATCTGGCCTACTTATACTAGTCTCATATGGCTAACCTCCTGGCCATGGCCATGACCTCAGATGAATTTTATAGGGTAGTCCAAGGAAGGGAAGAATCTTTATCCCCTCATTAAGATGGAGAAGGGATTCAAAGTTAGCTGAGAAAACTGAGTATAGAGGAATGGCGCTTAATTTTTCTGTTTTTTTTTTTCCCCCTCTGTGGTTACATCTAGCCACGTACCTTGGCTGTCTTACCCAAAGAAAGCTGTTTATTTTGAAAAAAAAAAAACACACTTCAATGGATTCAATAAAGCCTAGTCATATTGATAAATGAGAAAAAAATGTGCTTTATGCAATAGACCCGTAATACAGCCTGCTACGGCCTAACAAAGAAACTGCCATGTTTTTTTCTTATGCTAGCAAAACCTATTCGCAATAATAGTAATGTCATACATTATTGTGGAGCACCAAAATCAGGAAGATTAAGCCTAGGTACCAAAGAGAACTGGTTATTGGCTTCGACCCTTTCCACTTACAAGATGATGCCGAGCAAAAGGTCTGATCGCTCTAAGCCTCAGTTTCCTCTAGTGGCTGCTGAGAATTTATAAAAGCAATGAACAGAGTACACAGAAAGTACTAATGTTAGTACATGTGGAAAGCCCACAGTGACAGGAGAGGATTTCTGTCCTTATCTAAGTGGCATTAGACTGTTTCTTAACCACTCTTGGTTTTAGTTTTCTTATTTGTAAAACGTAGGGAATAATATTACCTACTTCACAGAGCTGTTATGAAAATTAAGAATTTATCAAAAGTGCCCTGAACAGTTTTTGATACATGGTAAAGTGGTCAATAAAAGTAAACTACCTTTGTTATTATTGCAATTATTGTTAACAGCAGTGTAACCTCAGCAGCATCATTATTTATTAATGTTATAATAAAATGAGGGTCTAGTTGTGTTCATGGGTAATTGGTATGAAGTGTGAATAGTTTTGTGTGAGAGAAGTTTAGAAAGTTCTGGTTTAAGGGGTACTAACACCCGGAGTGTTTGTTTTCCTTGATAGAATTTCCTTGATACAATTCAAGAGCAGCAAGATTCCAGAGTCTTGTTGAAAAATGACAGTGGAATAAAATCAGAAATCAAAGACAGAATGTGTGGAAATTGACGAAGATGTTTCATTCCATTTTGACTGGATTGTAACTATACTCAATGGCAGAAAATACAGAAGGTGCCATTTTGGTCTTGTTCATTCCTGATGCAAATGTAACTCTTAAAAATTTTTAGACAGGGAACCACTGGGAAGGATGTGATGTATGCATTTATAGAGATAAGTTCCTTAGAAGGTTTCCAGGGGCAATGTGTAAGTTAATATCTTCCCTCAAAAACAGTGTAACAAACGGTTCCATTTGAATGTTCCATAATGGCTAAAGAGGTTGTTGAGAAAAAGTAACTGTCCGATTAGACTTTGGACTAATGAAAACTTGACAGCACTTGTACATCACAAAGAGAATCTAAAACTTTTGGGCTCGTAAAGTATAAAATATTCTCAACAAAAATGTCACTAAATTATAAAATCATTTGCCAACTGAGAGGTGAAATTGGAACTTAAGAACATAGTAGATGTTAAAATTTGTATTTAATTGTGATTTTATTAAGATGTACTCAGCACCAAATTTATTTAGCCACAATCAATGTGGCAAATCAAGATTACATAGATAATAAATGCAAACATTTTAGAAAAATATTCCCACCATGCAGGGTTTTTTTTGAAGTTGACTGAAATTGGAAATTCTTTTCTTGGCAACAATACAAAATTTTCCAGATTGACTTCCTGCATTCACATTTGCCACCTAATAAGCAATCAGGAGATAATTAATAGTCCTGGAATCTTCTAATGTTATACACTTAGTTAAGGTAAAAGGCCTTTCAATTTGCAGGGTTGTAGCTTATAGCAAAGTGACTACCAGTGATATAATATGTAACCAAGGTCAGATTCAGATTAAATCAGGAGAAATACCTTATATTGTGAAAATGTGGGCGAAAGCCAAGGCTGTTCTAGATTAGAACGTGAGTTAGGCTAAGACAGTGTCAAACAATGGGCAACCAAAAAGGTAAAAAGAAGGAGAATGAAGGGAAGAAGAAAGGAAACAGGAAAGAAAAAAGAGAAAGAAAGGGGGTTTTGAGGATTATTGAAGAGCTGACTCACTCCAAGTTTATTTTCTCACCAGCGTTTGAAATTTCCACCATCAATTCCTTGTTTTGACTATAATAATGCCTTGAAAATATGATTTGCTTATCTGGAGCTGAGTTAGCTAAATGGAATGATGAAAATGGACACTTTTCTTCATGAGAAAAGTTTGTTGTCATCTACTACGGAGGAAAGCCAAGGGAGCAGTGGGCGCAGTGTAGGTTGTACCCAGAATAAGGAGCTGCCTGTGGACAGTGGCTCCAGGTGGCTTGTGACACAGGGGAGAATGCTCTGGTACTTGTGTGAGAGGAAGACTTGAGAGTCAGAGGATAACAGACCAGATGCGGAGGTGGATGCAAGTTCCAGGGAATTTGTCACCAGCGTGACAATTTTGTATAAGTGTTTCATTGTAATGTATCACACAACCGTAATCTACAACTTACCACACACCTGTTTTCTATCACAAACCTGTAATCTATAATCCACCAGAAATCTATAATCCACTGCCCCTGACCAGGCCCCATCTTTTAACGGCACGTAATTCCATAAATAATTCATAACACCCCAATACAGGAGGTTTTTGGGAGCATTCCAGATCTAAGCACAGCAAAAGAGTAGGTATTTCCTCTAATTTTCATAGTTGAGGAAATTAAAACTTCAGATTTACTTCATGAAAGGTGTATGGACAGCAAACGACAGAAAAATATTTAAACTAATGTTTGGTCTCAAATCGCCATACTTTCAGGGCAAATGTTTCTTACAGTCTGCCAGAACAAGATAAAGAAATAAGAATTTGTAGGTGCAAAAGACACAGCTATGGCCAATGCAATGCAAAAATCCAAGACCTGATGTCTGAAATTTTGTTTTGTAAGAACGAGAGTGCCTCAGAGAGTAGTATAAAAGGATTGTGAGCATGACACCCAACTCTCACAATGCCTACAATTTGAATTATATGAATGTGAACTATTTTAAGAGGATAAGTTATTTGGTGCGTATGCCTCTCTGAATAAATCACCTTATAATCCTTTCTTTTTGATGGATTTACACCTTTGAAAGGTGTTCAGACAAAAAAGATAGTCTTTTCTCTTCTATTGTTCCCTGCTAAAATAGCACTTCGCTAAATGAATGCAGCTATAGAATCATGAAGAATAAGCGTGACTTTTAAAAGAACAGTCTAGACAATGCTGGAGGAATTGATACAGGTACAGAGCTCGCTGGAGAGATCGCTCTGAAAATTAGATTCCCTTGCTCCTCTTTTCTTTTCCTTCTTTCCCTTTTTAGTTTCTCTTGTTCTTTATTATAGTAATCATTTTTCTATCAGAGATTCATTTTAGTGCTTGCGATTATTTTGCTTCTCATGAATGTGTCATACACATGCAAATTCCTTTTCAAAAGAGGTCGACTAGTAAGCCTTATTAATGAAAACATGAGTTGTGGTAAGCATGTAGAAAACAGATGACGAGTATATTTGTCAACATAGGATAGGTCATGTTATGGCAATATATAAATTCTGATATCCCTAAAATTTTACACATAGAGTTTATTTTTTCATTTACAAACCTTTTTTTGAGACAGGGTCTCTCTCTGTAGCCCAGACTTGTCCTGAACCCTCTCTGGAGCCCAGGGTGGCCTCAGACTCACGACAAACCTTCTGCCTCAGTCTCCTGGGTGCTGGGTCATTTATAAGCTTTCTGGTGGAATTCAGGTGACTCTTCAGAAAATTTTATCCATAGAGCAACAAGGGATCCAGGTAGCTTTCATCTTATTTGTTTTGTTTCTCAAAAGGTGGCCTTCCTGGTCTCTGCCAAAGACGTGATGTTCATCGCCTCTCCTTCCATCCTATTAATCAGAACTCAGCCTTGATGTCCACTTACCACAACATATGCAAAAATTTCCCAAGGCAAAGGAAATCATGTAATAAGTATACAGCATTGCATATTCCAAAACAATGTTATATAAAGAGTAAGTGGATTGCTACAAGAGAGGTTTGCAATTACAAATGTGAATGTAGCCAACTTTAAGAAACACGTAGAATGATCCACATTGCACAAAATGAAACTTTTGAAACCAGAGCTACCTCATCCTATGTAGTTTCCCAGAGTAACTCTTTGTCATCCTCAGAGACAATAACTTCCCTCTGATCGTTCCATCTTGTTAAATCTCAAGCCTTAGCCTAAGGAGGATCTGGTGTGCTCTTTTTTACTAAGACGCAGGCATCAGGAATGTGACCTAGGACAGTTTTCTCTCGTCTTCACATCCCTAAGAAGGTAACAGTTGGAATGTGTCATCTATTCCCTCAAGTAGCATAAGCTTAAGTGATTGCTACTTATTTTAAATCTGCGAACCAAAACCAAAACATATCTGTTTTCCAGATTCTGTGTACTCTGCAAATGTCATCTATACTAGCTCCTTTGAAAAATTAAACAGGACTTCCAGGAGCATATGAGATTGAAAAAAAAAGTCAAAGCAATCTGACTATGAACAAATGACAGTTTTAATTGATATTTGTTTTGTTTATATTTTCTTTACAGAAAAGAAATTTTTCAAGTCTTCTCATTATGATTCACAATTATGCAGAAACGTACACTGTGAAATCAGGAGACGGGGAATGAAATTTTGTTTTCAGTTGAAAGTCATTCATCTTTTTGGAAATTAAACCCCACATCGTCGAACATCCTGAAATCGAAAGGGAAATCAAAACATATCTTGATGCAAATGAAAACGGAAACACTACAAATGAAAATGTGTGGGCCGGTAGACATGTTCTAAGAGAGAGGTTTACAGTGACAAACACCTATGTTAAGAGGGAAGAAAGATCTCAAACAATCTAACTTTAATTAAATGTACAGGATCTAAAGAAAGAAAAACAAAATAAATTCAATGTCTGCAGGAGAGAGGACATAATAAAGATCACATTGGAAATAAACAAAATAAAGAATATGAACACAACAAAAAGCTGAAGAAAATAAGTTAAATTTTGTGAAAAGATAAAATTTGCCAACTTTAAGCTAGACTAAGGGTGGCTGAAAGTGGTGAGCATTTTGATACAGTCACGGGTCATTTGCACTTCTTTTGAGAGATGTCTATACAGCTTTTGCCCATTTCGTTGATTGGATTGCTTGTTCTCTTGGTGCTAAAGTTTTTAAACTCTTTGTTTATTTTAGGTATTAACCTCCTGTCTGATGAAAAGCTGGCAAAGATTTTTCTCCTATCCTTTAGAGTGTCGCCTCACTTGGTTGATTTTGTGTGTGTGTGTTGTGCAGAAACTTTTCTAATTGGATGGAATCTCATTTGCCAATCCTTGCTATTATTTCCTGAACAGTTAGACCCCTGTTCAGAAATTGACCTCCTGTACCAGTACCCGGAAATGTTTCTCCTACAAAATTTCAAGTCTTACATTAAGGTCATTCTTTCATCTGCTTTAAGTTGTTTTTTGCATGGGATGAAAATAAATATACTTTCCTTGTTCTACAGGTAGGTGTCCATTTTTTCCAGCACCACTTATTGAAGAGATTGTCTTTTCTCCAACATACTGCGTTTTCAGCTCCTTTAGCAAGAATCGGAGTTAATAGAAAGATGATTTTCTTCTGTTTCATTGGTCTCAATGTCTATTTTTATGTGAGTACCATGCTGTGTTGTTACAGTGGCTTTATAGTATGTTTTGAAATCACTATTGCAATCCCTCAGCATTGTTCTTTTTGCTCAGGATTGTTTTGGCTACTTGGAATCTTTTGTACTTTTATATGAATTGAAGGGTTGTTTTTTCTAGTTCTGTGAAGAATGTCATTGGTATTTTAATTGGGATTGCAATGAAATTGTAGATTGCTTTCAGCAGTATGGCCACCTTAAAAACGTTATTCATCATGAGCCAGGAACATGAAAGGTCTTTCCATCCTCTGATGATTTTTAGTTTCTTTATTCAGTTATGTAATTTTTTGTTTAAGATATTTCCTCTCTTGGATTAGCTTTATTTCTAATATTTTTTGAGACTGTTACAAATGGATCACATTTCTGATTTTTTTCAACTGGTCCATTATTGACAAAATAAACCTACACATTTTCATGTTTATTTTATATCTCATAATTATGCTAAATTTTATCAATTCTGAGACACTTTACTGAAGTGCTAGTTTTCAAGATATAGAATCAGATTATCTGCAAACAGTGATAATTTGCCTTCTTTTCTTATTTATATCTATTTTATTTCATAGAACGTTTCCATTAAAATAAGGAGATTAAAAAATTCTTCATTACAGCATACTTCAAAAAACTGTCTTTACTGTTCCTTTACAGACAATACGGTTAGATATCATCTTATGTAAGAATTGATTGTCATTAACTCAATTTGGCAAAAAATTTGCCTTTATTACTTTTGACAATGCAGCAAACATTAAATTAAGCAAATTTTTGATGTTTTGTTTGTTAATTTATTTATGTATATTTTAGGCAGGGCCTTCCTCTATAGTCCGGGCTGGTCCTGAACTGGTCCTGTAGCCCAAACTGGCCTCAAATTCACAACTTTCCTCCTGCCTCAGCTTTCTGAGTTCTGGGATGATAGGAAATTGAATTTAGGACCTTGAGCTTGGTAGGCTTTGTAGACAAATATTTTAGCCTCTGCTGTAGTTCTCCAGCCCAGAAATATTTTATAAGTACAACTAAGATACTCAAGGAAATGATTTCTCATTTCATTTCTTTGGAATTTGGTAATTCCATGCTAGATGATTCTTACCACCACAGAAGTCAGCTGGCACGTGATAAGTGACTTTTACAAAATGACTGAATTAAACAGCCTCAGTAAAAGAATGATGGAGCAGAGGAGCAGTGACTGTATCCGAAGTCTTTGCTTTCTGAGTAGATGGCTTAAATAAATAATATTTATTATGGGCCAAAAAATGACATCAAAATTGTTTTTTAAAAAGTGACATTGGTAATGTATGAATGGAAACCAAAGTAGACTGCCAAGACCACCACCACCACCACACCACAACATTTGAATTGTTGAAATCATATTCATTTGGTCTCTAGGCACTGAGTAGAAATACTCATCTATGTCGATGTCAAATAAATGAAGAGTCACGTTGAGTGTTTCTTCTGGGACATGTGGATGACTTTGATCTCCTTCCTCTTTCCTTTTGTTTACATGGTCATGAGACAATAATCTGTAAGAACGGGGAGACGATGAGGCTGAATAGAACAGGTGTGTGATTGGCCCCTGCAGTGGTCACAATCTGGAGGCCTGAGTCAGCTAACTGGGGTGAGGATTAGCACCCGGGAGCCGCTGAAGGATGCGCACCGCCTCTTCCCAGCGGCAGCACGACGTACCACATGCTGCACCCACAGCATCTGATCTGGGAGACTGTAGCACACGCTTGGCTTGAGGTGATGGTGCTTTCCTGAAGGAAAGAGAAGATTAGAGAGGGAGAGAGGGGGAAAAGTCTTGATTATAAGCACTGTGACTAGGATCAGGATAACCACAGTTCAAAGTGTAGCATAAAAGTGTTTTAGTTGTGTCTTTTTTAAAAAACAGACATGAATATGACAGATGTAGCTTTGGCTTGCTTCAAAGTAACCCTTGTTTGGACTAAATCTCACCTCCTTATTTCCTTAGCAATCTAAACGTGTTGAGTAAGATTATGAAAAGAGAAAAGGTACATGCTAAATGAGAATATTATTGCGTATACTTTTAAAGGATATGGGAAGAATGCAGTTCTAAAATTTTCCAAAATAGTGTGAGTCTAAATGCAAATATTAATACTACAAATCTTAGGGAAAATGGGCTTTACTTTTTAACCAAGAGTTGGTGTTCAATATACAATTAGATAAGTCGAGCTATTTCAGGTCAATATGCCCTGGCAAGTCTTTTGTCCAGCCCACCTCAAAATACCTGACTTTCTTCTGAATACCATGCATCTTATAAGTGAAGAATCCACTTATTCTAATTTAAATTAAATTGTAAAAATATAAAGACAGTATTTTTATTTTCTATTGTTTTTGTCTAATCCGGTGAACTTTGTGAACCAAGGTCACCCTCACAGTGGCTGGAATCAATGACCTGGTTGGTGGAGTGGAAAGAGAGCAATTAAATCTTGAGAAACACCACAATTTCAAGAATGGACCAAAGGGAATAAACTTCAAAAAAGATCTGCAGAGACCCAGACAGAAATGGAGACAAAAATAGAAAACTTCTATTTAGTGCAAACCAAAAGAAAAGAATATGTTATAAAGTAGCAATAAGTCAATAGTGTCAAGTGCACCTGAGAAGTCAAGATTCAATAAAATTCACTCATGATTTTGGGGTGTCGTAGAGAGTGGGGATTCAAGGGTGAGATAGATTTTAAGTGAGATAAATGGAAAGATTCTTTCAATTGCGATATTCTTTAAGCTTTTATCATGGAACGATACATTCCTAACTTCACTTACCCTATCAGAAACTAGATGTTGACAGTATTTGCAGGGAAAAAATTGAAAATCCCTTTAAGTAAAGTTATATATTTTCAAAGACATCGGTCAAGTAAAAATCTTTGTATCTTGCCTCTTGTGTTAATAAAATTTCTTTAGCAGGGCTGCTTCTTGCCCTTCCTTTCCGTTGCTACATATACAATCCAACTGTGACTTCTAGGCTGATTCTAAACACCTTTATCCTTTCCCCAATACAGAAAATCAATAGGCCGTGTAGCGTTCTCGTAATGTATGTACTAAATTGTGGCAAAATCTTAATAACCTTTTGGATATTGTGAGAGGTTGTTTTCCATGGCCGAATGGCAGCTATGTCTGTTTTTACCTTGGTAACTGATTCTTGGGCTGATTTGCAATATAGCTCCCATCATGCTTTGGGTTGTTTCACTGCTTTTAAAATGTATTACACTAATCTCTCTGCAGAGTTCTGTGGATGCAGCTGGGTTATGGATGGTCATGCTAGAATTCAAATTCTTAAAACGTAATTGTCTCTCTATTTTTTTCCAAGCTGCATTCCTTTCAGAGTGTTAGGTGGCTGACCTATAACTGATGTCTGTGGGTTATTCAAATGACATGGTGTCCCAAAAATTTGTTAATGTTTTTTAGCTATGACAACTTTTGAGACAGCTTGTACCTGGAAGACAGTGCTTGTGTAGTTTTTCTCATAGCATTAGTTTTAATTCAAATAATATGACAAATTAATCTTGAGCCAATGAATATTTACATTATACTCTACTTTATGTTTTTATTTTTTTGTGTGTACGGTGATCTTTGGGACACCCTGAGTTTGTAGAATTTCTGATTCTCCAGTTCGAGTTGTCCTTGAGTTATTTGTGTGTCCTTCTTTACTAGTTCCTACTGAACAACGCTTGAACATTATTCTTACTCTGTGAATTGTAGGTAGACGTCGGGAGCAGTTGCCTCCTGCTTCTCCTCCGTGTTGTGGCTAGCTGATCTCAAAGAGACACGGGCTGGGGGGATGGAGAGTAACACTGGAACAGGTGTGCTTCTCTTTCTTTTGGCTACTTTATGATGCCTCCCTGAGGTGGCAGCTGGAACTTCTTGCAGCTATCCGGGATGGAGCTACTACTAGCAGCTTTTAAAAATAATAATCTGCACTTGGAGCCGGCATTCCTCAGCAATGACATTCAGTGGCCCCGATCCCTGCAGTTCCCTGCCATCCTCGTGAGTAGGAACCTTTCAAACCTGTAGGGTTTGCTGGTCTTGACGCCTCCCCTGAGGCCGCTGTTGCTGGCATCCTTTGCTCTTGTTTTATTATTATTATTTTTTGGCATTTCTTAGCTCAGTCCCTCACTAGTAAGATAACTCAAAATTTCTCTAAGTCATATCTGAAGATTATTATGAAGAGGTTTTTCCTGAGCTGTTGATATAGTTTATATGACTACGTTCTCTCAAAAATAAAATTTCCAAATTAGTCACATGACTTCATCCTAGAGTTAGGGGGGAAAATCAAGACTTATTACACAGTCACTTTCCTGATTTCCCTTTTAAAAAATATTTATGTGTAGTCTAAAATTAATTTACTTGGGACACACTATGATTTGGATATTGATCTCCACTGTGGAGGTGTTGAGGGGCGGTGGAACTTTTAAGTAGTAAAGCCTAGAAGGAGGTATGAGGTCACTGGGGTATCACCGTGGGAACAGACTAATGGTGGTCTCTAGGAGTAAGCTCTTGAAAGTGCGAGTTGTTACAGCGCAAGAGTCCCCATTCGCGTGGTCCCTTGTCACATGACTGCCTCCTTTCCACTTCTCCACTTCTTGTTGTTTAGCCAGGGTGACTCACCCAAACCTGAATGGGTGGTAATACCCATTATTGGACTTTCATCTTGTGAGCTAAAAAAGCCTAATTAATCTATAAATGCTCAACTATATTTTGTTATAGCAACAAAACAGACTAATGTATTATTAATATTTCATACAGAGTAAAGTAATAATAACACCTAATTTACATGCATGTTATGAGCTCCTGACCTATAGCAAGCATTCTGTGAATTTTAATGTTAAGTTTTTCTCACAATACTCTCAGACCAAAGGAGAAAATACAATTTTTCCTTTTTTTAAACCATTCTGAACTTCCTCATGAGACAAAAATGCCTGATGAACCAGTCTGGTAACTTTATTCCAGTGAAAAGTATACAGTCCCTTAAGGTATTGTTTGGTTTCTGATTAAAAATAATCTCTCAGATTTTCACTCCCTTTCTCCTGTATTCCTCCAAGACAATACCAGATATACGAAAAGAGTGAAATTAATAATTTCTTCACCGCAACTGAGAAGAAATGGTCTAGAGATCTGTATGACTCCCTTGTACTTTTCCCTGGTCTCCATGGTGATGACTTTCTGAAAACTGTTTGGCCTGCTGGTATCCTAGCTCAGGTCTAGGTATTGACTAACCTTTCTCTTCATTTCATTATTTCCCTGTGGAGTGTCCCAAATGACTCAGCCTCCACTGGATCTCACCGGCACTTTGGAAGCCCAGACTCTCTTAAATTACCTGAAGAAAAGAAAAGACTCTCTTTCTTCTTCCTCCTTGTTATTTCACAAGGTCAGAAAGAACACATGTCTTGTGTAATCCCTCCAGAGCCTATTTTTCTTGTTCACCACTTAAGTTTTATGACTAAAAATGAATGCTGGGTTCGACATAGCTATTAACTGGGGAGTATTTCAAAATATTATACCTACTTTATTCTCTTCCTGTTAAAATGTGTACCCCTTTCAAATTCCCAGACCAAGTTCCCAAGAAGGTAGATGTGAGCTCTCAATCAGGCCTACTTCTCTATTCCTGGGTCCTTCTAATTTACCCAGATAATCCTGATTATCAAGTTGCAAGGCTCTTGTCCTCCTCCGGGACGATCTATGCCCCAAGGCTTAGTCTCCTTCCCACCACCTGGTCCATTCCTCTCTCAGTAGTACCATTATAGAGTCAAGGAACCTCTTGAGACTGGGCATCAGTGGGGAATGTGTTGACCCCTTTGCCTATAGGCAACAGCAATTGCAATCTGGCTTCCAAACCCTGCCAGGCCTTTCTTTCCTTGTCAGTCTCTTTTGAGAGAAATGGTTGACCTGTGCTGGGTAATTCAAGGCCAGGTGGTACTGCCATTTGTTTCTACATTAACTGTGAGCTTTCTTTATTGTTGGCTAACAAATATCTTTACATGTTTATTGTTCTCCATGCTATCTCCCATGTTTTTCCTTTCTTGAGTTGAGGAGGGGAGATTAAAGATGGCCTTCATTAATGGACCAAGCACAAAAGACTGACTATATATAAATGGGTGTCTCTCTTATGAAACACACAAAAGTAATAACATTAAAAGGTCGAAACATGAATGGCAGGGTAGAAAGAGAGGCAAAGGTCAGATAGGAACGGAGTGAGCCTCTGGAAAAAGGATGGACATAGACGCTCACTAATTCCCCAAACCCCATGGTTCTAATGTGTTACAGGATTTGGAATTCATGTATTTACAAAAAAGTTAAATTTTATGTCATGTGATTTTTTAGATCAAAATTAAAAACATAAATAAATAAAGTTTGAAAACACAAAAAGATGGTCTTCATTACCCTTCCTGGATCTCAAGGTAAGTAAATGTCGTTCTGAAGTTAGCACAAAGTGAAGAACAGTCCTGAGGAGTTTCCAGGCTGGACAATTCTTCCTGTTCTTTCCCAAGTCCGCACTTGATTCTTCATTGCTGGCTCGTGTTGGTTTTTTCTCCACATGTGTGCGCACGAGCAGTAAGGCCAAACACGGTTGTTTGGATAATGGCACTTCATTTGGTTTCCTAAAATCACTCAGATGCAAGATGGCATTTCGAGAATCACCTATGATTTAGCTCATTTGCAGTAGTTCAAGGAGCTCCTTGCCACACAAATTTACAAGTCTTAAAAACGTTGGGAGATTTTCATTAACGGGAAAATACACTTGTAGCATTCCTCTTATTTGGCTTTTTCTCCTTATTTTTTGATTTCTGGGTAGTTCTCACTTTTGTTGAGTCAACGAGGCGAGGTACACACTGAGGAATTCAAGTCGCTACCCTATTTAACTGAGGGCCAAGCAGCGACCCTTAGGCCAAGGGACTGAGGAAGTCTTCTATTCATGGTCTGTTTTCTCCTTCACTTGGGGACGGTGCTGCTCATTGCCAAGTGCAGCCAAATATAGAAGATATCAGTTCAGGACAAAGATCTAAATTTCTACCCAACTCCATTCATATCTAGAAACAGGGATAGTTGAACCAAAAATACAGGTAGGGGTGAAAGTATTTTTCAGGCACATAAAAAAGACATTGTTGGGATGGAAACGTTGTCAGTCAAGGTCATGAAATGTCCACCGATGGATTTTCTTTTATTCACTATTTTTCCAGAGTCATTCAGTGTTTCAAGCATTAAAAATAAAAATAAGAAATTAAATATAAAATAACATGAAAAAATGGTCTGTGTTAAATTGTCTTAAAAAGAGCCTTGTTTGTTTTTCTTGAGCAGTACCTTAGGTGTCTGGGAGGAGTCTCTGGCTTTCTTTATTGGGACATGAAGGATCCACCCGCTGCTGTTGGTATGTCACCTGGAGTGGCTTACAGAAGACAGAGATCTGTGACCCGGCTATCGTCAAGCCCAGAATAATTTTGTTAACTGCAACATCAGTGGGCACAAGTCACCTTTGTACCCAACAGGCTGGCATCTGACTCTCACAGGGAAACAGCTCCCTTTACATAGATGGTGATTATTTTATCTTTGTTGTCAGTATAGACAAGAAAAATCAGCCACTTTTTATAATCCACCAACACACAATTTTGAACATAAATAACTCAATGATCAATTATTAAATATATTGGGAGATCTTGACTTATCATTTCCACATAATGATGTGCTCGTGAAAGTAACCCTGAAGGCTGATTGTTATTATTTGATAATATAAGAAGAGAATGTTCTTTTGATATTTAAAAAAATCCACATTATCTCACATTTAAACTGATGCAGAACCGTGTCTTTTTCTCAACTCCTGAAGAATGATGTACAATACTGAAGTGTTGGCGTTAGATTAGAAATGGCATATCCATGAACAAAGGTTTTTATTTTTGTGGGCCCACAGTGTATTACATCAAAATAAAGTTTTTCGTGGAGACAAATCTAAGTAGCTTGGTTGGCCACTGAGGTGACACAATATGTGGGAATCATGGTACTCTATCCCAGAACAGTTTGGGCAAACTTCCTCTCAGGAGAAGACAGGGCATGTATGCCACGGTTTAAATACATCCCAGCCTGGTTGTGGAGGCCAGTGCTTTTATGTAAGCAAATAGAAACCCATCTTTGTGGACAGGTCTGGATAAAAATAAATACACAGTAGCACCAAGTCAGCACGCTGGCCTCTCCATGCAGGCTGGCAGGCAGCCCAAGCCTAGCCTGCTGAGAGAGAAAATTGAAAGGAAAAAAATAAAGCAGCTGCACAAGGTGGAGTCTGATGGTGAATGTGGAGACTCTTCTGGGGAAGCCAGGGAAGAAAAAGGTCAATTTTTTGCTGGTGTGGTGCCTTTAGAACTGGGCCTCCTGCAGGCATGTCATAGTTTCACAAAAGGTCAGGTCCTTTTGATGGGGGGAAAAATACACATAGATACAAACCCATCTCGTTGTGTGAGCCCTGAAGTGTCCTGGTAGGAGCAGGCGTTCTCCAAGGGCCATTCTTTTGTTTTTAATATCTGTCAACGGCAGGAGACCTGGCTTTCAAATGTGACTTACTGACCTCTGAGCTGGGATCAGAGATTAACCAGAATTAACACAGCCAGAGGTGCTTCCTTCCAAGAAGGTGCAAGAAGCGGTTGACATGGTGTAGGAAAGCTTTTATGCATAAGAGCACAAAGAGGTGCTCGATCTTCTATCCCTGGGCTCTGGGGCCCGGGTCTGCATGCAATGTCTCTCACTGTGTAGCCGTTGGTCAAAGGGCTTTTTGCTAAAGGACACAGCAGTCTGTGTTCCTCTGAAGGCTTGTCTCACCTCCCAAACTCATGGTGACCTGTCTCTTGACAACTACCACAGTTAATCCTGTGGGTGGGTATTGTGTCACATAATTTAGTAGTATTTAGTAGTATTTCATAAAATATACTTACAGGGCTGGAGGAATGGCACAGTGGTGAAACCGCTTGTCTTGCAAGCTTAAAGCCCTGAGTTCAATTTCCCAGCACCACATTAAACTAGACTTGGTGGTGCACACCTGTAATCCCAGCACTCGGGAGGCTGAGACAGGAGGAGTGCCATGAGTCCAAGGCCAGCCTGGGATTTGTAGTGAATTCAAGATCAGACTGGGCTACAGAGTGAGACCTTGTCTCAAAAAAACTCCCAGAAAATATAGTTACATAATTGTCATTTTCCCGACCGTCTAAAGATATGTTTTTCATCTAAATCCACCAAGTTTTGTAGCTCTGATGAAAATGTTCATGTTGTATTTTATATAAATAGCCTTGTCCTCTAAGTTGTGTAAGGCAGAGTTCCCGTTATTTTGATGGAGAAGATTGTACATTTTTGTAAGATCATAAAATCTTCAAAGAAGATTTGATGCTTAATGAAGTTCTGTCTGGGGTTAAAATTTGCTTCACATAGTAGTTGCTCAGGTAATGGAAGTACATTATTCTGTCACTAGTGATTACCGTGAATTTATTTCCTTTGAAGAATCCTTTGGAATGTACTCAGGGGCTGTTTGAGCTGTTGAGTTACTGAAAATTCACTTAGTGAGTTGTCTCAGTTACTTCCTCGGCACTGTAACTCAATACCGAACATCTATAACTTAGAAAAGATTGATTTTAGCTCACAGTTTGAGAAGGTCACACGTGGGCAGCTGGAAAATGGTGGAGTCACATGGTGGGACAGGAGACGGTGCTCCACAAGACAGAGATCTTCACAGCATGGTGAAACAGAGAGATCTGAGGGGAAGGGTAGAAGCAGCAGACGCCCCTCCAGGCCAGGCCTCAAGCACCCGCCCCTTCCAGCCAGGCCCCACCTCCCAACCCTATACAGTATCCATAGAAACATGAAGCTTCTGGGGTTACTCTAGATCCAAATCACCATATATATATATATATATATATTTTTTTTTTCAGGACTATGTCAATTTTATTTCCTATCTTGGGATGTGAACCATTAACATAGTTGAGAAAGACTTTCTTATGGTGTCTGCTTTTATCAAAGAAAATAAATGCATTTCAATAAAACACAGGTATAAATGATACAGCTGTAGATTTCCATCGCTTATTTTAGCTGGAGAAATCCTTTTGCTTTGCCTAGGCTGTGCATGTCGTCCAAATTGTATTTATAAAACAAATATTAACAGAAACATATATTAACTTCTTCAACATCATATGCACGATTATAGGCCTTTATTTACACTTTGTTGCCATCGAATATGATAAAACAAAGTCGAGGATCTCTGACCAAACCTGTATCTCACAGCCTGCTTTGATCTTTTGGGATGAGCCTCCTCTGCTCTGTTTTCTAAATTGATTCTTAGTTCATGTTTTGGAGCTATATGTTATTTTTACAGGTTAAAATTTATAAATTTTCAAGCCCCAAAGGTTTGAATCAATGTAATTGGAAATTATAAATATAAACAATAAATACAAGAAAAAGTTAAATACAGTTCCAATCTACAAGTATAATATATTCCTCTGTAAAATTTTCAGCCACTGAGTACACTCTAGAGGCTTATATTAGGACATAAAATATTTTAAATCATAGTTCTTCAAGATCATACAATATGCAAATGAAATGAGGTAATTATAAACATTTGGAGCAATACACTGCTATAAGGTAAGGCCACATTGCATATTCAGGATGGCTGGTATTTCAGAAGAAAGCAGAAAGAAAGAAAGAAAGGGAGATGCGTTGAAATGTGAATTTGTGTTGGAAAAACGGGCTGGAATTGAGTGCTGAGGGATGTGGACCTCGGTACCACTCTCAGCCTCCATCATTACTAGAATGACTAAACATCTAACAAGCATCAGGGGCCCAGCCTAGGTCTGCCCCACATGATTTTCCGCTTACCTGAAACGTTTCCCGTTTGCTCCTTCCCATTTCGCCTGTATATCCCTTTTCATCCTTAAGGTCTCAAAGCACCACTTTCCTACCTCAGCCATCCCTGTGCTGCAGAGCGAGTTACCTCCACATTGTATTTCTTCTTCATGACATGCTTTGTTTCTCTGCTGCATTTATCAAACCTACAATCAGATACCTGCTTCTTCAATAATACTGATTATCTCCTTGCTAAAAGGTAGAGTTTCCAAAGATTGAGAATTAGGAGGATTCATTATTTGATCTGGTGCATGGCACCTACTGGGCCAAATGTGATGAGAGGATGAGCCAGATGTGACGGGTGGGAGCAGAAAAGATGCACGAAGCTTGGGGTCTGCGGCGAAGAACACACACGTAGCAAAGAAGAGTGAGGGCCCATAAAGCTGTTGGGACCCTTAGGGCTATAACTTTTCTAGAAAAGTTTTAAAAGGAAAGATATTCATTGAAAAGATCTAAAGCATCCCTGACTCAGGAAGATCATTTTGTCCCAGCATATATAATTCAAGCTTATAATATAAGCCTGAACGATTATCCTACAAGGTCCAATTCCTGATTTTAAAGAATTATGAGACAAAAGTCTTTGACAGAGTGAACGCGTGTAAAGCAGAGTACCCTGAAGATGAATTACAACCTGAAATGGTGCTCTAGGGAGAGGGGAGACATTCAACTTTCTCTTTGTTCTTTGATTTTTTTTTTGTCCTCATCCATATGTAATTACTCTCCTCTTTTGTCTCTGGAATTATTGTTTCATGCTTCACCCGTCGGCGTGTTTATTATACGACAAGATTAATAACTAACACAAAGTAACCAGCAATTATATGCACTTACTATTTTAAGAAGGAATAGAGACAACAAATTACAGGTTTTAGAACACTGGTGATTTGTTATAAAGTTTATATTTTCTAATATTAACTACTATATGTGAGTTAGCACACTTACCCAGTCGCAGTGGTTATAATTGTGCTGGATGAAAGAAATGATTCCTAAGAAATACGTGTGTGTGTGTGTGTGTGTGTGTGTGTGTGTGTGTGTGTGTAAAAACTCCAAATATAAACAGTTCTTTTGAAAAGGCTTAAGACAAATAGGACTAACACAAAGAAGATTAAATATTTTAAAGCAAAGTGAGTTTAAAAGACTGATTTCTTTTCTTGTCTAAAAGAAAAATGAACACCTGCCTACCAGATCATCCATGATGTAATGTGTCCTAGTTTTTGCTTAGAGAAGAAAAACAGCACAGAGTGCGAGTCCACCAAGGAGTCTGTTGTTTCTACTTTATCTTTCCAAAGACTCACTTGCTGGTGGTGAGGGAGATGCGTGAGGATGGCCAGTGCAGGAAATGGGGCTCAGTCTTCAACCCTTCCCCATGGGAGTTCAGATCTGGCTCTGCGGTGTCTAACAATGAAATGATGTCTAATTGAAGATGATTTTTCATCTTCATCTTTCTCTTCCACTGAGGCACACATTAGGAGCTCCTTTTAGCGCAAATGACTAAATATCCCATCGTTAGGTATATGTAAAACATTGTACACCCTATATAATGTCATGTAGGGTTAAATAATCTAAAGTTATAATCACCAATGAGTTATATAATTTGTAACAGTGGCTTTGGAAACATTAAAATAGTTTTTTTTTTGAGATAGGATCTCCCTCTGTAGCCCAGGTTCTGAATTCTTCCCTGTATAGCCCAGGCTGGCCTTGGATTCATTGCAATCCTCCTGCCTCTGCCTCCTGAGTGCTGGGATTACAGGCATGCATCACCATGCTCAGTTTATGTGGTCCTGGGGAATTGAACTCAGGGCTGTGTGCTTGATGGGCAACTGTTTTAACTGCTACACCATTCCTCTGGTCCTAAAATAGTTCTCTTGTGCTAAAATAATGCTGGAGGAAGGTATCACGTGGTTGTGTAAGGAACGTCATCAAGGACTTCTTTCTTTGTGTCCTGCCACATTTTGGGATGTTCATCCTCATGGACTCATGACAGCTACTACACTTCCAGGTAACACATCCACATTCCAGGCAGAAGGAGGGAGGCAGAAAAGAGGCTTTGGTACATGAGCTTTCATTTGGGGTGGAGAAGCTCTAGAACTTCATTGACCAGAACTGTATTATAAGACCATTTTACATCTGTAAAATAGTCTACAAAATTGAGAATTTTATTTTTTCAATGTCTTGGACAGGAATACAAAAGACAATGGGGGTCAGAAAGAGTATTGACTGGAATAATTTAGTGGAATCAATCACAACTATACCAGAGAAATCTGGCCTTCCCTTTGAGAAATCCTTGAGACACAGGTACCTGGTGAAGGTTGGTAAAGGCTAGTTGTTCTGGTTACTCCAGTTATGTAACAAACCACTCCAAATTCAATACCAAAGCCAGTACCTTTTTCTTCGGATCAGACACTTTCTTGTCTCTGCTCTGCAGGTGGCTGTGACCTTCCACTTGAAGCTGCTGAATTCACACTTAAGGCCACTGAGCTGGAATGAGGTGACAGTGGGCTCAGTTGGGGCCCTTGCCCAGGGTGCCCACATGTGGCATTCCCATGGCGCTGCGGTCAGCGTGATGGCTGGATTCTGAAAGAGGACACCCGGGAGCAATTACGGCAAGAGACCGAGGCAGCAGCTACGCAGCCTTATATGAACTAGTCTTGGAAGTCACCTTTGCAAGTCCACCCAGATTCAAAGAAAGGGGAAAAGACCACCTCTGCTCAATGGGAGAAGGGCCAAAGAATTTTCAGCCATCTAAAACTGCCACTCTCACAATGATGAGACTCAACACTGAGGATCATTTTCCACGAATCTCTTCTTCACATTTCTTTGTATCTTTCCCATTCTACAAGTATCCTAACAAAAGACTGTTAAACCTTTTTTAGGAGTGTTTTTGTTTATTCTTACTCAAGTTTTATTGCATATATATATATATGTGTGATATACAATGGTTACATTAAGCTTGAGAATTTCGTGCAGACGGTTAAATCCTTCAGGAGCCAGCTTCCTTCCTGTGTCGCTGAAGGACCAGTGAGCTATTTGCAAATGAGCTAGGAGGGAGAATTTAGGGAATAGGCTGTTCCCTCAGGGCCAGCTGCTAGGGTGTCAGGTAGAGAAGCACACTGGACACCCACAGTTTGCCAGGCATATTGTCAGCAGTCCTGCCTTCACGTAAAAATGACTGTCTCATAAAGAACAGTAGGCATGATTCTGTGTGTGAGCACAAGACTTCCTGGGCACAGAAACCCATTTTTCCTTTTCCTTGCAGTTTGGATTGCATGACGTGTGTTTGTCCCAAGACACCCAGATTTAAAGTTATCTCATGAGCAAGACAGAGAGGCAGATTCCACCAAGGGTCTTCTGTATCAAGCGAAGAGTGATGTGTTGTGATAGTCTTTGCTGTCCAAGGAGATGGTCATAACATTTCGGAGTGATTTAGGTCTATGAAGAGCAATTTCAGACAGTATTGCAGATACTGTTTCTGGTTTCAAGGTCCTTACAGCAGCATTTCCTGCAGGAAAATGCCTGGGGTGATTTAGTCTTGGCTCTGACATGAACACTGGGCCTTGGGGTAAGTTCATGACACCCACCCTCAGTTTCTTTTTCTCATCTCGGGACATAGGGATAAAAATGCCCACCTGAAGGAGTCACTTTGAGGATTAAGCACGTATTCTCCCTGGGTTGCTCTTGCTCTCTTGAACTCTGTCCTTTTGCCTCTGTCCTAGGTGATGGACAGTCCACCATTTCCTCTTAGAAGCTGTCTGAGATGCCATCAATGGCTGGGTCAGTTTTCTCTCCTATGTGCTCCCAAATGGAGCTCGGGCTCACCCCTGCCATAGCTCTTAACATTCAGCAATTCATTTCATAAATCATAGTGGAAAAATGGGTGCCGGCCAGGGACTGTCCTGATGTCTGGCTCCGAAGCAATGAATCAGGCTGAAGAGGTCTCTGGCCCTGTGTTTTCTATACTCTCATGGGTCAAAGGCAGTAAACAATCAAGCAAGCAAGAATAAAATACATGGAGTGACAAGATGCTAAAGAGTGCACAAACACAGCAGGAATGACAGAAACTCTTGAGGAGAACTTGTTTTAAAAGGATGGATGGAAAAATTCCAGCAGAGGACATGACATCTGAGTTGAAATCTGAAAAGTGAGAAATGGCCAGACACGTAAACCCAATACCAGACTCTCTTACAGGCATTCTGCGCATGGATTTATTTTATTCCTACAATGGCTTCTTGAGATAGGAGCAATTCTTGTTCCTGTTTTACAGTGAAGATGGCAAGGTAGAAGGGTCATGGTCTTGCACAAGATTCCGGGCTTGGTGAACTGACGGGGCTGGTAATCAAACCCAACACACTGCCTCCAAAGTCCAGTGCCCTTTCCATAACTACTTCTCAAATGCACTTGGTATTTTATCGACACTTCTTACTTGTATGTTTTTTTCTTGTGATGAAATGAATTAATGGGTGGAGCTCAGCTCCAATGATAATTCTTGGCTCTTCATACATTGGAGATACATGTTGGCCAGCGTACATGTGGCTGCACATGTGGCCAGATGCACATGTGGCTACCACGAGCAAACACAGTTGAACTGAAGGGTCACACTCAGTGCTTAACACCAGATAAGTGATGAACGTGTCAATTCTTTCTTCCTCTTTAAACTCCACAAGTTAACTTCCCATAGCCTTTTTGCTACACTTGAGGTAACTAGATTATGGAAGAAAGGAAAGTCACTTTTATAATGAATCAAAAGAGAAATGAAAAAGCAAATAAAATCCTTCAGTCTGTTAGCAAAAATAAAACAGAGGAACTCTGGTGAATTCTGAAGAAAAACACATGCAAACAAGGAACCTGTAAAGTTATAAATTCTCTCACTTCAACATAAAAATGATGGTCTGCGCTTTAAAGAATGTAATTTGGAAAACTTCCACAAACACGCATGTTGAGGAAAATGTAGGAAGAAATACGAAGTTAGTTAAAAATCTTTAATAGGCACTTACTTCAAAGTCTTAAATCCTTAAATCATTTCCACAGTTTTAAAAAAAATTCTTATCATCCTGCACATAGTGCCAGCAACAGTCCTTGAAGGGTTGTGGTATGTTTGAAAGGCAAATCAGATTTTGAAATTTTGCATGAGAGAGGACTACATTTTGTACTTCAGATACATTTTTTGATGTCAGCACAGAGCTGCCTCCTGCCAAGATGAACTTGGAGGTGCTGACCTTTTTGGATGAATTCTCCTCACTACGTTTCTGCCCTACAGGACTTTAGAAGCCTGCTCAAAAGAACATTTAAGGATACCAGGTGGTTTTGAAATGCTTCGTTGAGTTGGGTGACTTATCCTGGCCTGGATGTAATGATTTGGGGGTAAAAAAAGAACTCTCCATGAAGAAGTGAACACTGATACCACATAAATCAGCTACCGTGTTCTTAGAAGCAAGTGCTACTTACCTGCTGCTGGGACCAGTTTGATGGAACCAAATGGTGACTTTAAGAAGAAAGGAAAAGATGACCCCTTTCATGTTTTTGATCTAGTACCAATGTCCTTCTGGTTACAAGTTAAATGGCCTCAAGTAAAGGTCACTCCACCTGTGCAACTTTTCTTCCTTGTTCTTGGTTTGCCCAGAGTATTTACCAAAAAATTAGTAGATATTCTAATATTAGAAAGAAGACAATTTTGTCAAGCAATTTGCCTAAAGGCAACACCTTATTGACACAAAGGGTCTCGGATTAACATGCATTTACTCTATTGTTAATCCGTTTTATAGCTGCAAAGTTAGAAAACAGCCTACTAAGTAGTAATGCGGCACGCAGAGAGATAAAGAAATAACAAGGAAACAAACTACTGTGACTTGACTTTCCTGACACACCATATGAAAAAGAGATAAGAACTAGGTATACAAACAACCATGGAGTCCAGAAGTGAGATTGAGCATCTAGAAGCAGAGCTATCCAGGTTATCCAAAGGGGGTCCCAGATCAAATTCTGGCCTTGAATGGGATTATTACACAAGAAATTTTAAAGACAAATGGCCTGAATGACCAACTCACTGTATTTAAAAGAAAAAAGAAGATACTTCATGTGTTAAATAAGTTACCTGAAAGAGTGTGACAAACAGAACCAGGCTCTGCAAATACTTAGTGAAGCTAATGATTTGAAGATCATCTTGAAATGTGATCACGTCAAAGGCCTTGGTTATGCCTCAGCTTTCTTATTTGCATCCAACCTTTAGGTTAGAAAATGCACCATTAGGCTACAGAGTTTATATATATATAATCTATAAGCTGTTCCACATGTAACAGTTTAATGAAGTTATAAAACATGTCTGTTAAAGAAATTTTTATTTGCCTACTTAAGTTTGTATTTTTAAAAAGCATAGAGAAAAAAAAAAATAGACAGATAGATTTCAAAATACCTAGCCTGAACAGCAGGTGGCAGCAAAGGACACTGTAAGACAAACCGGCTTCCATAAGTCTATTTGGGAGCGTTCCAGAAAACTTTCCGTTTGGATGGGCTTCAGGTAGAGAAGGCCCTCAAAGGAGGTTGCTTTCTCACTCCTCACTGCAGATCACAGTATGAAAACAGAGATATTGGGATGTTGATGATGACAACTGAGTTGAAATGCTTTTTTGCCATTTTAATCATCTTTAGATGAAATGAAAGGATTGATGAAGCTTACCAAAAATACAAGTATCCCACAGCAAAGCCCAACTAATCCTCTTACAAAATGGACATTCATGCTGAAAAGAGATTTTTTAAATAATAATTAATGACATGTAATATTTATTATAAAGATTGTTACCGGACCGGTGTGGAAATACGCCGGTTGGAGGGAGATTTGTCACTTGGCACAAAAAAATGTATTTATGGAAGAATATTAATGCTCTTCAAAGGTAGAAGAAAGCATTAAAACATCATTAAGCATAAATGGCTCTTTGAGGATGTGACAATGGTATGTTGGCAAGGAGATAGCACACATGGCCCGTGGACCTCTCCGTAAGTGTCTGGGTGAAGACACTAAGGAAAAGAAGGTCATCAATTTGGGGGAAGTGGGGAGGGGTACAGAGCAAGGGGAGAATTTTGAGTACTTTGAATAACTCGGGGGTGGACTTTTCATCAGATAAGAGATGTAATCAACATTAGGCTAGCTTCTGGGTTTCTGAGGCAGCCAAAATGATGAGCCTAGGAAGTCAGCTTTTGAGGAAGACCACCATTACTTCTGCACATCTGGTCTCGGCTTTAATGTCACTGACCTAGTTAGTTTCCAACTAGGTTAGGAGTGATTGGATGGAGTTGTTTCCCACAGCGCTCAGAATAGCTGGCCAGTAGAAGGGAAGGCACATAGTGGAATGACCGTGGGCTTTGGAATTGTACCCACTGATCTCCAAATGCCATTTCAGCCCTAGCATAATGGTCTTTCATGTTGGGCATGCTATGAAATTTCTGGGTCACAGTTTTCTGTGTGTAAAGTCGGCCTGTGAGATTTTTTGTATGATCAGGCCATCAAGATGCCTGCTTCATATAAATTTTACTTCCTTTCTCTCTTCCACTATTTGGAATATTCCCACAGATGCTGATGTCTTTTGAGGCATGTCTTTAAACATCTTACTCATCAATATCTCTTCAATGCCCCAAATCCTCAATTGTAAAGTTCTGACTAGAGGCGGAGACCAATTGTACCAGGAAAGATGGACATAGCATGGTCATGGTCATAAAGTGGATGAGGTGAAGGCGGCTGAGCTGTGGCTCTCCGGTGCCCCCAATTCTCTACTCTAACCACAAGGACTATCTAGCTTTACCTAAACTCCAACCTCATACTTGTAAACTTCTTTGATTCCTTTCAAATCCTTATAAAAGAGATTCATCCCTTTCCAGGCAGTTGAAGGGAGGGGAAGGCAGGGGTCACCGAGGTCAAATTGGGTCTCAGAGAGAAAATAAATGAGTTCAGGTCTGTGGGTCCAGACAGTGGTCTCACAGTAAGCATCTCAAAGTGGGCAGCTCCCCCAAAATGTGTACCTTGCGGCCCGTGCTCCTACTCCCTCCACACACCCACGTGCCTTGCTCTCTTCTTCAGGTCTCCTATCACCAACCACGTTGCTAACGAAAGGAAGCAAATTATTTAGGAAGTGTTGTTTTGTTTAAAACATTGCAGATATATATTAATATATAATAACATTTTTGAACTATATTTCTAAGATTACTATGAGAATTTTCAACATCAGCCAGATGTCCAAGCAAGTCCCTTGATCAAACTGCTTCTTGTTTACTAGGGAAGATTCACAAGAAGCACAGCACAGATAAGCCACCTCCAAAGTGGCTGCGACCTTGGTAACGACAGTCGCTCAAGCTCGGTGCCCTGCTTTTGAAAGGTTCATTCTTGTCACTCTAAAAATAGTTATTTCTTATGATTCGATATATATGCTATGTGGCAGAGACCTTATTCTTCTACTTTAAAGATCTTAACAATATTAGTGTTATAGGGCATCCTAATGCAATATTAACTGGCGAGTCCATATAGAGGAAGTGAAGACATCGTATTCTGTTGCTGGTATTTTTAAAATATTTTCTCCAAGACACTTCTTGCTTATTTGCTCTTTTTCTCCAAGATATTCTCCCTCTGGTAACCAGTAATTGCCAGTCCTTTCTGCTGAGATGTCTCAGTCAGTGATACTGATTAGATTTTTTTTTTTCGGAACTGACACCCAGTAAGGGCTTCAGATATTTTATGTCGAGGTCCCTAAAAGGTCAGTCACCTGTCTCTGCTGATCATTCGGACAGAGGCTCAGCTCCTCCTTTGGTCCTCCATGTCGGTTCTTCCCTGGAGGTTGCCAGAGACCCGGCAATCCCATCCCTAGATTGTAGGATTAGGCTGAGTGTGGTGGCTTAATAATAAATTGGCTGTTGTTATTGCAATGTGCTAAGTTAGTATTATATTTCACATATATATTAATTTTGACATTATATAAAAACGTGATGATAGAAGCGGCTACATTTTTAAAAGCAGAGTTAAAATAGTTATCTTTTAGGAAAATGAATATCACAATGAAATACATCTTCTGCCTTTTCACTACCATGGTTAACTGCTTACTTGAGTGGTCCTTCAGGATTGTAAATCCACTCCGCCTAGAAGGTGCCTTAAAATTACATCCTGCAGTTGATTTGTTGGTGAGGAAATGAAGGCGTGGCTTAGCTAAACGAGTTGCTCACTGGTAAAAAGACTTGTTCGAGGTAATTCAGAATTTACTCCGGTAAGAACTCGTACTCCGGCTGAGAACCAGCGGCTGTTGCCAGCCCTTCTCTCAACTGCACTTTTGTGTCCGGCCATTTTCGTTGTTCTTGAGGCTCCTTCATAAAGTGCATTTACTCCAAGGAAAGCAGGAATAAAACAAGAACTTGATTTAAGGCTAACCTCAAATGATTCCTATCTGACAAAGTAGGTAGAGTTTTTCCAATAAAATGGAAAACAGTGACCCTTGAACTTCTCTAAGGAAGTCTGGGGTTAATGGTGAACCTGTAGCTTGCTACGAAAAAAAAAGAAACATCGAATAATATATAGAAGTTAAACATCAAACCAGTTAACATTCTCATTCGCACTCTAACCGCTTGTTTTGGAAATCCTCGCATTCTGATTCGCACATTAAATTACAGTTTATATATTACTTTATATGTTACATTATATTTGCAGAAGACTTCAATGAGTGGGAATATTAGAATCCCTGAAAGTGAAACTGGGCGGTAGTGCAGGAGTGCGCGCCGCTTGGATGAGGGTGCCCGAGCGAGCCCCGGACAAGCCCTGGGGTCCGCAGCCCCAAGTGCCCTCCTAGTCCGCTAAGAGACAGCACCAGACCGCTCCCGCTGCGCCGGGCCGGCCTGCGTCTCTTCCCTCCGGACGCACGCGGGGGCGCTCCGGCACCAGGTTCGCTGCCTGGCCACGTTCCGGCCGCGCTGACGACGCAGGACGGGCTGTCCCCGGGAAGTCTGCAGAACCGGGGAAAACGGGGAATTGCACGTTCCTTATTTACACACGCGAGGGCCGGAAGGCAGTCGTTTAAACAGCACCGCTCGCAAGGTTGGCTTTTCTGAGCGTCCGACCGAAGGCGGCTCCCCTTTTCTTCTTTGGACCTGGAAAGCCGATTTCCCGCCTGGAGGAGAAACGGGGCGGCGGCGGGGTGGGATGGTGTACAACTCCGGATCTCTGGCCGTGCACCGTTTGAATAAACCTTGGTGAGCCACGGAGAACAATCTCCACATTAATCTTGTGTAATTAACGTTGTAACCCCGGGCCGCCTGAGAACCTCTGCAGGCAAAGCCTTACGCAGATACCCCCTTCCTCCTCCTGCTGCACCCCACCCCCAACCCCGGCCGGGTCCCCCTTCTCCTGGGGCCCCTCTGGCTCTGACACCCGCGCTGACTGTAATGACTCCGTGCACTGAGAACCTCAAGATCAACAATGAGGTTCCGGGTTTTAAGAAGAGAAGGAAGAGAGAGAGAAAGAAAAGAAAGCGAGAGGAAGGAAGGAAGGGGGGGAGGAAGCGGCCGATGGAGGGAGGCGGCGTTGGCACCTGCCTGTGACAGCCAGAACCGTCCTGGCACACACGGAATCCCATGCTAGAGGAGATGGAAGGGCCGGCAGGGCGTTCTCTCCAACCGGTAGCTCGGGAGGGCTGGGGAGACACTCAAAGTTGGGCGACTCCTTCCGCAGGAGCGCGCCCCTCTCCCGGTCCGCCCCAGCGACCCCACTCTCCCTCCCACACGCCTGTTTCCCCGGGACCAGTCCTGAACTGGGTCCTCAGCTGCGACTCGGAGCCAGACGAGCCAAGCCCCCGAGGAGGAGGAGAAGCGAGGAACCCCAAGTTCGCACGCGCGACCGCGGGGGCAGGGCGGCGCGCCCCGGGGGGCAGCATGCGCGCACCGCCACGCGCAGACCCGCCGCCGCCGCCGGGCAGGACCCCTGCCCGGCCCTGGATTATCTGCTCTGTGTTTACTGTTTCGGGGGGTTTTACGTGAGGCGAATAAATTTTTACTCGCTCCCAGGGACCGGCTTGTTGTTTTATGGCGTGTACTTATTTAAAGCCTCTTTTGTGGGTGTGGAGCCGGTCCCAGCCCCCAGGTCCTGCGCAGAGCTCGGCGAGCTGCGGGGCGTCCGCGGCCGGCCACGGGCCGCGGAGGAGGCCAGCCGCTTTATTCTTCCTCGGCGCACACGCGCGCGCGCACACACGCGCACACACACGCGCACGCCCCACGCCTTGAATGTTTGCTTTTCTTTTTTCCCAAGCCAGGACCTAATATTTGTTAATGTCTTCTGCAGAGAGCTGGGAAAGCAGTCTGCAGAGCTACACCTGAACGCGTTTCCCCAGAACTGTGTTCTGGTTAACCACCAGCCCCTACGCAAACCCAGTTGTTTCTCACCCAATCTGTCTCCGCTTAGGGTCCGTTCCTCGCTTTCCCGACTCCCCCCACTCTTAACAAGGTAAGCGTGCGGAGAGGCCCAAGCGGAGCCCGGCTCCTTTAACCCGTAATCGCTGTCGCGTCTATACTTTGTTTATGAAATCGAGTCAGAATGGGAGGGGGATTTAATTGAACGACACACGTAGCTTGGCTAAATACAATATTCATTTTTTAAAAGTGAAGTGGGTTTAGTTTACTCTGAAGAACAGTAATTCAAACAGCCCGTATCTGCCGCAGATAGGTCGCTGTGCACGTCCACGAAGCGGCTCGAAATTTAGAACCAGGCTTTGATTTATTCCCTTTCTATCAGTGATTAATGCCCCTTAATTAGCTAATCTCGAAGCCATTATTTACAACCGGGGCAGACAAAGGGAAAACGGGTGATCCAACTCTTGTGTCAGTTGGAAAATTTTAAAACAACCAAATTGCTTTATTCAGAGTGGGGTCCTAAGCCGCAATCTCAGAAGAAACCTAAAGAAAAGATATTTTAAACCGTAATTAAACAGATAGGAACGAATGAAATTCCACCCCACGCCGAGCAGGGGACCTTGCCGTTTCTTTTAGGTAGAGTTTCTGCCCTGAAGACCGAGAATAGAGAGACTCCGAAGAGAAAGGCAAGGGTGGTTTGCGTCTTTCTCCTCAAGGCCATAAAAGTTCTCAATTTTGGCACGAAAGGGAAAGCGTTTATAGTTGTTTTCTCAAATTGTTTACGACGAAAGGCGTTTTTTTTTTTCTTGTTTGTTTGAAAAAGCATTTTTCTCTTGTGCTTTTCCAAGGTCTGCCACGATCTGGGCCTCGGGCACCTCGATCGGGGAGGAAGGGTCGGTAAGGCGCCGGGGACAGCGCGGCCCGGGCCTAGGTGCTCCGGAATTTCCCTTTGAACACTGCTCTCCGAAGCGCCGCCTCTCTCAATCTCAAATGACCCGGAAAACTCGCTCCTGCGTGGACAAAACTGCAGTTTGTCAGGGTCTTTCGGGGTGGAAACCAGAGATCGGGTATCTGGGACTTGTCCCAGGAGGTGGCCTCAGTCGCTGCAGAACGCTGGCCCAGCGAGGGGCGGAGCAGGCCCAGCTCCGACGGGGCCTGGGTCCCCTTTTGGGGAGGAGCTGCGGGTCGCCGCCAGCGCTTAGGTCCACCGGGCTGTTTGCCTTTCTCCCTCTCCTATCAGAGGCCACCAGGAGGCTGGCACGCCCAGGCCCACCCTCGCCTCCAGAGTTCGTCCTCCGGGGAACCCGTCCCTTCCAGCGTCCCGGGTCCTTTGTACTCTTTGACACGCTTGGGAGTGGAGAATCTCCAAAGCGTAGGCCCCAGCATTGTGTCTAAGCCTGTCCCTGCCACCCGAGGCGTTCAGAGAAGAGGGCTTCCCAAGTCCCCCAATCCGAAAGGTCGCGGGAAAAGTTTTAGCTGCACTCGCGAGCACCTGCACCCAAGATCTGAGCGCGACAGAAAAAAGGCCCCTGGAAATCGGAGCTCACTCTGCAGACCGCGACGTAATGGGATTGGAAGTCCCTCCCGGAAAGCCGGCGCGGGGACCGGGGCGACCGCAGACCCGGCAGCCGGGGAGCGCCCGCCGTGGGTGGCAGGGCGGGCGTGGGTGGGGGGAGGACGGTGACAGGAAGCTGGGGGAGCCAGGAAGGACCCGAGCCCTCCACGCCTTTTGTTTGAAAGCACCCGCGTCCTAAATCGTAGGAACGAGGTCGTCATTAGCGCTCTGACCCGGAGGAGAGACGCATTAGAGAAGGCACCGAGCAGGGAACACGCGAGTCCTTGCCTGGTTTACTTCGCTTTCCTTGTGATCCCTCGGCCCCAAGGCTCCCGTCGCCGGAGCCGCCATCTCCGCCCCCCCCCCCCCAACCTCCCCGCCCCCACACCGCACAAAACGCCCTGCTGGCCCGGGAGGAAGCTGGGAGTGGGAAAGGGAAAGCCAGCAAGACGTTCAGGGCGGAAAACAAACCTGTTCGCACCCAGATAACCCACTCGTTTGCATCCGTTTATTTGGGATGGGCTGGTAATGTCGCCTTGGTGATGATGCGTGAAAGTCTCCCAGCTCTTAAAGATTGTGAAATCTTGCTTGTAAAAATAGTTTTTTTACAATTATCCTCCCCCGCAATTCCCCAAATGAACCCCCCCCCCCCATGCTTTGGCCCGGGGGACTGAGGGTGTGGTGGGCAGACAGCTGTTGCATGCAAACAAAGGCTAATGCTAGCTCTGGGCTGTTAGGGTTCCATCTGGGAGGATTTCTCCTCGCCTTCCCATTCCAATGGAAAGAAATGGGGTTGCAATGAGTAATTGACTTATGTGTTTATGGTGGACAGATGGAGCAAGAAAGAGGGAACCTTATGCAACAGAAAGATGATTGGGATTCGGTTCCTGAGGGTGCAACGGGAGAAACAAACAAACAACCAACTAAGCGGGCTAAGGGGATCCTGCCACGGGGGTCGCTCGCAGTGTTGACCCATCTCTCTCCTCCTCTCTCCACCTGCCAAGGTCTTCCGGGCCCATTGCTTGCTCGCTGCTGGTCAGCTGCAGCAGAAGTCAAAATTGCAGCCCATTTTGAGAAACCAGGCTGGGCATCTGCCTGGAACTAACAAAGCCACGCAGCCAGCCAAGCGCTCTTCCTTTTTCTCCCTACCTCTTCTCTTCCTCTCTCCCTTCTTCCTTCCTTCCCTCCCCTCCCCTCTGGCTCCTTTTCTTCGGTCTTTCAGTTGCTAGCAACTGATTGCAAGTCAGCCTTACACCTGCTGGAGGGGTCTTGGTGGCAGAGGTGGCTCGGGTCTCAGCAACCCGCGGAAGCACCTTGTCTAACACGCCCGGGACCTGAGGAGCTCCGTCCTTGAGAAAATCCCTGAGCCTGGAGCCCCGGGAGGTTACTCGCTGCGCTTCCGGTTTCTCTTGTCCCCCCCCCCCCCCCCCCCCCCCCCCCCCCCCCCCCCCCCCCCCCCCGCCCAGCTACCCCCTCTTTCCCTCTGCCCCTTCTCTGCGCCTTTTTGCAGTTTCCTAAGCTCTCTTAAGGATTTGGGTGCCCGACTTAAGGAAGAGGGAATGGAAGGACTTCAAAGGGAGGGAAAGACACGCAGGTCCTCTAACATATATTTTAATATTTTATTGACATGACTTGAAAGGTTTGTTTTGGTATAGAGTAAAGCTGCCAATTCCAAACACAAACAGACGGACCCACACTGTGTGTATCAGATATGCTGGGAATAAAAATGGTTTATTGATTGAAATAATAGAGGCATTATTTTGATTTGTCTTGACATGAACGCTGATTTATAGAGCTCGTCCCCCACTGAATTTTTTTTTTGTGTAGTCCAGACACATGGAAATGATAACCCCCACCAGCTCACCTGGGTGCTAATCAAGACTGCTCAATGCACGTTATAAATCTGATATTATATTTATTGCTTATCTTTATTCGGGAACCCAGTCTCTGTTCTGCAATTGTCCCTTTTGAAAAAAAAATTTTTTTGTGTGTGCATCTGTTTTTACTTTGCACTTTCAACGGGCTGGAGCAGACGATAGTGTGAAAAACATCTGAAAATACGCAGCGACAGAGCTCCATGTGTGTTTCATTTCTGCAGTGTTAGGGTGGGAAATCACAAAAAGAGGCGCACACACGCGCACACACACGCTCTCGAGCGCGCGCGCGCACACACGCACGCACGCACACAGGAGCCCAAGGCTGCAGCACAAAAGGGCCGCTGACCCAGAGCTCACACACCAAATTAAAGAAAGGGGCCTATCAGAGCAGGGGCTGGGGCCGCGAGGGTGTCAGCTATTTGGGGAAAGATCACAGACCGGGGAACCCAGCCTTGATGGGGCAGAGCAGGGAAAGGACGTAAGGAGCGCACGTCCCTGAGGCTGGGGACCGCTCGATTTCTTCAAACATCGAGTTTTCTTTGCACAATAAAAGACAGCGATACTCGTAAGCCAACATACTCCTGTAAGAAAACAATGAGTTGTTCAAAGCAAAACCCAAACCGGCTCGTCTCTTTTTCCTTGTCGAGGGATCCCAAGAAATCCCCGTGTGGCCCGCAGCAAGGCCGTGAGCCCCGCGCGCGGCTGCGGGCGAGGTGAGCGGGGGCGCGTGGCCGCCGCGGGGCCAGGTCTGTGCAGACTTTCACGCCGCGCGGGGACACAAAGGAGGGCGTGGGATTATCTAATTCTCCGCGGATACTGAGTGCACGATATGCTGCTGCGAGCCGATGACACGGTAATAAATGAATAAATAAATTCATAAATATAGAAATAAATAATAGCAGGCCAGTTGGTAAAGAGGAAACCAAATTTAACGTCAGCAAGAACCGGATTGTGCTGGGCAGTGGGGCGGCGCCCTGCCGCCCATCCCGCGTCCGGGACCGCTCCAGAGCCGGCCGGGGCCTGGGGTCGCGGGGCCGCGGGGACTCGGCGGGACCTCCGCCGGGGAGGGCGGGGGCGAGCGAGGCGGCGGCGGGGGCGGGGGCGCAGCCCAGGACGCGCGGGCCAGGGCGGCGCGGAAGCCGCGCGCGAGGTGTCCAGGGTCCGGGACTTCTCGGCCGAGCTCTCTGCCTCTGTTTCCCCAGCATCCGAGGACGCCCTGGAGAGTAGACGTGGCAGGGGACTGGGGCCGGCCCCAGCTCCCACCCGCGGGACGCGCGGACCCCTCCCGGCACTCGGGCGCTCAAGAGGCAGTTTCGGTTCAGCCTGCTCCCTGCGCTTTTTCTTATCCTCACAATGTTTCTGGGTTTTTTGTGGTGCCTGGTGCGCCGTCAGCGGGGAAGGGTGAGCCAGGAGGGGCTCCCCAGGTCCCTAGCAGGGGCTTTTCTCCGGCTGCCCCCAAGCTGGCTCAGTGGGCGGGGGCACACACGGGCGTTCTGTCTGGAAACAGCCCGGGAGTCGGCCCAGCTGGTCCCTCCCGGGACTCACCTCTGGAAGTCTCTGAAGTTGCCATCCGGGGGCTGGCCTTTCTCTGGGCAGGGACAGGATCGCTTTGGCTCCCGAGGCTGCCTCTGCGGCTAGACCCGGGTAATGGCACGTTGGTGCACACCGGTGCTTTTGAGATTTGGAAAACACTCGTTCTCCTGTGTCTGCCCACGGCCCCTGGGCCTCAGGGAATCCTGTCCCCTCTCGCCCCTCGTGCTCACATTCGTGTTTATTTTTAATAAACGATTAAAAAAAATCAAGACAAACCCCTGCATCAGTCTGCCTAACTCTGTGCCCCTTGTCCTTTGCACGTGTGTTCGTTTCTCTCTGCCAATCACTGGGGAAGATCCTTTAGAGGCATTTGCAATTTCCTTTGTCACTTACCACTCTATGTGTATAGATTACACATATTATTTGTTTACCAAATTACTTCGTATTTTCTCGTCCCAGGACTGAGAATTTTTGTTCCCAAATCAATTGCCCAGAACTTGAAGGATAGGACCTTTCCGGGAGCCACCTGACGCAGACCGGGTCAGCCAGCTCTAGGTCAGTTCACGCGTGTTGCTATGACAGTTTGGACCCTTCTGCAGGTTTTGAGTTAAGTCAAGGAGCCTTCTTAGCACCGCCCCCGCGCCTCCCGCCCTTTTTTTTTTTTTTTTTGGCTCTACCTGGTAGCAGTGATTGAGTGCCTCCTGTCTCCCAGCCTTTACCTGCAGGCATCACAAGCCCCTCCTTGCCCAGCCCGAAGCACCCGTGTGGATCCAATCCCCCTGGTCACAGGTGACTCTTCAGCTCTTCTGGCCTACTTGCATTCTGATCTTGAACAGTCTCAGGTTCCTGATTGAATCTCACTGGTTTACTTATCGATTTCTCTGCATGATTACCTCCTGACCCGATGCAAGTGAGTGATGTGGAGCTGGTGGATGATATTATTATTTTCCTGATTAAGCTCTACACAGTAATTTTTTTAAAGGAGGGGAATCATGGCGAGAGCTCCCTCTAGCTTTGCTTCTTACACAAAGATGAGTGAGCTTTAAGTTGCAAGGAGCTGCGAACTGTTAGGCAATTGTTTAGCAGCTAAGTTCAGTGTTTATGGCAATATTACTGTAGGCCATCTGATGGCAAATGCGGTTAGGTGAGCAGTTGTCCTCCTCGGAGGAGAATCTTCCGGATGCCTTTATCACAGTTCTCTTGGGAGCCAAATTATTGGCATCTAAAAATGAAAAAGAACTTTGTCTATTTCAGCTGATAGTGAATTGTACAGTATTTCAAATTTATGAAAGTAACTGTATTTGGGGGTAGATTGAATTTTTACTTAGGCCATTTGCTTTATTGTTTCCAAAGGGGTCCTTAGGTATGATATCTCTTACATTAAGCTTTTAGCTTAATGAGATACAGGCAGGGTGGTGAGGTTGTCTGAGATGCTAAGGGCAAAATACACAAGGACAAGCGAAAGAAAACCTGCGGCCACAGCCCTACTTCCGAGCACAACTGCTCTACCAAGTTCAAGGTGGCTTCTTCCTAGTCTTGTCTTTAGTGCTGAACTTGATTTTCTCTCTCAAATTATAATACATATTTTGACAGCCAGACCAATGTCACACAGGTGACCCACAGTGTAGTCTCTTTCTTGGGGAAGGAAGAACAACTAATAGAAAACCCTGCTAGTTTTCAGGGACGTGTCCTTGTTACGTCATTGATAGAAAAGTAAGGTAGCACATAGAACTGGGAATCCATAATAAATGATTGCCCTTCACATATAAAGCTACGGATTGATATGTAATGCATCTTGGAAAAGAAAAAGAAGACACACTGTCTTCTGCATTGACAACAGATCCTAACTGGCCTGAAGGACTGGCAAAGAAGATGGTCACATGCGGTGGCTTGTCTTTACCTGGTCGCCAGCTAGGCAAGAAGAGATTTGGGCCAAGGAATTCCTGCCCAGCCCTCTTTGTTATGACTACATGTTCACCAAGTAACTTTCTGATTAGGAATTCAATTGCTGAGCTCTGGCAGTGCATTTGGGTCTCTGGCATTTTGTACATATATGTGTATAGATTTGACAGACACTTTGGATTTAACATCGGTCTTCATGACTTAGGTCAGGACAACTTGATTTGCTGAGGAGTCAGTTTTCTAACCCTGCAAGATCCAAGTTCAAGCCGAGGGAACCAGAGGAGCTTTCAGGGGACAGGCATTCAGCCAGGCCCTTAAAAGGCCTCTTACACCTTCCTGGTGACAGTGACACCATATTGGTCCAAACAGCAATAGATAGCAAGGTTGCCTCTGCACTCTCAGGGCCTAGAACTTAAAAGTATCTAAGAAATATTTTCTAAATGAGCAAAACAAAATATCTCAGACATTTTTCTCTTCTCTCTACCTTCTTTAAAAGTTAATTCTTCCAAACTATTTTTGGAATTAATGATAGCTTTGGTCTCCACCAGATCCTGTTTATTAAATTTGACACTTAAACTATAATGTATTATATTCTTGTGTGTTTAATGTAATTTACTCAGATATTCTCTTGACATTGAATTCTGTTATCTGGGAAGCACATACAATTTATTATTTTATTACCCGTGTTCCTCATCCTGTCCACCGCTATCTTTTGTTATTGAAAGAAACTACCAAATTTATTTAGCCCATGCCACAGGTCACCTTTAATTCTTGGTAAAAGTTGCTTAACATTTTTCACCTTAAGTTAGTTTTTTTTTCCTACTATTGCTGACACCATTAACACCCATCACTTTAAAGACAAAGGAACCTGAATTTAAAAAAAAAAAGTTATTCATACCTACTAGGGGACTGCTACAGGGTTAAGTCAGACAAAATACACAAAGAATTTAGCACAATGGGTGGCATTTAGTGTTCAAAATATATTAGTTGCTGCTAATTTTAGCATAGGAGTCTTCCAGCTGACACTTATAAGGGATGGGATATGTTGTTCCTCTTTTTTAGCTGAAAACTTAGAATTCTTCAGGGATGTGGGTTTTGTGGAGAGGGAAAGAGGTTGTGAGGAGGGGAGGGAGAGGGACTGGTGAAAGGGTGGAAAGGGGGAGGGGAATAAACATGATCAAGATGTGACGTGCATGTGCCCCAATTGCTCACGCTGAATATAATTATTTTGTGTCATAAATGCATACTACTGATAATAAAGTAATTCTGGGTGTAAAGTATCTTTGATTTTTTTCCCTAAACTCATTTCATTAAACTTGCTTATGTTCAGAGAATTCACATAAACATTAAAATTGGCGCTTTTGTTATGCAACTACTTTAACAAATTGCTTTAAGCAAAGTTTAAAAATTAGGTACAGCTCATCCTTTCTCTCTTTTGCTAGTCCATTTTTCACTTCTCTGCTCAGAGATATTCACATCTCACAGTCCTGTGAGTCCTAGAGTTGGAAAAAAACTTGAAGATCAAAGAACCATTGAGTTTTTAACAATAAGTGAATTTAGATCTAGTTGGTCGAATCTAAGTCCATTTCTAACTCTTCATGCTAACTAAGCTATTTTCTTCTTTAAATGCTATTACAAAAATTATTTGAAACATGTCCCCAAATCCTATTTCCTCTTCTTGTAATTTTTTTTTCACACCTTTTAAACAATGCTTTCTTATTGGTGGTTTGTGATTTCTTCTCACACAGTTCATACTTGTTTCCTTCAATAGCTTTGCTAGCTTTGAAAACCAACCAACCAACCAACCAGCTAACACAAACAAAAAGATTCTCCACATTTAAATATATTTTTTCAATTGCTAAAAATTAAAGCAAAACCTGTTGGCTCTCTCTAGATGATGTTTTCTTAGGCAGTCTTTTTGTCAGTAACTCATGAGAACTGCAGCTGAGTGAGAATTTTCATAGGAAATTTCACATCATGACTGAAATTTTATTAATTTTGCATTTCCACTTAGCAATGTCTCTAGGTGAGTGTCATCTGACCCAGGTGATTTGTGTATGACCTACTTGTTAGGTAGCTTGGCAATTCTGTAGAGCTGTAACTGCTGTTTCACTCTCTTGAATGTCTTCAGTGGACTTCAAAGCAAAGAACCTCTCCAGTTTCACACTCATTGTTTCATTCATCCTGTGTGCAAATTATTGCCGATTATTTAATATGTGTAAAATTGAAGAAACGCCACAAACTGGTAATCTGAGAATGTGGGACCGGCTCTGTGATCATAATTTGCTGTTTGACTATGGCTAACCCCCTAAAATGTTCTTTCTCATTTATTCATCCATTAAGTGGGAATTAGTAGTAAGTTGTACTTCTGTGTATGAGAATGACTCAAAGCTAAACCGCGTAACTTAAAAATCCAAAGCAGAAGAATGAAAGTCTTTTTGCGGCAGCCTTCTCTGGACCAGACCTTGTGGTAAGCAAGCTACATATATTATTCTATTTAATTGTAACGTCTCTCACATTTGTGACATTTATGATTGGGAAAAATATTTTGCTCAAATTTTTACTAATCACTTTCTTATCTATCTGATTTCATGTTGCCAATCAGATTCCAAAATCTTGACTATTTCCCTTTTCACAGTATTCTGTTCTTGTTTGAAGAACGTGAAAGCTTCTCTAATTCATTCCTGTGATGTCGATCAGATATAACTTTTAAAGTCCTCTTCTCTCCAGACACTCTATTTCCACAGATAATAAGTCTTCTGACTTCAGAATCAGGCAGCAGGGGCTGGAGGAGTAGCTCAGTGATTACAGCCTTTGTCTACGTCCTGGGTTTGATTTCTTAGTACCACATAAACTGGAGGTGGTGGCGCACTCTTGTCAATCCAGCACTTGGTAGGCTGAGGCAGGAGGATTGCTGTGAGTTTGAGGGCTGCCTGGGCTACATAGTGAGTTCAGGACCAGTCTGGATTAGAGTGAGACTCTGCCAAAAAAAAAAAAATGCCAAGAGCTCAGGAGTTTTGCTTTTTAAGATTTTGGCTTCTCTCAAATATGAGTTAATTTGGGCGTTGTGTTTGAATTTATTGTTCAGTTTTCCCGTTCACATAAGGCATAAGTTGTGATAAAAGACAGGAAGTGTTGGTGCAGGGAACGGGCTGTCAGCAGCTCATCTTCTGAGCTCCAAAATCCTCTGTCTGGGTATCCCCCGCTGGTAGGAGTGAGCAGGGCTTCCTCCACCCAGGCACCTGCACACAGGTGACAGATGTAGCTGTTGCCCCATCTTTTCACAAAGAAGAGAAGGGGATCCTGCCCCCAAGGCTCTGCCTGACCTCTGCTTGTCTTGTTTTTGGTTTTGTTTGAGACAGGGTCTTGCTCTGTAGCCCGGAGCTGGTCCTGAACTCAGGAGGAAGCCCTGAATTCATGATGAAGCCCAGGCTGGCCTTGGACTCACTGCCATCCTCCTATCTCAGCCTCCCGAGTGCTGAGATTTCAGGTGTGCTCCGCCATGCCCAGCTTGTGTGGCTCTGAGGAATGGAACTAGGGTATCAGGCGCTTCAGCTAACACTTGCCGGGCAAATCCTTAACCAGTGAGCCATTCCCGCAGCCCCTGCTTGGCTTGTTTCTGAAATGGAAGCAGCCCTGAAGCTGTTTTTAAGGAAGCAGCGGTTTGGAGGTTTGTTCCTCTGGACCTGTTCCTAGTTGCTTCCTAAATGCTCCGGGGTCACATCTAATTCCGCAGAGCCATCATACGATTGTTAAACATTTTGAGAGGAACACCGTGACACTCCCACCTGTCAGCCATTGAGGGGACGCCCAGCTCACAGTGAGCATCAGGTCGGGCTGTCAACTTTCAGAGGACACTATAGCTTCATGAAGCTGGTATTCCAGAGGTTCCTGGAATAAAGAGCAGATATCACATAAAAATTCAGAGGGAAATAAAAAACAAAGATGATAATGTCAAATCTGATGCCAAGATTGGAAAAGTTATCCAGAGACCAATAAATGGGCCATCCTTGTGGTAAATACTTGTGGTCATTTAAAGATGAAATAAATATATTTTTGTTTCAAGCACGACTTTTACTTCTTTAAGTAGCTATTAAGTTGTTAAGACACAAATACTTAATATCACTATCTAATAAGAGGAACGGCCTCACGATACAGAACTGTTTTGTTACTTCTTTTGATTACAGGAAAGCATGACAAAACCACATTGAGATGCAGAAAAGTTCTGAGAACACGGAACTTTTGCTGGAACATTGGTGGCTTCCCACTCAGTGCTGCCTTGTACCAGGTTTCCTTATAAATGTGTCCCAGCCTAATTTTTGTTTATATTACACAGGAAAGTTGAGCGTTTTCTTTTCCAGTCTGTCTTAGTAAACATTTGCATTAATAAGCATTCAAATGTGAATCATGGTCAAGTTTAGAAGATTGAAGCTTTTATGAAGTCATTACTCTTTTTTTTGAATTGCAATTTATTTTATTAATCAATTAATTTTATGCTGTTTTCAAACCTAGGGTCTTGAACATGTTAAGCTAGTACTCTACCGCTAAGCTAGATCCTAAGCTTTACATTGAACTTTATACCAAATGGTTTTCTCTTTCGCTTTTGATATGTTACTAAATATTTCTTACGGATGCTAAAAGGAAGGGAAATATACCCCATGCTTTTTTTCCCCTATATTTCCTCAGTGGGACTACTGCTGATTCATAGAAAAAGCATAAAAATTCTTTGACCGTATTTATCTACTTTATCAGACTAAGGCGTTGCGAAGGCATGCATAAGTGTGGTTCTATTTACATGACATAAAAGAACAGATTCAAAAATTTAAAATGGTATTGGTCAATACACATACACACACACTTCTTGCTAGGTGGGAATGCACAGAGAAGCATAACCTGACACGGTGTTAAGGAGCAAGAACAAAAATTCTGGGGCTGTTACCCTAGCACATTCCCACCTGGCAGCCAGGCTTTACCCCAAAGGGTGGTAGAAACTTAGTTCCATACTCCTTTCCCACTCTTGATAATGGTCTTATTTTGAATCTGAATGCTGCGATGTTGGAAGGCACACCCACTTCTCCTTGTCCAGTTACATAGTGGTACTAGTGCTGCATTGTTTTCTAGAAAGTTAGTTTTGTTTAGTCTAGAAACAAAGGGACACCCAAAGGTAGGATTTAATGGCTGGGTGGAAGACAAACAAGTTCATTTTTAAGTGTCAGGAAGGTGGTGAAATTGTCATAAAACCTTGGTTTTCTTAGAGTGTTGAACTAGCACCCAGATATCCTGGAGGTAGATTTGTGAAAATAAGAAGGATCTTGGGTACATCAGTGTTTTATGTGGGATGATCTTTGTAACTCTCTGGGTTTATCTCTCTACTGCTATGTTCCTTAGACTGTTCACAGTAATCAGACAGGCAGAACCTGGTCGTTCACAAAGACTCTATGCTCCAAAGTGCTGGGAAAGACCTCTTTAATATTCCCAAAATTTTGGTAGAATAACTCAAACCATTGCTATTAGCAAGCTAACAAATTTACAAAGAAAATAATACACAGTAAAATCTTACAGAAATTGATCTTTCAAAATTCAATTTGAATTCATTCAAGCATGGGTTTCTCTACGCTGACCCATTATTGTCAAGTAATGCAGGACAGAATAGTAGTGTCTACAAAGTTTCAGTGGGCAAGATACTGTAAACTTAAAATACAAGCTGCTTAGGAACTATGAATTTTCTATTCTGCCTTTTGTTCATCAAAGATTGCATATAATTCAAAACCTGGCTTAAAAAATTTACACTAAAAAAACTCACTATTTCAATCTCTTTCTTGGATTCAGACTGCTAGCCTATTTCTCCAAAAGTAGGGGGAAATCTTACTTGCCAAGAGTAATTCTCAACTTGTTAGCACCTTTCTGCCTGCGACTACTTTGGAGATGGAGAACTTGACCATATTTATTTAAATTTATTTAAACTTAAGCAAGCTTGAGTTTTCAATTTTCTCACTTGGCTTGTCTGATTAGTCATACACTTGTAAACTAAAAATATAAATCAATGACTGATTCAAAAATTTCCATCCCATACATGCTCAAGTACTCCTAATCTGAGACACTGGTCTTTATGATAAACCCGGCTTGGCAGGCTCAGGTTCATAGGTTTCTTTTTTTGTTGTTGTTTAAATATTTGATTTCTTAGAGTCTCAATCAAAATGTTCTTATTAAGTAAGTGACAAATGACTTGGTAGATAAATCTGTGTGTGTGTGTGTGTGTGTGTGTGTGTGTGTGTGTGTGTGTGTGTGTCTAGGGATTGAATCCAGCAACACTCTACAAGTGACTCCAGATATTGTGGTTTGGATCTGGGATACCCCTTTCCCCCTCTCAAAAAAAAGAAAAATCTCATGTATTTGAATGTTATAGATTGTCTAAGGAACCATGTGCTGTTAGGAGATTGGGGTCTAGTCTGGAGGGGGGTGGATTACAGGCAAGCAAATTGCATTATAGCCATGTAAATTGGATTACAGGCGTGCAGTGGTGGCTTACCACACCTTCCACACCTGGATCCAGGAGGGGCTGGTCACTGGGATGAGACCTGGAAGATGTATAAGCAGCTTCCTGTCTTCCTTGAGGACTAGTCTCAACTTGCCTTGATTTGGCTTCCTGTTTGCGATATCATAAGAAGCTGCCTCCACCTCTGCCTCTGTCCTGTACTCTGATTGCTGCCGGCCTGCCCTGAATGGACTGTGACCTTCTGAAACTGTGAGCTAAAATAAACCTTTCGTCCCCTAAATTTGTGGATGTCGGGTATTGACTCACAGCAACGAAAAAGTAACTGAGATACTAGGGTAGCCTCAAACTTGAGATTCTCCTGCTTCAGCTTCCTGAGTAGCTAAGATCTCAGGCATGCACCATTATGCCTGGCTAAAATTCTATTGTTGATATAGCTTGTATCAGTTGGCACCTTGAGGCATGCTGGAGTGAGATTATCGCTGTGTTTGAGCGTGTGAGTCACACAGCTCAGCAAACGGAAACCGTGCTCCGATCATCACAGCACTGCAAAACAATCACTGCTCAGAACAGTCTGGAGAAAATCGTGTTGCTTTACTCTGAGATCATTTTCTTTTCCAGAAATATGGATCTGAATAACAAAGGCAGCAAGTCGGTAGCAGACAAAAGACGACGAAGTACAGCTCTCACTTGCCAACACAGGCGCATTTGCTCCCTGTTCAGGCTCACGTGTTAGCTCGTCTACTTCTTTGCCACGCACGTGCTGTCCTGGGTCTACAAATGGCACCTCCCTCTCATCTCTCACTACTTGTTGTGCTCTTATTTGGCCAATGCACAATGGTACAGTCCACTGGCAAATATTGTTTTGGAGAGGAGAAAAATGAGCCCCGAAGCACGAAGGTAAGTTAGTCCTAGTCATATATTGTGGGTTGGAAACACAGCTGGTGGAAATATCCACTTCTTTAGGCTCCTAATCAAGATTTTCCTGCTGCCCTCAAAGCTCTGTTCCTCCCGAAACGATTTCAAAATACTTAGCTATCACACACGTTTCCCTTTCAACTTCTGATATGATTTGACTCTGGAAGGGCAAGTGAGATTGAACTGCTTCATGAGCAAACACTGGAGATGAAGCAACAAATATTTCAGAGATAAATATGTTTAATGGGAGAATAAATATGAATACCTATAAGAGAATTCTCTCTACTTCCCAGGAAGGTAAAGCAAAAGTGTAACTTTTTCACGATCTATTACTGAGGAATGAATTGTGTATGAATTAGCATGACAATTTATTAAGATATTTTCAATGACTTGTAGAAGAATGTTCTAAGACACAGAGATCATGTTTGTGTGTAGTTGTTAAATTTATCATCTCATGGACTTGAGATTTGGGTGATGGAGCATATGAAGCCAGTTCAGAAGAACAATGACATGATTGGATATCTTCCTTTTATCTGTTTTTTTTTTTTGTACTGTAGAAATAAGTAAAAGTACAAGGATAAAACACTATTTAACTGGCTTTGTACAAACATGCTTTAAACATTTACTGTGGAACTGGTTCACTCTTTCGTAAAAATTTCTCTGTCTCTCTCTTTTAAGTAAATGTGAAACCAGTAGTGGAATGGCAAGTTTCATGACATGTCCAGTTATGCCAACTCATTCCTATCAATTTATTATTTATTTGGCAATTAAGAGACTCTGTGTTGCTATTTAGTTTATTATGTCAACAAGCGTTTCTTACAAAGCTTCACACTCTTGAGTTTAAAAGAAGAGAGTGGGACACCCAAAGTATTCTTAGAGCAATGCTATTTAAGAAACCCAAATGCTTAGCAAATGATATTCAAAGTTCTTTAGATTGTTCTGTATGTGACGAGGTGGTTCGGTTTTACCATATATGGGAGTTCTACGTGACAAAAGGATGGACGATTCATACAATATTCTATCAGAATACAAAAAATTTAGTAGTGAAATTTTGACTCAATATCAGTGTGTTTCAATATTCAGTGGCGAGCTCTGCTAAGTCAAGCTTTGGTCTTCACTTGGTTGTTAGGTTGGAGAATGCAATTTTCCACGCTGTTCATTATTAAAGTTTTTTTTCTGTGATGAGTCCATCTATAAAAGTCCAAACTATAGGATGTGATTCATCCTCAAAACTATAAAACTTTGCTCATCTAGATTAATTTTATGCACATTATTTATCTGTTAAATCTTTTAATATCTTAAAAGTTTGAATGACCTAAACTTTGTGTCCTTTATTCCGCTAAAGTAACTCAGCATCTATTTTCTGAATGACACCACCAAAGAACATTTGATAAAATAAGTTTTATGTTTTATTTATGAGGAAGACACTTGAGGATTTAAATAAGCCTTTAAAATATTTACATTTTTACTTCTGGCTTTTTGTCTGACACTTTTTTTTTATAAAAGGGCTTTTCTCTTATATTTGATGTAGGTTTCAAACTTTAGATTTATAGTTCAACACCTCGCAACAAATTTTGTAAATATTCGGTGGGGGCTTGGTCCTGAAATGTAAACACTTCTTGCTATTGAAGCCCTGAGGAAAACCAGAAGCCCTCATTAATTATGAGGCTTCCAGAAGACTAAAGAGATTTTGAACTTTTTAATTTTTTTCTAGAACATCTTCTTCAATAAGAAAAATGAAATGCCATCATGGGAAGGTGAATCATAATAAATGTTATGTCTTGTATGACACTGAAGATAAATCCTAGTAAGTTTGGAGAAATATTGGTGGCTTTTTTCCCTCAAAGAGGTTTAGATCAACTTTATAAATTAAACAGTATGCGTTGACAGCTCAAGGCAGTAAGTAAACTATTCAGTAGATAATCTCCATAGAAACCAAAAAAGTTTAACTATCTCAATCTAAAATAGCATTTCCTACTTGCGGTTGGATATAATAATGACAAGTCCTTCTTTTCTTCAAGCTAATGATCTGTAACAAAATTACTTTTAATTAAAAATGTTAGCTATAGAATAACTTAGAAGTAACACAGATATTAATTTTTGTGGGCACTATTTACATGATTTCTTCCCCAAATTATCCAATAGTCTTTGCTAACTTTTAGGGAGATCTGTTTCTTGCTTGCTGTTTTTCTAAGCATTTTATATATATCACCTACATCAATGAAGAGGTATGACTATCATTCCCACTTTGGGGATGAAGAAACTGAGGCACAGAGAGTCGGTTGCCCAGTGCAAGCGGAGAAGCTTAGACTTGCTCTTGGACTCTGTAGTTTATTCTATTTACCATTCAAGCCGCCTGGCTTTCCTACAGCACACATCCACAGGACCTTTAGTAGCTATTAATTTGGAGACAACAAGCAATACTATTTTAAATGTTAAGGCTAAGCCTTCAAATTAGCTTTCATCATCCGACAACCTCTTTCAGTGTAATTTGAACCATGTTACAAGGCATATTCTTCAAGATTTGCCTTCCCTAGAGTTAGCAACTGCCTTGAATACACATCATTTCTCTATTCTCTGGTAATTAAATCCTACTGTTTGTTCTGTTTCCTACACTTTAAATTGGGTTCCTTCAAGTGCCCAGGGCTCTTCCAACTCACAGTTCCATTTGAGATTTGTTCTGTGTGCTCCTGGTCACACCACTTAAACCCATCTGGAATGCATGTCCTGTAGCTGGCCGAGTTCTCGTGGTGGAAGTAGACACTGATTCCCCAGTGTCTTGTTTTCCTAGGGCTGTTGCTGCACAGTACCACAGACTAGATGGTCTAAACAATAGAAAGTTACTCTTCGACATTTCCAGATGTTAGTAGTCTAAAGTTAAGGCTTCACTCCTTCAAATGGCTCTAGGAAGGAATTTGTCGTAGCTTCTCTAGCGTCCAGAAGTTCCCAGCAATCCTTGGTGTTCGTTGTCTGAGAGCTGCGTTGCTCCAAACTCTGTCTTTTCTTCACACTGGGATTAAAGTTATCATCTTAAAAGTAAAATTCTCAGCCAGTAATGAAGGTGCATACTTGTAACTCCAGCTGCTCTCTGGAGGTTGAGGCAGGAGGATAGCAAATTTAAGGCCAGTCTGGGTAACTTAGATATTTATTGAGAGACTCTCAAAAACAAAAACCTCAAAAAAGAAAAAAGAAAAAGAAAAACAAAAAATGAAAACATGAAATATTAGGAATATAGCTCCTTGATAGGACACTTGCCAGGTTGCACAAGGTTCATTCTAACATATATTTTAAAAAGACAAAAAAGATACAGACATACAGACATTTCAGATTCATAATTCTAATGCGGGGTTGATTTATGAGAAATAGAAATCTCTGGAGAACTAGTGACCTTCACTTTACCTACATCCTATTTTGACTAAAATCATTCTTCAAGTGCCCACTATTACGTTGATGTTGTCCACTAAACCGACCAGGGGCAGCAGCAACGTCTTTTTCATCCTTGAACACATAGTACCAGACTGGGGCTGGGACTGCCTACTTCTGAAAATAATTTCCTCCTTACTTGTTTTGCCTGTGACATTGTGATTTTTGTCATTTTATAAAGGCTACTTTGTATTTCAGTATAGCTCACATCAGGTACTTCTCTCAAAATCTCAAAACTAGTCTAGGAACTATCCAAGTGTCCAGCATCTACTGAATTCCAAGAGCACCTGCAACAGCTTTACTTTTGCTGAATGGGCCAACGGGAAATTTGGTGGTTCATTTTTTCCTTTTCTTTTCCATTTTCTTTTGCTCTCCACAAGTTTCATCCTCTGTTCCGAGTTCTGCCTTATAATTCAATATTTATGTATTAAATAGCTAATTAGCATAAAACACACCCTGTGCTGCTTAAATTTTAGAAACAGCGACGAACATCACTTTCTCTGCTTTCAAGGCATCTAATTCATGGTAGGGCAAATGAACACATAAATAGACAATTTTAGGTTTGTGTATCACTGCCTCCTTGGAGTGAAACAGGAGATGTAAGGGAAGGTTCCTTCTTGGAGGTGCTGGGTTCAAACACAAGCGAACTGCCTCCATCTGTTTCTGCTAGCAGCAATAGGAAAGAACATTAAGGGCAACTTAAAGGGATATGCAAAATGACATTGTCTAGTCTCATCCAGATATACTAGAATTTTAATGGGATGAGCTCATAATTATAAAGTCATAGTCTTATATTGTCTATAAGAGATATAAAGTTTCAAAACAATAAATCTCCTAAGGCTCCTAAATCACTTGAAATCAGTAAAGTCTGACTTTTTTGCCTTTGTGTGGCCATTCCCCCCCCCCCCCCCCACACACAGGCAAAAAAGTCAGACTTTA